>CACRSC010000105.1:88247-99021 GCA_902651635.1 Mastigamoeba balamuthi
GCTCAGACCCCACCGCCCCACCGGCCAACTAACGACCCATGCTGTGCGCTGTCGCAGGCACTACGCAGCGTTCCTCGACGCGTTTATGCGGATCATGTGCCCCAGACTGGCGCAAAAGACCAACGGAGAGAAGACAGTGCAGCCTCTGGACGTCCAGACCTGCCTGCTGGACTCGATCGATCTGCCCCCTGGTAGCCCTCGTTCCCGTGCACTGGTTTCTCACTGCGGCTCTTGTGCGTTTGACCAGAGCGGCGTCCCGCAGAGTACGAGGACAGGAAGAAGTACCCGAACAACAGCACGCTGCACTACACGGCGCTGCACCTCGCCGCCGAGGGCAAATGCGGGGTTCGCCTTCAGGATGCCCTGTCCTCCCACGATCTCGCTGACAGGCCGTCCCCCATCGCCCGCAGGCCGAGGGACAGTTCTTCGTCGACAAACTGATCGACGCGGAATCGATGGCAGCTACCGACACGTTCGAGAGAACGTACGGCTCCAGAGGCTCTCTCCCGGCCTCTGCTCACACACTGCCTCGCCCAGGCCGCTGCACCTCGCGCTGCGCCAGAAGAACACGTGGCTGGCGGAGAATCTGGTGGGCAAGGGGGCCTCTCTGACGGCCGCGGACAGCACGGGGGCGACCCCGCTGATCCTGGCTGCGGCCATGGGGCTCACGGGCACCGTGTCTTCCATCGTTCAGGCCGCCAAGAGCGCCAACATCCTCGCAGCGGTGATCGCCGCTCGCGACAATGGGGGCCGCACGCCGTGAGCGCCACCCTCTTGGGAGAACGGCAGGGAGCACAACTCACAACTCAAACTGCGACGCAGCCTGCACTACGCTGTCAAGTCCTGTCAGGGCGCTGTGGCGCTGCTGCTCGCCAACGGCGCGGACCCACACGTGGCGGACGCGCTTCGGAGGACGCCGCTGCACATCGCGGCCAACGAGTCCACCGACTCTGCCAACAACGCGTGGACCGTCGGGGTGCGCCTGCGACTCGCCTCGCAGTGTCTCCACCCCCCACTCGCCCTCATTTCGCATGAGACGCCACTCGCAGAGGGCGCTGATCGCTGCCAAAAGCGACGTCAACGCCAAGGACACATATGGGCGCACGCCGATACACTACACGTTCGCCAAGCTCCGGGGCATGCGCTCCACGGCCAAGTTAGCAGCGCTCTCACCCTCGCTGGCGGCACAAACACAGTGCTGACAACCTCGCTCACCGCTCCGCCCTCGCAGGACCGACCCTGTGGGAGTGCTCTCGCGCCTCTGCGCCGTCAAGGGGGTGCTGGTCGACGAGGTCGACAAAGAGAGCAAGCGGTCGCCGCTGCACTACGCCGCCCTCCGCGGCGCCAGCGTCTGCTCGTTCTTCCTCATGCGCCACGGCGCTGTATTCGACCGCCCCGACGCCCAGGGCAACACGTCCGCAGACTCCTGCTCCTTTCCCAACGCTCATGCGCACACGTGCCGGGGGAACGCAGGCCGCTGGCTCTGGCGCTGTACGGGAACCACCAGGACCTGGCGCTGTGCTTTGTGGAGCGCGGGGCCAGCGTGTGCGGGCATGTGGCCGTCGAGGGACCGCCGGAGTCGATGTTCCGCACCGTCGCGCGGCGCGAGTCGCAGAGCATCGTGCACGTGCTGCTCGAGGGCGGGTTCCCGCTGGCCCACGCGCTGCACGACGCGCTGGAGGAGTCCAAGGTCACGCTGGCCCTCGACCTCCTCGAGCGCTCCGGCGGGCCCCTCGCCGACGACGCGTCGCCCTACGCGGCGCTGCGACGCAACTACCTGCACAGCCTCGCCCGCGCCCGCGGCGGCGAGGCGGCCGACCCCGCGAGGCTCGCGGAGGTCGTCGAGAAGATCGGAGCGGACAGACCGCAGTGGTCCGCGGCAGACAGCGACGGCCGCACACCGCTGCACTACGCGGCCGAGCGCTACAACGTCGCGATGGCGTCGCTGGCGATACGCAGCGGCGCGCCAGTCGACACGGCCGACGCGCGGGGCCACACGCCGCTGGTGCTCGCCGCGGGGATCGACCAGCGCGCGGCCGGAGCCGGCACGTGCGCGATGGCCCGCCTGCTGCTACACGCGGGGGCGTCGCCCGAGACGCGCTTCCTCGTGCGGCGCGGCGGACAGAAGGAGCCCGTCGAGCACACGCTGCTCACGTGGGCCGCGCGGAGCGGCGCCAACGACCTGGCGGCGCTGCTCGTGGCCAACGGGGCGGACGCCAACGCGGCCGACTCGCGGGGCCGCACGGCGGCGATGCACACCGTGCGGCAGCGTAGCTTCACGGTGGCGCTGCTGACGGCGCTCGTCACCGCCGGGGCGTCGCCCGACACGCGCTTCGTGATCAAGAAGACGGTGCCCGAGAAGAAGACCTACGCGCCCGGCGAGCGGCCCGTGATGGTCGTGCGGCGCTGCGAGTACACGCTGCTCACATGGGCCGTCAAGAACCGCGTGGGCAACGAGTGGGTCCGCCGTGAGGTCTGTGGCGGCGAGCAGCAGCGCGTGCTGGCGATCCCCTTTGTGAAGCTGCTGCTCGACAAGGGCGCGGACCCCAACCTGCCCGACTCCAAGGGCCGCACGCCGCTGCACCACGCAGTGCGCCTGCACGCCACCAGCGCGCCCGAGTCGCTGGCGGTCCTCGCGGAGCTGCTGGGCCGCCAGGCCACTCGCACGGACATCGAGTTCGCTGTCAAGCGCCGAGGCAAGGCGCCCGTGGCGAACACGCTGGCGACGTGGGCCGTGCGGTCGCGCGACGCACAGCTGCTCAGCACTGTTCTCGGAGGTACCGCACGCCTGCGGCTGGATCTCGCGGACGGCAAGGGCCGCAGCCCGCTTATCCTGGCGGTGCGCATGAACGACGTGGGGGTTGCCCACCAGCTGCTGGCCGGCAGCGACGCGGCGGCCGTCGACTACTGCGACCGCGCAGGGCGCACGGCGCTGCACCACTGCGTCTGCCCGCTGCGGCTGGGGAGCTACGAGAACGTCGAGATGGTCGCAGCTCTGGCGGCCGCCCACCCCAAGTGCCTCGCGGACGCCGAGGGCCACACGCCCTTCGACCTCGCGAGGGCGCAGACCGATGGTGTGATGGTCGCGGCTCTCGAGTCGCACGGCCTCGCAGAGTCGCAGAGCCCGGTGGTGGAGCCGGAGGCCGCGCAGCCCGCGTTCGCGGAGCCGGTGGACTGGGAGGCGGCTGCAGAGGAGGCCGTGCGGGCGGCGGAGGAGCGCGAGCGGGCTGCGCCGGACAGGACGCCCGAGGTGGACTGCAAAACGATCAGAGAGCGAATGGAGGTGGTGGCCGACGAGGAGGGGCGGCCGTGCGACGCGCTGCTGAGTGCCGTCGACGTGATGAAGGGCCGCTACGGCGTCTGCTTCTTCTACCGCGCGCAGCTGCTGCGCACGCTGGCCACGGGCAACGTCGTGCTGTGGACGCGCTGGGGCCGCGTGGGCTACGACGGCGAGCACCAGCAGACGCCGTTCCCCGACGTGGCTTCGGGGCGCAAAGCGTACGCGGACCTGCTGCGCATGAAGCTGCGCAAGTTCCGGCGCGTGGAGATCAGCTACAGGCCGCGGACGGCGGACCTGCTGCGTCCGTTCAACGAGGACGAGCTGCGCAGGCCACTTGGCAGCGTGGGGGCGGCCATGGCGACAGTGCTGACGGTGACCACGGACCCGCGGGCCATCAGGAGCGCGCTGTCGCGGTCGTACGGCGGCGAGTCGCTGCCCAACGTGCCGCTGGGGCGGGTGAGGCGCGAGACGCTGTTCAGGGCGCGCGACGTGGCGAGGAAGCTGGCGGAGGAGGCCATCCCTGCGATGGAGGCTGCGCAGGCGCCGGCGGATATCAAGCGGGCGCTGGAGGAGGTGGTGGCGCTGAGCAACGAGTACTACGAGGCCATCCCGCGCGAGGACTTCAGCGCTCGGGCGATGGAGCCCATCAGGGACCGCCGGCAGGCCGAGCGGGAGCTAGCGATGGTGGAGCGCATGCTGGAGCTGCAGGTGTCTGCGCGCGTCGTCGTGGCGGCGCAGGCGCAGTGCCCCGCGACCAACCCGCTCGAGTACTGCTTCCGGGCGCTGGACATGCACGCAGAGGACCTGCGCGAGGACAGTGCAGAGTTCCGGCTGATCGACCAGTACGCGAGCGTCACGGGCTGCGGGCGCAGAGTGCACAGCGCCGTGCGGGTCGTCCGCAGGGCCGACCACGAGAGCAGAGCCGCTACGTCGCGCAAGCCCGGCAAGCACCTCCTGCTGGTACGCACTCGCACAACCCTCTGGCCCGCACGGGGTAATGCGGCGATTGAGTGCTGTGGCTGTTCACTTGGCCTGTACCCCGCACTGCGCTATCGAGCGTCAAAGTGATCGCGAGTGCAACGCGACCTCTGGCAAGCGTCTCACCGGGCGCATTGCAGTGGCACGGGTCGTCTGCGGAGAACTACATGGGGATCCTGCTGCAGGGGCTGCGGGTGTCGCCGGCAGAGGCGCGGCTGACGGGAAAGAGGTTCGGCAACGGCATCTACTTTGCCGACATGCTGGAGAAGGCGGCGCAGTACGGCAGCCAGGTCTTCCTGCTCTGCGACGTCGCGCTGGGCGCCGTGCACAAGGTCACCGAGCAGTCGCCGCTGATCGACCCCGCGTTCGACCCCGCGCGGGCGGGCATCGACACGACCAAGGCCGAGGGCAGGAGGTTCCCCGACCCCGCCGGGAGCGTCGTCCTCGCCGACGGGACGATTGTGCCGTGCGGGCAGCCCAGGGACCGGGAGGCCGCAGGGCTCGGGGCCGCCATTCAGCACGACGAGTTTGTGGCGCACAGCGCCGCGCAGGTGCTGATCCGGTACGTGGTGCTTCTCAAGTGCGACGAGGCCGCGAGGGCAGCGAGGTCGCTGGTGGCCGTCGAGAGGGGACCTGGCGCAGGGCCGATGGAGATCTGAGACCGAGAAAAGAAAGCGCCGAACAAGACAGTGGAGCTCAGCTGCTGCCAAACAGAACAGAACAGGACACCAGCGTCGCCTTTGTTTACGTGGACCGTGGGCTTGGACTTTGAGAGTTGAGCCGTCACGGATGTCGATGGTGGCGGAGCTCGAGGAAGTGGACGGTCTGGTCGAGGCGGATGGCGCAGTCGGTGCAGCAATACTTGTCTCAACAGTCGGTAGACGTCTGCGCGGGTCCAGCTGGCACCTTACTGCCCACGACGTCGCTCAGACCGAGGAATGTCGCCTTTCTCTCGGTCTCGGACATCTCTGGGTCTCCGGAACGGTAGCTCCTGGCTTCTTGCTCCCGCCCTCGCCGGCACCGACGCGTGCCAAGAGGACCGGGAAGAGTCTCCGAGAGGTTACCCGCTCTGCCAGCAACCTCATAAGGGCCATGCTCAGAGCCTCCCCGTTCTCCTGGCGCCTCGGTGTCAGCGAGGGCGGGACCGCAGGACAACGAGTCTCAGATCCCTCTGTGCAGGAGCAAGAAGCCCAGGGGCCACCGCTTCTAGGGCCCGGGCAAGTCCGAGACCGAGAGCAAGACGGACTACCTCGTCCTGGGCGACGTCCTGGCAGCGAGGTGTCGGGGTGGACGCACACCGACGTCTGCCGGCTGCTGAAGAGCAAGTACTGCAGCACGGACTCGGCCATCCGCCTCGACCAGACGGTCAACTTCCTAGAGCGCCACCCCGAGTCTGATACCGAGAGCAAGGCAGCGGCAAACCTGATAGACGTCAAAGGGGACGGTATAGAAGCCCCCCGGGGGGGGGGAGACAGCGACCCGGACCTGGCTGACGAAGGCACGATGGAGATGTGGCGCCTGGCACAGCGCAACAAGAACCTGCGCGGAGAGGAACGCTCCTCAATTCGATTCCAGTATAAAAATTCGAAGAGCCTTTGCGCTGCCCTCGACGCGCGCGCGATTGGCTGCTTTCGAGTTGCTACGTCCCCGAGTATGAGTACGGCGCGTGGGAGTGGCGGGGTGGGGGAGTGCGAACAACCCCGCGGACAGCTGTGTTCGCACTTCCCCACCCCGCCACTCCCAGACCTTTTCATTCCACCCGCGCCGTACTCATCATACTCGGGGACGTAGCAACAATAAAAACACCGAATGACGTGTGACCCAAATATCTGGTCGGTCAATCCGCGGCCTCCGAGCAGCTGTCTCTGTCAGGATGCAGCTTTACGCTGATGATGCACGTCCGCGTGGCTCGAGATCCAGCAGAACTCTGGCTGCTCGGCATCTGCAGCTGCGTCCCTCTCTGCTCGATCACGGTGTCACGGTACACTGGACCGCTGCCACCCCCGATGCGAGACGGGAGCCGCTGACCGTCCGTGTGGGGCCGGTCGTACACACCAGAAGTACAACAGGGCCCGGAGGTGTGGCCCAGGACATAGAGGACGCAGTGCAGATCACGACCACGCTCTCAGACAGCACACCAGGGCGTGGACCCACGCCTCTGCTTAGTCCTACAAGGGTCCTCTGCGTGTGGCACGCCTCTGGGGGGTCGCGGGGCTGACTGGCTGGCCCCTGGCTGACCAGCTGCCCTGCCATGCCCCCGTAATATGTCCACCCACATCAGGCACAGATACAGTCCCACATGGCCTACCGGCGCCATTCTGTAAGAGGTGAGGTATCGCGATCCGAGGCGACCACTGAGAACTCGCTCGAGACGGGCAGAGGGAGCCAAGCGGCAGGAGGGCTGCGGTCAGAGCGCGTGAGCCGTGCGTTGCGCATCTTACACGCCCGAACTGTGAGGTGCCTGCGCGTGTGGCCCTCGGTTTACCCTGATTCAGCGCATGAAGCCCCGCAAACCACACCAAACGGTTCTGCACCGCACTCTGTGGATCCATAGAGGTACAAGCACACGTGACGCTCGGTGAGAAACGGTTGTGACGTGTTGCGAACCGGAATGGCTGTTCTGCATCCTTTCCCTCAATTCTGGGGCTCTGCGCAGAACCCCAACGCCAGAGCAGAGCCACAACCCCACACTCGGGCCACCCACACGCACACGCACCAGCCACCAGCCACCAGCCACCAGCCACCGCCGGCCACCACTGGACCCGCACCCGCAGAGACCGCGCAGAGGCCATGCAGCTGCACCGCGTGCTCTGGCCGCTGGCCGCCGTCGCCGTGGCCGCCGTCGTGGCGCCCAGCATCGCCTCGTTCGCGCTGACCCGCGAGGCCTGCGCGGCCATCGACGCCCGCCTGCCCTGCTCGCTCCGCTGGGTCGACTCGCCGCGGGCCTCGGCGGGGCGCGAGCTGGGGGCGGTCGTGGGCGCAGCGGTGCGGGAGAGCCTGCCGCTGCTGTACGAGGAGGAGAACGGGGTGGGGGAGCTGTGGGAGCTCTACAAGACCGACGCGGCCTTCGCGGACCTCGTGGACCGCTACCAGGCGGCCCACAGGCTGCGCTTCCCCGCGGAGACGGCCGAGGGCGAGGGCTTCGCCGAGGCGGCGGGCATCACGGCGGCGCAGTGGTTCATGGCGCAGGCGCAGCCCGAGCTGAGCCTCGAGTGGGGCCTGCGCAGGCGGCTGGGAGACAGCGGGGCGGTCAGGGAGGGCCACTGCTCCGACATCGGCCTGGCCCAGGGCGGGGAGCGCCCGCGGGCGGCGCTGGGGCACAACGAGGACTGGGACGCGGCGACGGCGCGGGCGATGGCCATGGTGCGGACGCCCGAGTGGGTGGCGTACGTGTACCCGGGGTACCTGGCGGGCACCGCCTGGGCCGCCAACCGCTGGGGGCTGGTCTTCGCGATGAACACCGTCACCCCGCTGCTGCGGCCCACGCACAGGCTGCCCGGGGGCACGCCGGGCTACGCCATCGCCTTTGCCCTCCGCAGCGTCCTGGGCGCCGCGTCGGTGGCCCGCGTCGTGGAGGCGCTGGGCGAGCTGCCGACGGGGTACGGCTACTCGCTCAACGTGCTGTCGGCCTGCGAGCACAGGGTCGTCAACATCGAGGGCTGGGGCAACAGCCTCGCAGTCACCGCCGTCTCCCCCGGGGCCCCCGGGGTCACGAGGCACTTCAACCACTTCATGCACCTCAACGTCACGCAGAGCACCGCGGGCGATACGCCTGTGAGGCTCGCGTGCAGCGAGCGGGCGCGGTTCGGGGGCCCCGCCGACATCCGCGGGTTCCTGGGCGACTACGCCTGCCCGCTGTTCCGGACCGCCGAGACCACAGGGGGCGACGCCGACACGATGGCGACGTTCGTGGCCGACAGCGAGGCCAGGAGGGTGGACGTCTGGAGGCTGCCCGTGGGCTGCGACGCGCTGTTGGGCAGCGGCGGCAGGTGCAACACTAGCACCCCCGAGCGCTCGGACACCCTCCCCTGGCACTTTGTATGCCCCGCCACGTAGCCCGCCAGACCGCATAAATGGCCACACAGCACCTGCGCTGGGGTTGGCACATGTCCGATGCCCAAGCGGCTGATCCACACCATACTCGAGGCTGCCACCCGCAAGCCAACCGGTGTCAGTCAGTAACACCAACAACAGCCACTGAAACCAAAGAGAGCGGGGACACATCAAGTTCAGAAGAACGGTGCACGAGTAACCCTAGTTGTTGATAACGTGACGCCGCAGCACACAGGGCAGGGCTGTTGTGATGCTGAAAGGCAACGAGCGTCCAGGGCCGCCTCTGCGGGAAAGCGCGGGGGTGGAGGGAGGCCCTGTCAGACCTGCGTAGCCCCGATGGCGAGGGCGCGGCACCGCTCGCGTGGCTGGGCAACCTCAGGGGCCCACTGCCCTCTTTGGAGCTCGCAGACAGCCTCGGCCGCCTCAGGCTCAGGCGCCCGGCCGCGCGGTCATTTGACGTCGGCCCCTTGGCCAGGCAGCAGCTCTGCTCGGAGCCCTGCAGCTACGAGGCGAAGCTGGCGGTTAATCAGGCCGTGGCCGCCCACTGCTGCACCACTGCCTGCGGCTGGGACTAGGACAACGTCGAGATGGTCGCAGTGGTGGAGGAACACCCCAAGTGCCTCGCGGACGCCAAGGGCCACACCCATCCTGCGACCTCACAATGGCGCAGGACCACAATGAGACGGCCGCGACACTCGAGTCGCTGGTGGATGTGGAGTGCGATGGAGATCTGAGACCGAGAACAAAGTGCTGAACGAGACATGTGGGCGGTGTGGCCTAATGAGACCACAGCAGGGCCCCAGTGTTTCCTTTGTCAACACGAACCGTGGGTGCTGTCAATCACTTGGGAGGGAGAGACTGGCTGAGTTCCGAGGCAACCGCGACAGCCTTGAGGATCGAGCAGATCCGGAAGAACTTCGGGAACTGGAGCACCATCCCCTGAGGCAGCTCCTCGCCCGACCGGTCGGCGCACATCGCAATCATCATCATGAGCTGCCCGTCGTTGCGGATGTCGATGAGGGCCCTGCCGCTGAGGTCCATCTCGGGGTGGCGCTCGAGGAAGTGGACGGTCTGGTCGAGGCGGATGGCCGAGTCCGTGCTGCAGTACTTGTTCCTCAGCAGACGGCAGACGTCGGCGTGCGTCCACCCCGACACCTCGCGCCCCGAAATGTCGCTTTCGGTCTCGGACTTGTTCGGGCCCGAGGAGCGGTAGCCCCTGGGCTTCTTGTGCCTGCGCAGCGTGATCTGTGACTCGTCGTCTGACGGCGCAGCGTCCATCTCCCGCGCGGCGCGCTTCCGCCTCGCGATGCTCCCTCCCGCCGCCAGGCTCGGCTCCGCCGGGGCCCCGTCGTCCCCAGCCTCGAGCTTCTGGGCGGTGCTGAGCATGGCCCTTACGAAGCTGCTCGCGGAGAAGGCAAACTCGCGCAGGATCCTCCCGGTCCTCCTGGCACGCGTCGGTGCCGGCGAGGGCGGGACCGCCGGGGCGGGAACGTCCCTGCCCACCGTGCCGTTGTCGGCCTTTCTCGTTACCTCGTCCTCCTTGTCCGTGGCCTGGTCTGCCGTGTCCGTGTCCGCGGCCTGGTCCTTGTCCTGCTCCGAGGCCCTCTCCAAGGCCGCAGGCGTCTTGGCCGCCGAGGCAGCGCCCCCGCTTGGGACGGCGGGCCCAGTGGGTCCGGAGGGCTGGGCTCCCTGCTCTCCCTGCTGCGGGGCGTCGAAGGGAAGCCTGACACCGCCGATCAGTGAGACACAGTCAGCGCAGCGAAGACGTGGCAGAGCAAGCGAGCGAGCGTGCCTGAGTCCGCGCAGGGTCTTGTTACGCTGCGCCAGACGCCGGATCTCCGCCTTGTCGGTGTCAGTCAGCTCCGGGTGGCGCCGATTCCGCCCGGGGGCACCGGCCCCGTCCCCGTCGTCCCCGTTGACGTCGATGAAGTTTGCCGCCGGCACCGACTTGACAACCCACTTGGCCTCGTCGCTCGTGCCGCGGAGTGCCACGAACACCGTCGCCCTGCAAAGGTGAACGGCAGGCCGTGAGCTTTCTCACTCGGAATCGACTACTCGGAAAGGAAAAGACCATTTCCGGTTCGAATTGAAGAAAAATACGAAGAGCCTTTTCTCGACGTTCTCGACGCGCGCTCAGCTGCTTTCGAGCACGACGCCCCTGGAGTATGTGCAGCAGGGCGCCGAAGCAGAAAGAGCCAGTTCGCGGCAATCGCTGAACTCAATTTAGAATAGAACATCTCAAGTCCTTCTGGCCTCGGCATATCAACAATCAACGAGACAGGCCCGCGTGCAGCAGCAGGAGGCATACAACACTGAAACCAACAGAGCCAAGGCACGGGCAACAGGGAGAGGGCAAGGCGCACTTCTTGGGCCCGTTGCAGGGGACAATGGCGAGCACGTAGACAATGTCGTAGATCCCCTCCTCGGTCTGGTAGAAGCCCCCCGCGTGCACCTCCACACCGC
>CACRSC010000106.1:7061-20949 GCA_902651635.1 Mastigamoeba balamuthi
TCAATGACTTTCGTGACACACACTTATTATAATCTGCCAACTCGGCTGAGGGAAAATCTTAATTTAGTGTTTGTGTTCCAAATGAAAAATAAGTATAGCATTGACGCATGGATACAAGATACAATAGGGCAATTTTATGATGGTAGCAACGAAGACAGAGTAAAAAGAGATGTGCGAGATATTTATAAAAGTGTTTTCGCTGATCCTCATAATTGGTTGATGGTTACTTCGAATCCTTCTCAAATTCAGGAGAAGTGGAATAAAATTGTTTATCCTCCTGAGTTAGTTGGCGAAGTAGCAGGAGGTAAGAAGACAATAAATGAAGGATTAAAAAAAGATTAGATATGATAGAACATGCAAAAAAATAGGGTTTGCCAACATGGAAAGTGAATACAATGACTATTGAGAATTTGAATGAATTTATTTCTGCTTCAAATAATAAAGAAACAGAAAAAATGGATGAAATGATTGAGAATGAAAGTGAAACAGTAAAGCAACTATATACACGATTTCTCTATTATATTCGGGTTTACAAATTAAAGCATAATCCCCAAGCATTAAGTAAAGTCAGCAAGTATGCGACTTTACTTATTGAAAATGGATTCGATTTCCGCAAAGTAAAATACCTATTACAACGAAACCATATGACAGAAATTGAGTTGGATGAATGAGTTTAAAATATATTAATATTTTGTTTTAAATATTATAAATGTCGACTACAACAATAAAAGAGTTATCAGTCCATTTCACCACGATTTCATTATCATTATTCTTGGTTGGGTTCTCAATATACAAGTTATGTAGAAATGAGGATAAAGATATCTATTTGGCTCTTCTATCCTCGACTGTCTCAATTTATATTTCTTCTCCTCTACAAATTTCGTCTTTAATAAAAAATAAAAATCTTGTAGCAGTTTAATTTGATTTTATTGCTTTTGCTTGCTTCAAAAATTTATTATAAGCAATTATTTTGGTTTTGAATGAATCAAAATAATATTTCTTTCCCTTCGTTCCAAATTGATAATAATATCCGTTATCGTCTTTACTTAGATGTATTTGCAGATGTTATTTACTTATATAATTTTTGCTCAAGTTCCCTTATTGCTTTATTCTTACTTGCCAGAATCTTTTTAACTTCCTCCACTTCGCTTCTGTTCTTGCTAATTGCATGAATTAGTTCTTCTTTGGATTGCTTTACTACTGAAGGAAGGCTTATGACAATATTATTTTGTGTCATTACGACTTTTTTCTTTCCCATCTTCAATGATGTATATTATAATTATATAATTTTATTTAGTCGAATAAACACACATCATATATTTTCTCCTTTGACTTGAATTTGCATTGACATATTTTGGCAGATATTCCTTTCTTGCCCAGAAAATCGTATGGTTTTACAAGAATGACACAGAGGAACGGCCACCAGAGCCATGGTCGATGAAGTAGGTGCGAGTGCAGTTTCTGGGCCTGTGCAACAAGACGTACAACCGGGCCATGCTGAAGCACGTTCTCTTGGATGCGGTGTTCAGACTTACACAGAACCCCACCATGTCCGAGGAGCAGCTGCTGGAGGGTGTGAAGGAGGCTGTTGTGGACTACCTGAACAGATTCCTGTGCATCGTCATGTTTGAGATACAAGCAACATACATTGTGTGCATCCTGAACCCTGACGAGGGGTACAACCGCTACCTGCATAAGGGCACCATGGACATAATGTCATTCCTCAAGGACAGTGGCAGTCATGTGGCGTACCTGCCTGGGAAGAAGCATGCCATCAAGCTCGATGCATTCGATCTGTGGAACGCCTCAAAATCAGGAATCTGATGAGCATCATGGCGAAAATGCCACACGAGTTCACTCTCACATGGTTCTCTGCCACCGACTCGGACACCCGTATCTGGACTCCCGTAAACACCCACTCGATGTTGCAGTCCACTTTGTCCATGATGGCATGCACAATCTCGTCTCTTCTCGATTCCCACTCTGCCGTTTTGGGCATGCTGTCCCAGAATGTGATGTGCCCCGACCTCTGCACCCCGAACACGACTAAGTGGTCCATGTGATGCAGAACGCCCCACAGAGAGTTGGGCATCTGCAGCACTACCACATGGAGCTTCTTGACGAGGCCGTGCACAGTGACCACCTCCTGCAGAATGGCGTCCTCGGCTGTCCTGGGGTTGTTCCATGGGCAGGTCCATCTGCTGGCGCATGTTCTCGAGCAGGATGCCCACCTCGTCCGACTGCAGAAACTCGCTAAGGCTGATATCGCCTGCATCCTCAATGGCCCTGTCACGCTCTGCCTCTGTCATAAGCTGTGGATGGCTCTCTCTGTGCACCTCCTCAGTCATGGTCTTTGCCAGAGCTGGCACTGCCTTGAAGCGTCTGATGGGCCTGGGTTTCAGCATGCTCACCCAGTACAGGTCGATCTGGTCCTTCTTCTCACCATGCACAGTGTCTCCCAGGATGCACTGCAGACAGTCTCCATACACAATCACTGGGCGGCTGCCTCTGTCCTGCAGGTTCTCAAGCTTCTTGATCCAGTAGATGGGCCCATGCTCCATCAGCTGTAAGCAGTCCTGCTGTGTGATGGGGTTGAGGTTGAACATCTTGCATCCTGGAGTGCTCTCAGTCACAGTCCTGCCCATGCGCATGAGGAGCATGAGGTACACATCAGTGGACCAGTTCTGCAGAAACCTCTTGCAGAAAAAGATACTATCGCCCTGTGCCTGCTTCTCGTCCTCTCGAAGCATGTGCACGAGGTCGTCCTGGTGCAGAACGTCCCTGTCATACCACTTTGCGTTCAGTTGCTGCTTCTGCTTAGTGAAATGCTCCTGGATGGCTTGCACAAGCTGGAGTGCCCTGAAGTTCCATGGGGCATTCTCCTGCACCATGAGCTCATGCACAAAGCGTGACGTAAACCCTGTGGCTGAGTGCACTGTGTTGTTGTAGTCCTCGATGACCTCCTTCAGTGTTGCTTACCAGTTCTTGGAGCCTCGTGCTGTCAGAGTCATGGCCACCTTGCACTTCAGAGTGCGTCCCACCCTATGCAGTTCTGTACATGATTGAGCAGCCCAGCCTCTCCAGCTCTGTGCGAAATGACTTCCTGTACTCAGAGCCATTGTCGGTGTGCACAACAAACTTCTCTGACTCGTGCCCCCAGATCATTGTGTGCATGACAAACTCCTGGATGATGTCCTTCCCTGCATTGTTCCACACTGCCTTTGTCTGGCCACTCATCACATAGTATGCCCACACGAACTTTGTAAACCTGTCAACCATGAACAGGTACCGCGGGCTGCTCGTCCTGTTGCACGCCTCACTGGGAATGAATGACTCGTCAAGCAGGAGATGCGAGTGCGGGTACCACATTGTGATGATGATACTTGACCTGTGGGACACCATGGATGAGGGCTTGTGCAGCTGGTGGTTCACCAGGTGCCCGAGATATGCTGCAATGTCAGGCTGCGAGATGCCCACATACGATTGAGATACTTGTGCATAAACCACCTTCAGGTCATGTGGAAGCAGCTCTCCATTGCCCAGGAACGCCTTGAGGATGGCATCTCTCTTCTCTGGCAGTGCATACACACGGAGTCCAAGTCTCCACCACACACCAGCCCTGCACCTGACAGGAATCACTATGACCTTATTGGCCAGGTCCTCCTTCTCCTCCTTCAGGGCATACGGAATGATGACCTCAAACCATTCCAGCTGCTCACCATCCTCGCTGATGTTTGGAGCAGTCTTGCTAGTGTTCTGAGCAGACCGTGCCCTTCCAATCAGCCCCACTGCATACTGTCCCAGTCTTCGCTGAAGGAGGTTGGCTGGTGCACGACTGCTCTCCATGAACTGGATCACTGCATCGTATTTGTCCTGTGTTCCCAGGTCCCATTGGCACACAGAGTGCACTATGAAGAACATGCATATGTCCTTGGGTCGATCAGAGCTGTCTGTGGTGTTGTTCCTACTCTTGGGGTATGTGGCCCTGAACTCGGCACTCGCAGTTCCCAGGCCAGATGCCTCGAGTTCCACTGTCTCAGTCATCATGTGTTTGCATTGAAATGCTGTTCAGGAATTGTGTCGTGAGTCAGAAGCATGTCTCCGGAAGGCCCTGGGGCAGGACTCCCCTAAAAAGGTGTTTTTGGTGCCCTGACCACGTGTCACTGGGGGTGTGTCCCACTAAAGAGTGGGATTCAGGATGTGTGGGCCCTGGGTGAGGCACGGGGGGTGTCTGAAATCGGTTGGTGTTTTCTGTGTGTGTGGTGATGAGTGTGTGTTTCTCTAAGGATTCTGAACTCCTCCTCCTGCCCTGCCACACAGCTTCACCCCCCTCCTGCCCCAAAACACGCACACACACCCCTGGCTTGGAGAAAAAGTGGTCAACCCTCCTTTTAATGGGTGCCCTGCCATGCAGACACAGCCTCACTTTTCCCCAAAACACACACAAAGAAGCGCGGCTTTCCAAGCACTCAAAAAAGGCCTTTTATGGGTGCCCTGCCACGCAGACACAGCCTTACTTTCCCCCGAAACACACACAACACACTGTGACTTCTGGAGCACCTCTGAGCAGTGTTTTAACAGTGCCTTGCCCAGGGCCCTTCAGGAGAGAACATCACTCTGCGCCAGTAACACTGTGGAATTCCCACAGCAGAAGCCCACACCACACCACGTGCACAATGCACCTGAAAGGGCTTGGAAAACTGAAGTGGAAAAACTCAGGCCACACATGCCAAAGTTGAAATAGTTAAAGAGGCCCAAAAGGGACACGACAATCTTTGCTGGAAAACTCCGGGCCTCAAAAGGGAAGTTCGTGTTTGAAGGACTTTTCACAGAGAAGGGGACTTAAGGCACAAGAAGAGCAGACCTCACTGGGGCGGAGGCAGGGGATCACGGTAAATGATGGGGGTCTCACCATCCAGCGCCACCATGGGGCAGCACTGCTCTCCTGCCCCCCTGTTTTTCTTGTGAAAACTAACAGAAAAAACATCACAGGAGTGGCTTAAGAAGGAGCTGAGGCTCCAGCACTGGCAGCAGCACACCAACTACAAGTACAGAAGGCGTACAGACAAGGTGGACAAGCAGGAGCAGGTGGCAAGGTGGCACAGTGACCACCATCATTGCCACAGCCACAGCTCAAGCAGCAGCCCAGCCAGCAGCAGTGTGGGAAGCTCTTCCTCTGAGAAGGAGGCCCAGGCACAGCACCAGAGCCTGGGCTGAAAGGTGTGTGTTTCTCTCCCCCTGTTCCCTTCTTCTCTTCCTGTAGTCAAGTGTTGAAAATTAACTAAAGGGGGGTTTTTCTCCCCCGAATTGTGTACCTTTTGCACATGATGCACATAATGCACATAATGTGCATTGTGCACATTCTGTACAAATAATCATCTCTAACACTTTTATAGCAGCCAGCAGCAGCTGAGGCTTCAAAGAAAGCCAAGGCCAAGCTGGCCAAAATGTGCAGAGAGGAGGTCTCTCCTCTCCATGCCCTGGGGCATATTCACAACCCTGTGCAGCATGAACGTGCTGCTGCCAGGATTGCTGCCAGGGAAGTGAAAGCAGCAGCCAAGATGGCTGCTACTGTTAAGGTATGTTCCTTCTCCTCCTTCTCCCTCCTGCCTCTTTCACTGCCCTCTCCTTTTTATTTAACTAACTGAATTATTGCAGGATGGGGCCCCTGAGGCCCCTGAGGCCCCTGAGCAGGAGGAGCACTAGGAGGAGCAGCAGGATGACTACAACATCGACTGGGATGACATCGCCATGCTGGCAAGCATGGGGCCTGAGGATGTGTGGCACCTCTCTGCAGTACAAGAGGTGCCACACTGTGCTGCAGAAGCAGCCATAAAGTAAATAAAATAGATTTTGGTACACATTTTAGTAGTGTTTTTTAAAATTTAATTGCATTTAGCAATTCAATTGATTTAATCACATTTAGCAATTCAATTAAATAAATTGATTGAATCACTTAATGCACACCATGCACATTTAGCACCTTTTGTGGATATAGTGCATTAATTCATATCTATTTATTTGGGTTTTTTCAATTGATGCACATGATGTGCATTAATCGTTTCTAGCAATGCATGCGCTAAATATGCATGTATCACTAGAAACAATTAATGTGCATCATGTGCATCATGCATGTCATGTGTATCATGCACATCGTAAAATTAGTGCTAGTGCTGAAAAATTAGTGCTAAATGTGCTAATTTAGTGCTTCAGTGCATAAATTGCAGTGATGACCAAATGTTTATTTATAAATGTGCAAAATGCACGAAAGGCACTAAACCTAGTGCTGATCAGGTTCAGGGCACGGAGAGGAGAGACCTTCTCCCTGCACCTTTTGGTCAGCTTGGCCTTGTCTTTCTTCAAAGCCTCAGCCACTGCTGGCTGCTACAAAAGTGTTAGAATTGACTATTTTCACATTATGCGCAATTACACACAATTATGCACAATTATGTGCACAATGTGTACAATGTGCATGATGCGCAAAAGGTATACAATTCGGGGAAGAAAAACCCCCCTTTAGTCAAATTTCCAACACTAACTACAGGGAGGGAAGGAGGGAATGGGGGGAGGGAAACACACACCTTTCGGCCCAGGCTCTTGCGCTGTGCCTGGGCCTCCTCCTTTAAGAAGAAGCTCGAGGTGAGCTCCTCCTCAGAGGAAGAGCTCCCCACACTGCTGCTGGGTGGGCTACTGCTTGGGCTGTGGTGGCGATGGCAGCTGCTGTGCTGCCTTGCTGCCTACTCCTGCTTGTCCTCCTTGTCCACACGCCTTCTGTACTTATAGTCGGTATGCTGCTGCCGGCGTTCGAGCTGCAGCTCCTCCTTGAGCTGCTCCTGTGACGTTTATTCCATTAGTTTTCGCAAGAATAACAGGGGGGCAGGGGAGGGGAAAAAAAAGCACTGTCATTTGGTGGAACCCAGTGTGGAGAGCATCCACGATGGCAGCAATCGTGCCACCACCAACATCCATTGGTGCTGCTGGGACAGCACCCCCTGTTTCGAGGGGCACCCAAACCTGTGAAAAACGGGGGGGGCAGGGAAAAATTGTTAAAAACGGGGAAAAACCGCATCAAATGAGAGAGGGCAGGATAAAGGGCAGGAAGGGCAAGAGGAGGGCAGGACGCACCCCGTCCAACTCCTTTACCAGGCGCTGCATCTGCGCCTCTGAAAATTCAGGGACGGGCAAGTCTTGTTGCCTGCTGCCATGAATTGTGCTGGTTCTGCAGAGAGGAAGGGAACATAAATGTCAGAAAAGGGAAAACAAAGGGAGGGGCTGAAGAGGGATTAAGAGGACTCAAGGGGAAGGAAGGGGGGAGCAGGGGAGGGAGCACACACCTTTAGGTCCTTTGAGTCCCGCCATGGTCAAGTCCCAGGACAACCCCATCATTGCTGCAAAAATAGCCAGGCAGCAGCGTCTCCTGCACAAGCTGCACAAGTCCATTGCCAAGCACGCTGGGTGTTCCCTGTCCAATTCCTGGAACGGGTATTTCAGCAATATGGAGGGCCAGACACCCCCTTTAAGAAGCTGGAGGACCTGCTGGACCTGCTGCTATACTTCAAACGCTATGGAGTGCTTGCCTCTGAGACGTCCCTGGAGGCTCCCGACCCAAGCAACTTTCGGCACATGATGGCTCGACACTGGCTCTACCTGGCAGAGCATGTCAACAAGATGGAGGTAAGGCCCACTTAAAAATAATCACATAACATAATATATTCATCTAAATGAAATCAGTATCAATTCATTATTAAATCAATTGATAATTTCAGGGCACGCATGTACCCATGTGCCAAATATTCTAATAAATTAAAACGTGCATTTATCAATTCAATTGCTTATTATAAATGCATCAACCTGATCACTCATTTTCGAAAAATTGCACAGAGTGCCTGGAATGCCCGGACTTCTGAGGCCAACAGGCTTCCTCCACCCTGGTCTTGTACTATCCACGGGTCTGTGGATGTCAAGACCATTGACATCTCACGGCCCAGCAAGAAGCAGGACAAGTTCTATAATGGCAAGTACAAGGGGCACGTGGTCAAGATCCAGGTGGTGGTCAACAACCAGGGCATCCCCATGGACGTTCAAGGGTTGTACAAGGGGGTTTGCCACGACCTGAAGATCTGGCAGAGCTCAGCTCCAGGCATGAAACTGCAAGGACACGGCTGCTGACAGATCGCAAAAATGCGCTATATAAGCTGAAATTTCACTACATGTGATTGTTAGTGCTACATGTGATGCATTCGATGGAATTGCATCACTAAAATAGCACTACAGTCACCACTAGCACAAATATTTGCACTAGTAGTGATTGAAGTGATGCATAGCGATATATATAAAAGTAATAACGCTGAATTTAGGTCGCATATAGTGCTATAATCACTATTAGCGATGTAGCGCTATTTTCCGTAAGAATTAGTGCTAAATTAGTGATGGAAGCGCTAAATAAGCACTGAAAAAACATCCTAGAGATTTATCACTTCATTTGCAGAAGTTGCAGTGATGACCAAATGTTAATTGTAAATGCCCTCAAGGGCCTCAAAAATTATGTTAGAGTTTTATCGCCAGTGATAGAACATATGAAGGGCGAGGCCAGAAGTGTCACTTGTGGGTGGGAACTCGAAGGCATCCGAGAGCATTACACTTCAAACAATTTCAGTAATAGGGTAATATTCCTGTGGGAGGGAAAGGGGCATTTGGTGCATTTTGGCTTTTCACCAAAATGACACATTTTTGTAGCAAAAATGACCCAAAACAAATACGGAAAAATGAGAAAAAGTACCAAATATGTAATGAAATGTAGTGTGCAGAAGTGCATATTTTTGACTCATGCAACAATATCTGGAGAAAGAAGAAAATGAAATGAGAGAAAAAGCCAGGGAAAAAGGCACTATTGTTGTATGTGAGTGACCCGCCAACAATGAGGATGAAACCACTGGTTGCACTGAGTGCAAGAAAGGTAGTCCTGGAACCTCTCTTTTCAGTAGACGATTTTACAGGCAGCACACTTGCCACTTTTGATGGGATTTGACCTAAACAGAATGAGAAAAAGGGATAATGAAAGGGTAAACTCATGATTGAGAAACGAGAGTATGATTGGCAGGTAGAGAGGTGGTCTTAAGAGCAGTGGAGAAAGGCCGAAACCAGGGGTGCAAGTTTGACACCCATTCAGTAAAGACCACAGGAGTTAAGGTCCAGGGTAACAGCAGAGAGAAAGTCAGTATAAGAGATGTCCAAGTCATTGATGTTGATCCAAGCATTGTTAACAGCATACTGAAGAACAGTCCAGAAGACATGAACTGGCCAGGTGGCAGACTTGTGATGAGTGATGTTGTTGCTGATGATCTGGTTAACAGCATCCACACCAATGCCTCGTACCTCCAAGCTCGACCACAACCACCACATCATCTCCATCCTCTTCATCCACGTCATGAAGCACTACAACTTCCAGCTCCCTGCCATCAGTGATGTGATGGCTGCCTCCTCGTCCTTCTGGAGGATGCTCTGCCTCATCCCCATCCACATTACTATCTACCACTCCAGTATTGCTCTTCCTTTCTTCCCTCCCTGATCTCATTCATTTTATGCAGTGATGCTGGTCCCCCTCATCATGTACTTCAGCAAGGCCATCAACGAGATCACCATGGCTGCTCACCACGAGACATGGATCGACCAGCTCATCCGCATCGCTCATCTCAGGTGTCTATTCCCTCTTCCTTTTCCCTCTGTTATTTAGTCTGTTATTCACTTCATTTTAGGACCCATGACTCTGCTGGCAATCAGCGTGAGTCCCCCTTGACCCACTCTGAGCTCTACAACATCGCCCTTCACGAGTTCTCCTTCCTCAGCCACACTCGCATCAAGGATAACTTCTTTGCCAAGTTCATAAATGCCATTGACCACATCGATTCCTCCATCCTCGCCCTACCACAGCAACGAGAAGTGTGTTTACTTTATTTCATCATTTACTAACACATAAGCTCAATAGGTGTGGAAGTGATGCCAAGGGGGGACTGCACCCGCAAGGCAAAGGAATAGCATTTCCCCACTCACCCTCTCATCACCACACGAATATTACTCAATACATCATCACTTCTTCCTTCTCCCTTGAGTCTCTCACCCTCATAGGGGCCTCCTGCCCCCACTTCATGTATTACTGGGCATCAGTGCACGCATACCTAGGCGATGGAGGTGGGCGATGCAGAGAGACAGCTCCAGAAGGAGGAACGGGACCACCATGCTGCCGAGAGAGCTCGCTATAAGTCCGAGCTGCAGAAGGCACAGCATGACATCGAGGAGGAGTTGGCCAGTCTGAGGGAGGAGCCAGTGGATTCCAACTACGAGACCTCCCGGACAGACTCGGACGACGACAACGAGGCAGCAGCCAAGGGGGCACCTACAGGCCCCAAGGGGATGACGTCCATTTTTCCCGTCGGAAACGGTGAATTTTCAGGTCTCGACAATGGAAATTCTCACGCACTGACAAACCCAGATGACGGAATTATGGACTCACTGACGCCAGGCATAGCCGAAAAACACAAAGAAGGTGCATTTCTGAGCACCGCAGCACTGGCACCGGTTATTCCCATGAGCACGAACTCGGAGCCCAACAAGAGACGTCGGCTGGTCATTGCGGACAACGGTGACTCCATTTTCGTACAGCCTGTCTCAACGTTTTCGTGATGCTGAGGACCGAGGGAGACTCCATCTTCAACAACATCGATGACTTCAGGTTTGTTACACACCAGAAGCTCATAGAGGTCGACATTTCCAAGGCCAACGGCAAGACCATCGTCCCTGTCATCCACAAGCACATCAAGAAGGTGGCATTGCGGTGCACAGCTGTGGGCTGGGGCGATTACACTGAGGGCTCTCTCAAGAACGACACAAGAAGTGCTCGTAAGGCACTGCAGGAAACTCTGGCTATGGGTACATTGCAACTCGGGTACACACGGTTTTCGATCAGTCCTATGGCCTGCAGTGGGAGGACTCTACGTTTGAGGAGCTGAGCACAGAAATCCTTCGTTTCACACAGCACATCGCAGTGAATGCTTGGAGGGGGTTTCTTCCTAGTGACCTGCCACATACTTCATCTTCACGGCAGTTCACACCGGGTTTGCACATGTTGGTTGCCACTCCAGGGGTGGGCAAGGCTCTGAACATCGTCCGCCAGTCACCTGCACCTAAGGGCCCAAGGGAGGGCGACACTGGCCCCAAGCCTACTCGTCAGCGGGAGCCCTTGTGCTACAACTGCGGGACGTACGGACACATTACTGGCAATTGCTCATCTCCACCCATGATGGCTACACTCAAGGCACGCGAACGTCGGGAGGAGAAGTCACCATCGTGGCTCGCTGTCAGCACTGCACCGAGCCAGGAGCCCACGACCATGAAATGCTACAGGTGTGGGGGTACAGGACACATGGCCAAGACCTGCCCATTTCCTGGCACCAAGCAGCAGGCATACGAGACACGGGTGGTCAAGAAGAAGGGCATGACAGGTTCTGTTACAGGGGCTCAGACCAGGCCATGGAACAAGAGACCAAAACCGGGCTTCAAGGCTGGGGTTCCCATCATGGAGAGCTGTCTCATGGCTGCACAGGTGACACCTGCTAGAGAGGCCAGATCATCTGAGGATGCACGCATTTCCCTTTGCCAGGCGACCACGGGCACGGACATGGACCTCGATGGACGCATTGACTTCACTTCACCCCAGTCGAAGTTTGATTCTGCTCTGCTGGGTTCGAAGGGGGAGTCGTCTTCCATGGTCAGCACACATCCAGAGAAGGACTCTGCCGAGGACACTCTTCCCATGCGGTCTGTGGCTGAGGTTAAACGTGACCATATCCTTTTCTCACGCATAATCACCAAGGGAGAGGGCAAGGGCAAGGAGGTACTGTTTCATGTCGACACAGGCTCGGGACCCTCAGTTGGATCGAAGACAGTATAGATCTGAACCCCAGTGCCCATGTGCTTCACCAACACCCTGTTGATCCCAGTGACCCATATGCACTCCTCAAACTCAGGTGGCAGTTTCTGATGTGGTACCTGGAGTAGGTCGAGGAGTCTGGTCTCTGCGAAGTTGAAGTCCATCACTATTCCTGTCATCGAGGTCACAAATGGTACAATTGGCTCGGACGAAATCCTGCTGGGTCTGCACAATTGCCGCCGTTATGACTACATGGCCCTCGATGATGGTCGGATGAACGTGGTCCGGGTAGATTGACGTTATGTTTACAAGGAGCCAGGGGACATCGCTTTTCCCAAGCCAAACGTCAAGGGGCTCGCAGAAATCACGGTTGCTGATGACCCCGAGGCTGTGACCTCGATCAACTCACTCGACCTTGCTACGCCCAAGCACATCGACCTGGTTCGTCCCTCACCTACACCAGCTGCAGCACCACTACCGAACGAGTGGTATTGAGGGACAAAATCACATGCGACCCGCATAAGGTCATCGAGGCGAAAGACATTCTCGCACGGTACGATATGAACATCCTGAATGGCCTTGATGGGATCGGCATGACTGGGGTTGGGGTCTGCATGATCGAGCAGCTTCCCGATACAAAGCCCTTCATTATCCAGCACAATGTTAGTGACTCACGGAAACTGGCTCACCTCACAGAGTACAAGGCCAAGATGGTCGACACCGGTATCTGGGAGGTCATCACATGTCAGAATGTCCACTTTGCATCCTCCATGGTGTTCGTATCTAAACCAGATGGGACCTGACGGGTCTGCAGGGATTACCGGTTGATTAACCACATCACGTCAACGCACTCATCAACAACGAACTGCACAAACTGGCCTACGATTACTTGTTTTCTGTGGACCCTGAGATGGCCTACCACCAAATTCCCCTTGATGCAGCCACAGCGAATTTGCTGGTGCTGGCCCTTCCTGATGGTTCCTTCGTACGCCCATGGTTCATGCCTTTTTGGCATCAAACAGGCAAGTGCAACGTTTCAGAGGGCCATCAATTCGGTTTTGGCACCACTGGCCCACACCTCCAGCTTTGTGGACAACGTGAACACAGGCAGCCCATTGTGGAACGAGAGTAAGGCACAGGTGATGCCCCTTTTCGACACTTTCGTCAAGCACAACGTGAAGGTGAAGCCCGAGAAGTGTTCCTGGGGCCCTATGGTTCTGCACCAGCTGGGACATCTGATCTCGAAGGACGGCATCGCTATTGACCCTACAAGGCTGGATTCTCTGCGTTATGCAGGACAGCCATATGACAAGGACATGCTGCAGTCATTCCTCGGTCTCATGCAGTGGCTCAGTGAGTTCATCCCGAATTTCACGTCCACGGCAGCGTGCATGTATGAGCTGCTACGGCACAATGTCAAGTTCGAGTGGACTGAGGCTCACCAACAGGCCTTCGATACCCTGGTTCATGATGTCTGTGCAGCACCCATTCTCGTTCACCCCATTCCAGGCTCAGTCATCATCATTGATCCCGATGCCTGTGAATATGTCTTTGCAGCCAAACGTACCATTTTACCAGTTTCATGAAAAACACTAAAAAGTGAAAATGTCGTTTTAAAACGACATTTTGAAAAAAAGCGAAAGTGAAATGTCGTTTCAGAATGACAAGTCAAAAAAATGAGAAAAACTAAGTCAAAGTATGGTATAAAATAAGGCAAAAAATGACTAGAAAAATGTTAAATAAAAAGAGAAGATTTGCAATAAACAAGGGCAAAACAAGTGGTGGATCAGTAACCTTTATTGGTTGCTGTAAACATAGAGGCGAGAACAGACATCATCCTCTTATGTGAGTGCTCAGCGCTTCCTTTTGCATGTTGAGCGTGCTGGTGTTGTTGTTGCAGCTTCTTTTTTCTTGGCAGGCGAGGCACGGGATCTCTTGGTCTTTGCTGGAGTAGATTTCCTT
>CACRSC010000106.1:26491-48486 GCA_902651635.1 Mastigamoeba balamuthi
CACTTTCAGCACTCACACTGGTTTGTATTCTTCAGGTATTTCTCTTCATGGTACTGTTTTAACGATGTTCTTAATTCAGTTTCATACATTTCATCACACACACAAATCACTGGTAACATTGCAATTTTAACAAAATTGTAATCAAAAACAATGATTTTTCTGCTGTTCAATTTGGTTCAAATATAATGTCGTTTTAAATCGACATTCTCATTTTTTCCATTTTCAAAATGTCGTTTTAAAACGACTTTTTTTTTCATACTTAGTTTTTTCAATGAAACTGGTAAAATGGTACCTTTGGCTGCAAAGACATATGTTACGGGAGCCACGATTTTCCAACAAGCCCTGGGGGAGTCCAGCTGGGGCATTCTGGCATTCGTCTTGGAGGTGCTGCGGCCTGCTGATCAACGTAACCTCTCGATGCCCAAAAAGAAGGCACGTGGTCTCATCAAGGGACACCTGTGGGCACGAGAACTTGGCTTGGTTTAAGCACGACATGTTATTTACCACCCCAACCACAGCAACCTGCATTGGATGGCTGACTCAAGCAACCGCCACATCCAGAACTGAGCAGTCATCCTGAACGAGATGCCCTACAGCATCCACTACCAGCCCAGAAAAACTAACTTTGGTGGCAATTTCTTTTCGCGGGCCCAGTGGCGCCAGGTTATTGACGACCCTGTTGCTATTTGCCAATACCTCAATGTTCATGTCCGAGACACTCGCATGATGGCTGTTCTGGGGCACGACCTTTCGGACCAGCATCGGGACAATCTGCATGAAATGCTTCACCCTACCATACGAGATGGTTGAGGGCGTTTTCTGCCTCTCAGTGAAACCCAACAATGAACTCCACCTTACAATCATGGTTCTCGGCCATGATGACATGCTTGCGGGACATGATGGAGTGGACCATACATACCACTCGATTAAGCCGGTGGTTACATGGCCTGGTATGTATGACGACATTTCCCACTTCGTGCAAACGTGCCCGATGTGCCAGAAGGTCAGGCCTGCGACCTCACATGCTGATTCGATGGGAACGGTGCCTGGCAGTGCACCCTACAAGTCCATCATCATGGACTACCTTGGCCCCCTTCAGAAGGCGAAGGGATTCAAGTACGTTCTGATCATCACGGACCGTTTCTTGCACGAGATCCATCTTGAGGCTGTCTGTTCTACTGATGCGCAGGAAGCAGTCGACGTGCTTTGGAATTGATGGGTCTGCACGAGGGGCTCTGCCTACAGGCTCGTAACCTCGGATGGTGGATCTCCATTCCAGTCGAGTCGCATTCAGGCCCTCAACGACCAGGTAAATGCAGTACATCACATTTTGGCGGCATATCACCCCGAGGGACACGGGGCTGTGGAGGTCACAGTGCATACTACAGTGCAGGTTCTGCAGGCCCTACTCTTGGACCATTCCCTGGACTGGCCTGACATTCTACCAGCTGCTATGTTTGCCCTGAACAACAGCTATGTGCACTCCATCGGGGCCACGCCCTTTGAGGTTATTCACGGTTTTGCTAGTCGTACTCCCCTCTACCTGGCTATTCACAAGGACAATGACACCGGGAGCCCTGACATGGACCCCCAGTTGCTCCACGACCAGCTCCTGTTATGGCAACATGACACGTTCGCACGTACTGCCTCTCTTCAGCGGGCTGCATTCAAGAAGGCCCACAGGCAGTACCTGGCCAAGAAACGGGGCAGGTCGCACTTTGATATTGGCGACTACGTTCTCCTCAACAAGGACCGTGACCACAAGCTTGACATTAATGTTAGGGGTCCGTTCCGTGTCATCGAGAAGCTCGACCACCATTGCTACACCATTGAGAACCTACTGCAGGGTACTCACACCCGTGCCCACGTCAACACGATGCACTTGTTTCGCACGTGAGCTTTCACTGCTGCACAACTCCGGGCAGAGGCATCACGCATGCACGACGAGATGGCCCTGGACACAGTCCTACATCATCGTCACGTTGCTGGCAGGCTCAAGCTTCACGTTCATTGGCTGGGCTGCCCAGACTTCGGGGACAACGACCCACGTTTGTGGATTTCCTACAGTGACAACAAGAATGTTGACCAGGTCATCACGTACATGCAGGCACACCCCCACCTGCAGACCTAGACCATCGATTGACTTCTTCAAGGTCTCCCCATGCTCGATCTTTAAAGTAGAGCAGTGATGCCAAGGGGAGACTGCACCCCCAAGGCAATGAAATAGCATTTCCCCACTCACCCTCTCGTCACCACACGAATATCACTCAATACATCATCACTTCTTCCTTCTTCCTTGAGTCTCTCACCCTCATAGGGGCCTTCTGCCCCCACCCCACGCATTACTGGGCATCAGAAGGACCAGCTTCAAGGCCACAGAGTCTGCAGCACCAAAGGCCAAGAGGCCAAGGAAGACACAACGCCCTGACCCCGTACTTGACACTATCAATGATATGATTGGGAGCACAAGTGCCTCCCAGGCCTCTGAGGCACCTGCTGGTCCTCAGTCGCCCTCTTCCCAGGCACCTGCTGGTCCTCAGTGATCCCTCTTCCTCTCCTCTTACTTGAACGTTTTCTGCTGCCCTGGCTGGGCTCCTCTTCCCCCAAAAGTGAAAACATGACCTGCCCTTTTTATGTCAGTTAACAATTGTTGTTTATTAAATTGATTTCAGTGTAGGAGTTCCTGTGGGTAGGTGGAAGCTGCTCAATTATGTAGCTTCACATAGCGCCTTTATGTGTAGTGGTGTGTAGTGCCTCTAACATAGTGGCATGTAGCGGACCCTGCTGTAGCAGTGCATAGCGTGATGAATGAACTATGCAGCATAGCAGAGGATCTGCCGCATGCCACTATAAACAGAGGTTAAAACGAATTTTAAAAACTGTCAAAAATTTTAAAATGAAAAAATCGGAAAACAGCAAAAAGTAATGAAAAAGAGATAGGAAATGTAAAACTTTAGGATAAAAAAGAAAAGCACCAAAAAAGAAGAAGGGAAAAAGAACTGAGCAGTTTCAAGTTGACAACATTCAAGAAAGAAAGAACCAAAATAAAACGCTTAGTCATATATTTCTCAATTGCTGGCGATTGAAGAAAGAAATCCAAAAGAAGTTATGAGAAAAACGATAAGGAAACACAAAACCAATGAAAGAACATGTTTCAATAACTCTGAACAGAGTGAACCAGATTTAAGTAAGACTGAGAATGAAACTGTAACTCTATTTTGTCTTTCTCTTCTTGGAGACAGGAGAGAGCACCTTGTCTGGTGCCTGGTCTGCTTCCTCTTCTTCCTCGGACTTGGCTGTTTTCTTCTTTCTGCCCCTTGTTGCACTCAAGTGGTTTCATGGAGCCTGTACCTGTGTAGCTGACGTGCTCTCTGTTGAATTGTTAAAAGGAACAAAGAAGGAACAAAGAAAAATTGGCATCTTTCTCCCTGGGTTCCTCTGCTGATGTTGAATGAACAGGAGGACAAAGCTCAGCCATTGCTTTCCCAAGACGAAGACGATGTGCTTCATGTGAAGAGCTTCCTTACGAAGTACTACTTCCTGGGTGCTGCCAGGGGAGATGACCCTGGGTCAGGTCCAGTTCGGGTTCCTACTGGAGGAGTCAGAAAGACCAGCACTAAGAAGTTGGTGAATCAAGGAAACAACAGGTAGCATACCCTCTACAGGGTGAGAAACGAGAGGAATTCTGCACAGTAGCCTGACGTCCACGTGACAGTGCAAGGATCTGGTTGTCAGTAAGAACAACATCAGCCATCACAATCTTCATAACTACAGTCTTGCTCATTATCTCTCTTCTACACACACATTAGATTGATCACCAGCAATAAAACCCTACATGTTCAGGCGAGAAGCAATGAGACACCATGTGTTGCCATCCAGGCACATGTACTGCATCTCATCAAATGGTGGTACAGTGAAATTGATGGCCTCTTTGGGTTCCTGGGTGTAAGTAACAGCCATGCTGCAGATACGGGAGATGTTCTTCTTGTCTGGGGCCTCTTCTTCAGAACTACTACCCACACAGCAAACCTCATCCAGCCATGGGAATTGATTTTTCAGTGAGCATGGCCACTCACAAGGAGTCTGCATCTCTAAGTACCCCTTTGCAAATCTCAGTTTTTGCTATGGTCAAAATTTCACAAAAGTAGTATAAATTACGGTAGAAAAATGTGTTTTAAACACGAAAAATGAGCTGAAAATGCGAAAATCAATGGAAAAACGTGAATTTATCAAAATCTGGAAAAATGAGAAAACAGGTACTTACCATTTTTGATGTGGTCCCAGCAAACAATCTCTCATGTGGAAGCCCCACTCTCCAGAATTTCAGGGATGTCTCTGACTTGGTAGAAGACTGTTATCGGCAGTATACTCAGAGTTGATGCGATGCCAAACAGCTTTGGCTGAATGATCTCTCCCTTTGTGTCGATTGCCTTCTTGGTTTCTTTAAGAAGCAGTGTTATACCGATATATGACTTTATGACATTACCAGTTATGGCATCAGGGAAGAGAAGTGGAAGTAGTTATTGGTTGAAGTTGTTCTCTGCCTTCATCACAGCTAAGCAGCTTTGCTCGATGCTCTTGCACACTTCCTTCACCTGCTCATCACACTCCTTTTTCCCTTCCTTCTTCTTCATCTCTGAGGCTTCCTTCTTTTGTTCTGTCTCAATTGTGAAGAAGAACTCTTCCTTCTTCTTCTCCTTCTTCATCTGGTTGTCTTTGACTGCTATTGCCTGAGATTCAACAATCAGCCTATTGTTATCACCAGCAATTAAACAGTAACAAAGACTGGACAGCATTGCTCAAACCATTAATGATCACTAATTCTTTATTGCCAGTGATAAAGTATGCAGACATAAAGCTACAGTAAGATCAAAAACTATTTGTGAATAATAACAAGCATCTTATCGCTGGTGATAACTTATATCAGTCTCTTACAAAGGTGTTATCACCGGCGATAAATCTAAGCAACAAAGACAATCAGTGATGACGTCATGTTTTACATCACGTTTATGTTACGCATAAGATATTTTAAAGATCTTATTCATTTTATAAGTCTTCCTCTGTGAGTGAAGTCCACCTGCTACTTAGCAGGTGAGTTATAATAATGAATCTATTTGAAATATCTTCAGATATTTCAGCAATATCTAAATATATCTAGATATTTCTTCAACTTCCATCGCCGGTGATAAACACTACCACTTGCACATGAATACCTTAGGAAAAATTATGTTTAACTAGATCCTATTACTGAAAGAAAATGAAGTGTCTCTTTCTCTGCTGCCAATTGCATACCACACTATCACTGCATCAGAATGGCTCACATCACACTCTGATTCTCACTGACACAAAGTCTAAATAAAAATCACTTTGTTGTTACAATATGGTTCTCTTCCTCACTTGCTGTTTTTCTCTATATGTTTTACAATTATCGCCAGTGATTATTTTATTCAAATTCATACCGGGTTTTTTCATTTATCTCTGCCTTCTTTTTCTTGTTTTTCTACCTCCAAATTCACCCACATTCTTTTCAAATTATGATGTTCTTTTTTCTATCATCGTTTTTTCATCATTGCTCTCTCTTTTTCGTTACTTTTTGCTGTTTTCTGATTTTTCCTTTTTCAAATTTTTGACAGTTTTTAAAATTCGTTTTAACCTCTGTTTATACATGGTTTCACTATGCACCACTACATGGTGCCACTACATGCTGCTACAGTAGCACTGTGTAGTGGTGCATAGCAGAACCATGCATAGCAGTACATGGTGGACCCTCTGCTATGAGTGAATTTCAGATTATTTTGGCAGAAGCATTATTTCAATTAAGACCAGAAAGAGCACATATTTAGTTGCAAAAGAAAGAAAACAAATACATAAAGAAATGAAGAGATATTAATTACAGTATAAATGGATGTAAAAGAGGTAATTTTAGTGGCAGATACAGATAGAGAGTCAAAGAGAGATGTTTATTTGCTGTCTTTGGAAAAGCTGCAAGAGCAGCTGAAAAACAAAGGAGAGCAAAGGGATTACCTTCAGGGCAGGTTTGAAGGTGGGGGAAGAGAGAGCATGCTTGGAAGCAGAGGAAGAGGAAGGAGAGGCAGAGGACTCAGTATTAGCAGCTGACTGGGCAGAATCGGGGATATCAGACTGGGTTGCCTGAGGGGCATCACTGGTCTGATCAGAGAGGGGCAGAAGAGGTGTGTTGAAAAGATAAGGGGAATCATGGGAAGGGGAGGTGGTAGAAGCAGCTGCAGCTGCAGGGGCATCCTGAGGAACTGCTTGGGAATCAGGATCACTGTCACTGTCACCTGCAGCCTCACTGTCACCATCACAATTGCTGTTGCCATAGCTCTTGTCATCAGCATTGCTCTTGTCACCTGATGTCTCGTCATTGGTGGAGGACTTTCCCTTGATGGTCTTCTTGGCCTGCTGCGCCATGCAAGTCATGATGTAGTTCTTGAGCTTGATTATGCTGGGCTTGAGAACAGGGAGTTGAAGGAGATGTTATCCCACAGCCCATCAGACAGGCCAGAGGACAGAAGGCTGAAGTCATCATTGGACATGGGGGATTCGTCTGCAATACAAGGTGAGAAAAAGAGGTAGGAAAACAGCAGTACCCTCCCACTGGATGATGTTGGTGATTATGGCAACCTCAAAAGCAGAGACGGCCTGGATGAACATGAAGAGGGAGACGAAGACGGCCTACATGCTGTAGAAGGCAAGGGGGTTGGCAGGAGGGACAGAACCAGAGGCATTGAGAAGCAGTTCAGAGCAGTCTGAAGACTCTGCTGCTCTGGTGGAGGGCAACGAGAGGGTGATGGAGCAGCCCACGGGAAGGTCACCAGAGGTGCCAAGAGGAAGGAAGCCAGAACGGTGATGATATGTCCTTGTTGGAGTGGAGATGTGGATGGAGGACTTGGAGAGCCTCTTGGCATGATCGTCAAGGAACTCTGAGGGGGAATAAGTCAGATAAAAACAGGGGAAATAACATACTCTTGAAGGGCTTGTTGGTGAGTTCCTTCCAGGAGAGGGGCTCGGTGAAGTGCTGCTCCCAGTGGTCGATGAGATCAGTGAGGGTGCTGTTGGTGGTGATGTCAGTGCCCTTGTTGGAGAAGATGTACTTGAGGCAGGTCATCTGGCAACCCATGCTGAGGTAGAGAAAGCTGAGGTTGGTGAGGTTAGTGCAGCTGCGGAAGCAGGGATGAGGGGTGGGGGCCATGAGGTTGTTGTTGATGAGTTCCGCCAGATGGTCTGAATGTGCTCACATACCACCTTCCTCACCAGGGGGTGTGCAGCAAACAGGGTCTGAAACTCCAGTGGCCAGACAGCCTGGATGACATTATCACAGTGCTCTCTTATGCCTGACCTGTAGATACAGTCAGAGAAAACGTGGTTAAGAGAACAAGAGAGAGGGGAAAGAGTTAATACCTCCACTCAGAGTGCTCCATGAACATGGTATGGTAGTTGGCCTTGGTCCACTGCTCTATCTGTGAGACAATGGGCCTTGCTATTATCGCAGACAGAGCAGCGATGTAGGACCCTCTGTCTGCAGGGAGGTTCTCCAGGTCTGGGACTTTTCAAGTTATTATAAAACACACATTGTTAGAAATATGAAAAACAAAGGGTAGGAAGCAAAACGTACCAGGAATGCCGAGCATCAGCTCCCTGGACTATGTGCCTGCCTCAACAGCACGCATGAGGGCATTCATCTGCAAAAATAGTTTGAATTACAGGCAAGAGAACAAGGAAGAATGGGGGAAGAGGTTTCGTACCTCAGGATGAGGTTAGGTTGCTCAGAGTTTCACCAAGCAGCATCTGCATGGCCTTAAACCCAGCCCTGACCTCTCCAAAGGTGCAGAGCTGGTGGGCACGCTTCTTGCTGGGCTCGGCAGTGAAAATGGTGAGAAGGTCACGTGACATCTTCATGAGGGCTAAGATCTGCTGCTTGTCCTGCAGTGCCCTCCTCTGCTCCTTGTCAGACTCTGATGTACATGAAGTGCCCCTGTAGTCGTCTGCCAAGACCTTCTCGTCCTCCTTCTCCTTCTCCTCCTCCTTCTCCTTCTCATTGTCATCTTCAGATTGCTCACCGTCCCTGAAACGTGGTGCTGCTGCAGCAGCAGCTGGTGCTGGTGCTGCAGCAGTGGCATCTAAAGTAATATCAAGAAAGAAAGGGTGTGGTGTGGGAATAATGAAGAAGGAAGGGGAGAATCCTATATACCTGCTTTCCTGATAGGCATGATGTCTAGGTCTTTGTCCTGCTGGGGTGGAGGAGGTATCACAGTGATGATTGGCCCAGTGCAGCCCTTGTTCTTATCCTTGTACTTGTTCTTATGCTTCTTGGTGGGGGTTTTGCATGGCATATCCTTGATGCACACCGTTTTTAACCTTTAAAAAGCTGTTAAATGACATCTATAGTGGCGTGATAGGCAGATATCCTCCACTGTGCTGCATAGTGGAAAGTGCTTGAGTGCCTTCCGCTATGCAGCATAGCAGAGGGTATGTGTGTAGCAGTGAATAGCAGACCTTCTGCTACGTGCTGCTACACAGATATTTGTAAAATCAAATTGATGTCGTTTTCTCCACATTGCACTTCTTCCTGCAGGTTGAGGAAGATGAGCGGCATTGCACATAACTGCACACATGCACAACGTTTACAGCAACCAGCTGGCCACTCAGAACACCAGTTGCATTGGGCAGGCCCACTGTACGCCACTGTTCAAGTGTCAGTACAAAGAGGTACTCACTTTTTTCAGGGCGGAACCCCTGACCAAGGAAGATGAGGAGCTGCTAAAGTCCAGTACCAGCACGTCGTACGAAGCAGAGATAGCTGCACTTCGCACACTGGGAACAGAGCAGGAGGACAAGGTGATGGAAACTGCAATGTCCCAGTGAGTTGTTTATTTCTTGGTCTTTTGGATTTACACTCTGGACTAATAGGCCTGATAAGAGGAAGCTGGCTGCATTCTCTCTGGTGTGTGGCAACAGCAGCTGCCCGTCCCTCGTGGCACAGGCATTTCTGCCTGTTGTCTTCAAGGGCCTGCTGCTGTCTTCCTGAGGATCAATGGAGGACCCCATCCTGTATGACGGGGTGTACACAGGACGTGCATGGCTGGCTGGGCACAGCAATGTTAAGGTTAGGTGTACTGCAGCAGATGTCATCATGTACGAGTACTTCTACGGTGTGAAGTGGACAAGCAGTGCCCTGGAGGAGGTCGGTCTCCTAACTGCCGTGCTTGGAATACCAGAAAAGCCATTCCCTTCAGGAATTGTACCTGCGCAGTGTCTTCCCCTGGGAATTGCCTCTGTTGTTAGAGAGCACCTTCTTCTTCACACTTTTGTACCCCCAAACCCCAGCAAGAAGACGACTCCTCGCTTCCCTTGTGAACTTGGGCCTTGTCATGGTACTCCTGCAGAGCAATGACAACTGGCTCTCCTTCTTGCCCCAGGGATTTGTGCAGTGTTTTGGCTCTGGCACACACTTCCTGAAACCCGGCACTGAAGAAGTACTTGCTCACTACGTTTGCCTTTGCATCCTCTACCTCCTCTGGAGCTCTAACTACAATCGTCTGTGCTATGCATGCAATGTTCAGCACGATGTGCAGCCAGCCAATGATGCTGTGAAGAACGTGCTTGCTGTGCAGCTCCTTTCCCACTGCTGGTCCCACCTGGGATATCACTCCAGTGCACTCCTGCTTGATGTAGCTAGAGACTGCAGCTGAGGCTCTCTTCCTTCCGTTAATGGAGGCAACCACCAGGTCGATCTGGGCATCAGTCATCTTGCCCTCTAACTTCCAGAGGGCGAGGACTTCCTTTGGGATGATGAGCTGGGGTGCTATGAGTCCTTCTGGTGTGGCCAGAGGCAGGGCTTCCAGAGGCCTCTGAACTGTCTTGAGCACTGGTCCCAGGTAGTCTCCGGACCCTGGATGCTCTATGGCCTCCTTGTACCTCGTCTTAATGCTGCTCTCCACTTCCTGCAGTGCTATGCCGTCTGTCCCTGCATCACTCTGCTCTGACTCACATGAGATCTCTGGCACTGCCTCTGGGTCTGCTGTCCCTTCTGCATACCAGACTTCCCCACAGACACCCTTCTGTTATCTTTCCTGGTTCTCTGCTTCCTCTTCTCCTCTCTTCCTCTGCTTGGTCCCCTGATCCACCACAATGCCCTACATTGCTTCAGCCACTATGGAAGTGAACTGTCTCAATTGGCTTAAGCTGCTCCACTCTCTCTTTGATGCTGTGTTTATTTTGCCGAATAATTATGTCTGTTAAAAATTCACTTTTTGGATTATTTAATATGTAGGAGCTGCCCACAACATACTGGTGTTTGTTCTATGCTGCTTTGGCCTGGCTCCACGCAGCAGCCCGGTTGGTCACTAACAGAGAAGACCATCTTTCAGATGTTCCATTCCACTTCTTGGGGCAGTGGCAACCACCCATGTGACCAGCCCTCTGCAGGTTACACTGTGTGGAGTAGTACCTGTCACATGTTCTGCAGTGATATGGTTTGTCCTCTCCGTCCTTCCTCTCCTGTACTTAACCTGCAGCTGTGTGTTTCACCTGGTCATGCTCTCCTGTTCCTGCAGCATTGCCTGCCTCACTCAATCCCTTCTGCATCACTGTCTCAGTGCACAAATGATGTCAAGTGCAAATCAGCCAGCTTGCAAAATCTAGACTGCTCACCTACTCAGGCTTCTACTACACCTAGCTATGCAATTACTTCTGCTATACACTGCTACACATACCTTTGCTGCACTGTGTAGCAGATCACCCTTCACTATGTATCACTACATAGGCTATGCTATGCAGTGTAGCAGACCCACCCATCGCTTCATGCCACTACAGCTATCTTCACTATGCCATGTAGCAGAGGTACCTCTGCTACGTGGCATAGCAGAGCCTATGTAGTGATGCATAGTGCACTAAATTCACTTCTGCAACACTACATATCAGAGCACGTGTAGCACTGCATAGTGGAACTGGATCCACTACAGTACATAAACGTGCTTGATGTAAGTGTGTAATGGATCTGCCTCCACTATGCATCACTACATGACATTTGCTACACAGTGTAGCAGACCCCATTCTGCTATGCACTGCTACACAGGTGCCGCCACACACTGCAGCAGCAATTCACTTCCACTACACTATGTAGTGGAGCATGCATAGCAGTGTGTAGCAGAACTGGATCTGCTACAGCATATAAACGTGATTGACATGTACCAGCCAAACCTTCTTGTTGTCACCATGCACCAGCAGCAGAACACGGTTCTCAGCCAAGCCATAGTGCTACTCAATCCAGAGTCCGTTCAGTTTCAAATGCCATTTCTAACAGTCAGATCAGAGTGTGCAGTTGTGAGTGTATGTCCAAGCCACACAGGTCAGGTCAGCCTTGTTCTATCACAGAATCTGCCTCTGCTGCCTTCAAACACCAGACTCAAGAGAAGGTGGTTCTCAACTCCAGTGACACTGCTGTTCCCAGAGAACAAGAACGTTTTTGAGCCACAGGAAAAGAACAAGAGGATTCACTATGATCTGGTAGTCCACTTCCTAATCCTGTCGACTTGACAGACCTTCCTGAACAGCCTCAATGCCACCTTCATCTCTGTGTCAGTTGACAGGACAGAGGAGTTGTACCACTTCTCAATGTCATTCATCAAGTACAAGACGATAGCAGAACTGCTGTTGTCCGTGTACAACCACTGCAGCCTGAGGCACAAGGAGATGTCTGTGTTAAACTATGTTAACGATATCTTCTTCCACTTTAACATAGTGAAGATAGGCAATCTGTTCAGACTCAGTACACTTTGGCTCACATTACGCAATCAAGTGTCATACTACAGGTTGTTTCACACTTCAATACATGATGCCAACATCCTGCTTGAAACAGTTATTCTTCATTTTTCTCTTTATCACCAGCAATAAAAGACTGTGATGCCAGAAGAACTTCCGTTTCCTTCACAGTTTCTCCAAGTCCTCAGCAGTGCTGATTCACAAGACAGAAGAGGCTATGGTCGCCTCAGCTATGCCCATGGATCCTCGTACTCTTCCTGCCTTGTTTCATCTCTTATGTTCTCTTGCTTTCCCTGTTGTGGTTCCTGCTAACCAGCCTTCTGTTGTGGCTGTAGCAGGACTTCCCTTCCACCCCGAGAGAATTACTCCTCAGCTTCATGGTTTGATCTCCACATCTGAGGCTACTGCCTCTCTCTTCACATCCCATGTGAGTTGTCATTTACTCAAAGTCTGTCTCACAGTTCTGTCAGGGACATTCTCCTGTTGTTTTTCCCTCTGGTGCCTCGATTGGGAGGGTCTGCCACTCAGGACATCACAATGTCAGATGCCATGAACACTGCTGCACAGGAGAATTAGCATGCCACAGAGCCCCCAAAGTCACAGCCACTGGTTTTGCCAGCTGCTGCTGCCACTGCTGCTCCTTCTGCACCAGCCCCTTCACTCTCTGTTCTGCCTGTTCAGGCAGCCACCACTATGCCGCTCGTACCTCATCTTGTGAAGGGTGTGCTACTTCTTATTTCCTTGATTCATCTTCTTCTTAGTACCGGTCATTGTGGCTACTCTGGTATTAACGTGGACTGGACCTGATCCTGGGTCGTCTCCCCCGGCAGTGCCCCACGGGCCCTGGGCAGAGCACAGCGAGAACCCAAATGCCCCCAGCTCGCACAGGCGAGGGTGGACGTCAGCAGCAGAGTGACAATGGCACGGTGGGACATTGCAGGCAAGACTCTCAGTTTCGGGGTGAAACCAATAACCTGTGCAGGAGAACAACAAAATGAAATTGTCGGTGTTTTTGAACCAACAGTGGATAATGTATTGTTGCTATTAGCAGGCCCTGGTCCCCCTGCAAGAGACGCCTCTAGGCATTGGTGGGGCCTGGGGGGGAGCCAAGGGGTCATGCCACTGCTGGAGCAGACAGGGGTGCCATGGCTCCTGCGTTGCTGTTGTCTGCACTCATTCAGTCCTCGAGCTTCAAGTTGAAGAGCTCGTTGGTGAGGGCTGGCTGTCACCAACCAGGGTGTGGCCGCTGTTGTTACGAGCCCCCAGGAACGTGCCGAGGTGCATCCTGAAGGAGCAGATGGTCTGGTGGGGGTTGGGCCAGTTGATCACGAAGCTCTCCAACTGGGCCTCCTGCAGCCTGTTGGTGCTCACGCAGCCCTCAGTGTCAACCCCCACGGACGTGTTGTAGCATGTCCGGAGCATCAGCTTGCACAGCACCCTGTGGCTGGACTCGATTCAGAACTTCTTGCAGTCGCCCACGGTCGACCTGTTGGCTGTGATGATGCCCCCTGGCTGTGCCATCACGTACAGCCCATGCGCCGTGTGCAGTGAAGCGAGTATCAGCCTGGCACAGGCTGTGCACACCAGCATGGCTGCCACTGTGAGCAACACAGAGCGGGACATTTGTGGGCCTGTTGTGGTGGTTGTGGAGTACTAAAGGCACTGCAGTGGCAGGCAGTACAGTTATTGGTAAATGGAGGTTATTTTCTAACTCCCGAGCATGAGGAGAAAAACAAGTGTTCTCCACTAGCTCAGAAGAAAGAAAAACGAGCAGTCGAGCATGAGGGAGGGAGGAGAGCATGCTTAGCAGCTTGCTACTCGAAATGAGGGGCTTGCCACATCAGCCACTGATGATGCCGAAATCTCCCGATTCTGCAACTGAAGTGAGCTCTCATGTGTTTATCTTTGATGCATCAGAGAAAGACTAAAATTACCACTCAGACACTGCTGATGAGTGTTACCTGCACCACGCCTCTGGCACTGAGATGTAAGGCACACATAGTCTTCTGAAATGTGCATCAGTTGTCAGTTGTCAGAGTTAGGGGTCGGCATGTCAGAGGTATTTTCTGTTGTATGTTGAACTTTTAACAGAGGTTAAAACGAATTTTAAAAACTATCAAAAATTTGAAAAAGGAAAAATCAGAAAACAGCAAAAAGTAACGAAAAAAAGAGAGCAATTGTAAGCTTTAGGATAAAAAAAGAAAAGCACCAAAAAAGAAGAAGGGAAAGTGGACTGAGCTGTTTCAAGTTGACAACATTCAAGAAAGAAAGAACCGAAAAAAACGCTTAGTCATTTATTGCTCAATCGCCGGTGATTGAAGAAAGAAATCCAAAAGAAGTTAAGAGAAACATGAAGAGGAAACACAAAACCAATGAAAGAACAGGTTTCAATAACTCTGAACAGAGGGAACCATATTTAAGTGAGACTGAGAATGAAACTGTAACTCAATTTTGTCTTTCTCTTTTTGGAGTCAGGAGAGAGCACCTTGTCTGATGCCTGGTCTGCTTCCTCTTCTTCCTTGGACTCAGCTGTTTTCTTCCTTCTGTCCCTTGTAGCACGCTTCCTGCTCTGGGTCGTGGTTCAATGGCCTCTTCCTCGCGGGGACTGGATCTCTTCCTCTGTCTCTCCCTCTGCCTCTCCCTCTGCCTCTTCCTTAGTCTCGTCCTCATTCTCAGCCTCGCTCTTGTCCTTCTTCTCTGAGACTTCCTCTCCCCTGCTGGCCTGTTCTGCCTGTGGCTTGTCCGAGTTCATGCTCTCTGCAAAACAATGAGAGAAACAAAAATTGCAGTGCATACTCTCTAAGTGCTTGAGGTCCTCCATCGTGAAGCCTTTTGAAGTTCCAAGGATGCTGGCAAGTGGTTTTACAGGAGCCTGCACCTGCGTAGCTGATATGCTCTCTGTTGAATTGTTAAAAGGAACAAAGAAGGAACAAAGAAAAATTAGCACCTTTCTCACTGGGTTCCTCTGCTAGTGTCGAATGAACAGGAGGACAGAGCTCAGCCGTTGCTTTCCCAACACGAAGACAACATGCTTCCTCCTTCTGACAGAGGGCTTCCTTGCAAAGCACTACTTCCTGGGGTGCTGCTGGGGGAGACGACCCTGGGTCAGGTCCAGTCCAGGTTCCTACTTGAGTAGCAAGCGAGACTGGCACTAAGAAGTTGGTGAGTCAAGGAAACAACAGATAGCATACCCTCTGCAGGGTGAGGAACGGGAGAAATAGGGGCAGCTACTTGAACAGGCAGAACAATGAGTGAAGGGGCTGCTGCAGAAGGAGCAGCAGCAGCAGCAGCAGCTGGCAAAACCAGTGGCTGTGACCTTGAGAGCTCAGCGGCATGCTCTCTCTCCTGTGCAGAAGCATTCTTGGCATCTGGCATTGGTGTGTCCTCAGTGGCAGACCCACCAATCGAGGCACCAGAGGGAAGAATGACAGGAGAATGTCCCTGATGGAACTGTCAGACAGACTTTGAGTAAATGGCAACTTGCCTGGAATGCGAAAAGCGAGGCAGTAGCCTTGGATGCAGAGATCAAACCATGGAGCCGAGGTGAGATGCTCTCAGGTTGGAAGGGAAGTGAAGCAGCAGCCACAACGGAAGGCTGGTTGGGGGGAACCACGACAGGAGCAGCAACTGTGAACAATAGAACATAAGAAATGAAACAAGGCAGAGAGAGTACGAGGATCCATGGGCATAGCCTGGAGCGACCATGCAGCTAAATCCTCTTTTGTCTTGTGGATCAGTACTGCTGAGGACTCGGAGAAACTGTGAAGAAGCTGGAAGTTCTCCTACTATCACAGTTAGTCTGTTATCACTGGCGATAAGAGAAAAAGGGAATAACCATTTCGAGCAGGATATTGGCATCGTGGGTCGAAGTACGGGACAGCCTGAAGTATGATGCCTGGTTGTGTAATGCAAACCGAAGTGTGCTGAGCCTGAACGGATTGCCTATCTCCACTTTGTTGAAGTGGAAGAAGATGTCATTGACATAGTTTGTCACAGCCATCTCCTTGCTCCTTGGGCTGCAGTGGTGGTACACCAATAACAGCAGTTCTGCTATCATCTCATACTTCATGTGCAGCATCGAGGAGCAGTAGAACTTCTCTGTCTTGTCAACTGGCATGCAGATGAAGGTTGCGTTGAGGCTGTCCAGGAAGGACTGTCAAGCCGACAGGGTCAGAAAGTGGACTACGAGGTCATAGTGGATCTTCTTGTCCTTTTTCTGTGGCTTGAAAACGTTCTTGTTCTCCGGGAACAGCGGTATCACTGAAGTTGAGAACCACCTTCTCTCGAGTCTGGTATTCAAAGGCAGTGGAGGTGGATTCTGTGATAGAGCAAGGCTGACCTGACCCGTGTGGCTTGGACATACACTCACAACTGCGCATGCTGATCTGACTGTTAGGAATAACAAATGAAAATGAACAGACCCTCCAGGTGCAGTAGTGCTATCACTTGGCTGAGAACCGTGTTCTGCTGCTGGTGCATGGTGACAACAAGAAGGTTCAGTTGGTACAGCTCACGGATGGCTGTCCACTTGGTGCTCAGTGCTGATATGTTGGTGAAGCAGAGGTCCAGGGTTGCCAAGAACCTCTGAGCAATTGGCTCATAGACCTGCAGGGCTGTATTCTAAGTACAGTCAATCAATAAGTAATCAGACCTTGGCTGGGTAGAGGGCCTTGTTCCAGTTCAGCCTCTTCTTTTCTGATGGGTCAGCCAGTACAATGTCCTTCTTGATCACAATGGACGCAACGTCAACTTCCTCCACATTCTTTACCCTCCTCCACATCACCACAGTTGTCACTGGGCCCCAGCCCCACATGGTGTCTGCAGTAGGGGCATCCTCGCAGTCCATGAATTTGCCCTGCTGCAGGGCTGACCAGAGAACCTCGAGCTGTGTGCCAGAGAAAGACGATTTTTTCTGATTAACCATATTCATGGCCCGCATCACAGTCTTGACCTTTTCGAGCAAACCAGTGGCTGTTTCCATGCACTGTACAGCAGATGGGTTTGCTTCCTGGTCAGATGGCTCTCCAGCACCTTCCTGTAACTAATGTAAGTTGTACAGTAATTGCTGGCAATAACCTGATGAAAGACAAGATGGCCTCCACAGGGTGCTTCCACAGGGATGACATCTTGAATGAGGTGATCGAGACGGTGTCGATGTCAGGAATCTTGCTGACCTCGTCAAACAGCTTGTTCTGGTCCTTTGCACTCCACTTGATGATCTTCGTTGCGATCAGGGACATCTTCTTGCAGTTCTGTTCTGACTTGAAGAAGTCGTTGTACAGCTAGTATGCTGTGAGAAGTCGTTATGTGCACAAGTTGCACTTATCGCTTCCTTGCTCTGAAGCATAGTGACTATGTACTTGTCTGTTGCTGTCTTGCGCTTCATCTCCAAGCTCTTTTCCTGCCGCCCAGATACACCTCTGGACTTGCTGCTCTTCTGCTCCTGCTCGTTTTCCATCTTTCTTGAACCAGCTTCTGCGAATGCCTCAACAGCCTCTCCATGCATTACAGAGTGGATCATTTAAGTATCTTACTTGACGTAGGTGAAGAAGTGGTCTGGGGCATGTGTGTGTGTGGTAGCCTGAAGTCCACGTGACAGTGCAAGGATCTGATCATTAGTGAGAACAACATTAGCCATCACAATCTCCATGACAATGGCCTTGTCCATTATCTCTCTCCTACACACACATTAGATTGATTGCCAGTGATAAAACCCTACATGTCTGGGTGATAAGCAATGAGACACTGTGTGTTGCCATCCAGGCACATGTACTGCACCTCGTCAAATGGTGGTACAGTAAAATTGACAGCCTCTCCAGGTCCCTTTGTGTAAGCAACAGCCGTGCTGCGGATACGGGAGACATTCTTCTTGTCTGGGGTCCCCTTCTTCAGAACTACTACCCACCCAGCAAAACCTCGTCCACCCACAGGACTTGATTTGTTCAGCAAGCATGGCCACTCGTGAGGAGTCTGCATCTCTAAGTACCCCTTTGCAAATCCCAGTTTTTGCTATGGTCAAAATTTCACAAAGTAGTATAAATTACGGTTGAAAAACGTGTTTTAAACAAGAAAAATGAGCTGAAATGTGGAAATCATTGGAAAAACATGAATTTATCAAAATCTGTAAAAATGAGAAAACGGGTACTTACCGTTGTCAATGTGGTCCCAGCAGACAATCCCCCACGTGGAAGCCCCACCCTTCAGTATTGCAGGGATGTCTCTGACTTGGTAGGAGACCATTATAGCCAGTACACTCAGAGTTGATGCAATGCCAAACAGCTTTGGCTGAACGACCTCTCTTTGTGTTGATTGCCCCCTTGGTCTCTTTAAGAAGCAGTGCTAAGACGAAGTATGACTTTGTGACATTATCAGTTATGGTATCAGGGAAGAGAAGCGGAAGTAGTCAGCAGTTGAAGTTGTTCTCTGCCTCCGTCACAGCTAAGCGGCTTTGCTCAATGCTCTTGCACACTTCCTTTGCCTGATCATCACACTTCTTCTTCTTTTCCTCCTTCTTCTCCAAGGCTTCCTTCTTTCAGTCTGCCTCTATTGTGAAGAAGAACTCTCCCTTCTTCTTCTCCTTCATCTGGTTGTCTCTGACTGTTTTTGTCTGAGATTCAACAATAAGCCTAATGTTATCACTGGCGATTAAACAGTTTCGCATTAACAAAGACTGAACAGCATTGCTCAAACCATTATTGATCATCATATCTTTATCACTGGCAATAAAGTATGCAGACATAAAGCTACAACAAGACCATAAACTATTTGTGAATAATAACAAGCATCTTATTGCTGGTGATAACTTATGTTAGGCTCTCACAAAGGTGTTTATCGCTGGCGATAAAACTAAGCAACAAAGACAATTAGTGATGACGTCATGATTTATGTCACGTTTCACATCACACACAAGATATTTTAAGATATTATTCATTTTATAAGTCTTCCTCTGTAAGTGAAGTACCGTATCTTGACTATGAGGTCCACCTGCTACTTGGCCAGTAAGTTATAATAATGAATCTATTTGAATATCTTTAGATATTCCTAATATCTAAAAATATCACGAGCCAATCACGTGTCTGCTTCTGGATAGACTTGCTCAGTGACCTCATGGTTCAGGGTATGCCCGTTGACAGCTTTCCCAGTGTCATTCTGTTTTATCATGTATGGTGGAACGATTTCCCTTGGCTCAAATGCCTAGTAGAAAGGGAGATCACAGGGTCTGTCAGCAGTGTGAAGACAGTACTGGAATGAACTTCTTAATTCAGATGACCTTATCTGTCTCGCTGCTCTCTACAAAGACCAGAGGTGGCATCATAATGACTTTAAAAAGGAATGCACATTTGTCAACCAGTAGGTGAACAAGTGCCAAGCAGACACTGCCAATTGTTGGTGCTTGATTATAGATGGCATGACTGCATCCACTCTCCTGTGTCGCTGCCAGAACTACAGCAACTGGAGCAGCCTACAGTGCCCCTTCCTTCTGGTAAATGGGGGTGCTGGACTTTACGTTTCACTTGGTGAAGTACTGCCTCTCCATGTCTGGCCTTTGGCCCAAGAATCAGGACCTTGTCTGCACTACTCTGCTGATGCACATAGTAGAGCATCTGAGGCAGCATCCCACGTTCCGCCCTCGTAGCCTGACCTTAGTGCTGGACAACCCAGAGAACCAAAACAAGAACAACGTGGTCATGGCCACCCTGGGCTTCCTGGTGCACTGTGGGTTTGTTGATGAAGCTTTTGTTTTCTTCCAGCTTACTGGCCACACACACAACGAGCTGGACCAGTGCTTCAGCAGCCCCTCCAAGACTTCCACCATAACAACGTCATGTCCATGCCAGAGGTGCCCAAGGTGTTCACCATCTCCTGGACCAAGCGGAGCTTCCTGAAGCAGTTCAAAGTCAAGACGATCTACCTCAATAGATATTACATGCTGGCCAGCTTCTTCAAGGCCTCTATCATCAACTACCCATCCCTGGGAGAGCTTCATGGATTCCACATCTATGAGGCTCTTATTGGTGGCGTTTCCCTGCCAGTGTACACGTACTGCACGTGCAACTGGGGCCATGAGTGGTCAGAGACTGCCAGGCCCATTTTCTTCACGTTTCCACCAGGGTCTGTTGTGATGTGACACGAGGCCAACTGGGACTGGTTTGATAAGAATGCTATGACAGCATTCCCGCAGCAGGGACGGCTGCAGTTCACTGCAGTATCAGCTGCTTGGTGGCAGGACAGAGAGGACGTTTGCAACCAGACCTTTGTTGATCCACTGATATGTTTCTACTTTTGTATCTCATTTTTCTTATCACTGGTAATAAGACTAAGCAGGGTGATGATGTCTTCACAACATCGTTTCTAAGGTCACTCAAAGCACTGCCGGACCCGAGCATTCTCTGTGCATCAGCAATTGCACCCTACCTCTCAATGGCCCTGAGACCCAAGAAGAAGGCACAGCTACCATCCTCAGATCCCAGGGATCAGCTGCTGCTTGTTGGGGGGCACCTCGCAGTGTTCAGGAGATCCATAGAGGAGCATCCCACATTCTGTGTAGTGCAATGCATTGAGCCAGTGGGGCTGGTCCCAGCTAATTCACTTGTTACTGTATGGAAGTCCCTGTGTGATAGCAGATGGAACATAGAGCAACTGGGGCCGCATGCTATGATATGCCATTCCTGCATACTGATGAGCTACAAACTGACTTCTCACAAGTCACTGATAACGAGAAGAGGTACGCTACAGCAGTGGGTAATAGCCAAGGCCAGTAAGTTTCTGGTATCATTAACGTCCACAGACACTGAGTACATTCAGCCAGGTCAATTTGAGACCTGGCTCACATCACACTCTGATTCACACTGACACAAAGTTTAAATAAATATAACTTCATTGTTACAATATTGTTCTTCCTCTCTTGCTGTTTTACTCCATATGTTTTTACATTTATCGCCAGCAATTAATTTGTTCAAATTCATACCGGGTTTTTTCATATCTCTGCCTTCTTTTTCTTGTTTTTCTGCCTTCAAATTCACTCCGATCCTTTTCAAATTATGATGTTCTTTTTTCTATCATTGTTTTTTCGTCATTGCTCTCTCTTTTTCATTTCTTTTTGCTGTTTTCTGATTTTTCTTTTTCAAATTTTTGACAGGTTTTAAAATTCGTTTTAACCTCTTTTTTGTGCATTTCGTTTTCTGTATTTCGGCCAACACCACACCGACACCTCCGTCCCAACAATGGCTCAGCCCCAGTCGCAGCCCTTGCAGCCCCAGAAGCCACAACCTCCACCACGGCCCTCGCTGTTCATCACGCTGTCCAACTTCACACTGCACCCATTCAGCCAGTTGAGCAGAGGCCTCCCCCTCCTTACTGCTGGGACCCACAGCACTCATTGGGGTCTGCGATCATTCCAGGGGCACTGTCCCTGATCAAGAGAGGCTGGAGCTGCAGGCCGTGCTGGAAGGGTCCACAAACTGGTCTTTCTCGGGCATGTGGCCCTACCACGCAGACGGTGCTCCCATGTGGGGGACATTCACAGTCAGCCTCTCGGTGGGTACCAGTGCACAGGTGCCAAGCAGCCCACGTGTGGAGTTCAGGTTCCTTTGCACCGCGGGTGCACATCAGCACAATGTCCGGGTGGAGCCTTCCCTGTTTTTGCTCCTTGCTGTTTCTGACCCCCCTGCCCAAAAATATCTATGCAAAACTTACCACACAAAATGACGTCATTTAACAATAATATTACAGTCAAAGGGCATGAGCATAGAGATCAAGTGCAAGGTTACACATGGAACTGGTCAAATCTGCTGTTGTCTGATATGTGGGATGAAGTTCCAGCCACAAATGATATATGTCAATAAATACAATTGACTTCTCGAGGTCGTCCACAGCATACTCCCACTTCCGCCGAATGAATGGCCAGTAGTGTCCTGCCATAGCATCATTGAATGAGTCTGCATAGTTGAATGTAGTATTGAACTCGTCCCATCAAATAACTTTCCCAGCCTTGGGAAGTTTTCTTCCAGTTTCCACCAATGCATTAGTAACAAGGAATTTCTTGCCAACGTCAGAGTCTCCTTGCCAGTTATGTACAAAGAACTCCTTTGTACGAGAATTGTGCAATGCAGCCCACTCACCACCACGGGTTACTTCAGGTCGAAGTTGGGCAGCAAACTGTGGCCACCACATGGGATTAACAGAAGCAAGAACGGGATGATGTGTGTTTT
>CACRSC010000106.1:52931-82996 GCA_902651635.1 Mastigamoeba balamuthi
GGACGAGGGGTGCGCGCCGAGCGTGAGAAAGCTGGTGCTGTCTCTCGAGTACGTGGTTGGCTGTTGCAAGGAGAGCGCCAGTCTCTGCCTGTGGAGGGAAGTCCTTGCCGCCTTTTCCAAAGGGAGCCTGTGATGAGGCTCCATCTCCTTACCTTGTACCAAGAACACACATCAACCGCATCATAGCAATGTGGTAGGTACTGGGAGAGTTGCAAAACGAAAACAAGATTCTATCTTCGTGGAACACCTTTTGAGGCTTGCCACACCAATCTTATAAGCCACCCACTGTCAGTAGTGCTCCCTGGCCTCAGATTGGCCAAGCAGTACAATGCTGTGCGTGAGTGAGCTAATATGGTATTTGGATTGATTTGAGTATTAGTATACAGAAATACCGAATAAATTGTCAGTTCCCTTTTTGTCCATACGAGTAGCAAGGAGACAGGACCAGGCTGTTCGCAGGAGCGAGTACGTCACCAACACCAATAAAACCAGTGGTCGTAACAACTGTCAGTGAACCTCCAACAATGGAAATCGTGTTTCAAATGATGAACCCGAGAATTGGAACGCATGTTATGTCGGGGACATGCCAGGCAACGACCAGAACGTGAATAACACCGCAGGAGACGCAGGACAGAAGCTACAAGGCGCAGCCAAGGAAGCTTGTGTGCTTTGATTGTGATCAGGAGGGTCATATCCAGTGAGACTGCTCAAGTAAATGGAATCCGATGACCAACGACAATGATGTAAGTGCAGTGAGGTTTTGGAAGAGAAGAGTGTATTGTTGGTCCTAAAGCTCTTTTGTTAACAATTACTACATGTGCTCACTTTAGTACTAATAGCACCAATAGTGATAATACTGATGGATAGAAGGTCATTAACATTAGGTTCAAAATTTCTAATATTAGTGATCAAGATTTGGCAAAAAAATTGAATACATTTTCAGTTTTCTTCTTTTACCAGTAAGAGCTACATCCATGGCCTTTTTGAAGCCTTTTCAGGCTGAGAGCAAAGACAAAACTATATTCAGATAAAAGCAGAGATACAGCAACGAAGTATTAACAGTTTGCTCCATTTTCACTGAAATTGCACAAATCTAATGAAAATGATAGAAATGACCACTACTTATAGAATTTAGATGCAGAGATTACCTATTGTTTCAGAAAATACAACATCCTTCAGGTTTTCACATTTGCTATTAAAGAAAACCATTTCATTCAATATTATATTAACGTAAGACTGTGTAATTTCTTGTTAACTCTTGTCAATTAACACATGATGTCTGATTGGCAGAGCGACATACTGTGAAAGATGAAGAGTTAAGCATTCTGCAGATTAACAACCACCAGTATGCATAAGAAACCGGAAAAAGTGACGGAAATTGGTGTAAGGATAATGTAAGAACACTGAAATAATGATCACAACAAGTGCAGCAGCTTGCAATCTCATCCAGACTTCATTGCATTCCCTAAGAGAAGCCCATACAGATAGTGCTTTGAAATGGTAAGTTTTCTGACAAATTTTGAAAATGTACCAAGAACAGAACTTAATGATGCCACGGATGATGAAGTAAATCCAACGCCACTTGCAACTTTACTCAAGTGCTTGTTCATACTCTCTGACCAACAGTTCCGAACAATGGCATTAAACAGAGAGATAATCCAAGCAACTGACCCCGCAAAAATTGATACAATACCAAATACCTCGCTGATTAGCATTCTTTGCAAAAGCCTATCTTGAAGAATGAGAATGGATATCAAAATGAAACTTGCCGTTTATGCTTGGACTTATCTATTTCATTTGCCTTGGGCCATTTCTGCGGTACTACAAGAGCAGCAATTTGAAGAGCAATGAAAGCTGATAGAAGTACTGCGTTTATCCAGGTACGGTAGTTTCGCAATGGAATGAAGACAAAGCAAGCAATGTAAGCAAGAGAGGCCGAAGATAGCTGAAGTGAGAGCCAGAGTTCGTACTCACGAAAAATCTCTCTCCAAAATGAGTAAGAGAGTTTGTAATGTTTGCTCATTGCAGGATATACAACTGCAGCTATAAAAACAATCAGATGTACTTCGCGTAGAGATTCCGTACAAATGAGTGAGAATAGCACTGATAATCCACATATGGAAAACGCCAGCCTTCCTTTTGAGTGATATGTAATCACTTTGTCGACAGCAAGCGAGTGGATAAGGGAAAAAATGAATGTAATTCCACCAGTAATGGACGCTGCTGCTCCGAATACTTCAGTGACCACAACAAGACGCCTGTGTTTCGTTACCACTATCAACATTGGAAAAGCAATCGCACATTGCACTGCAATAGATGGTATGTTGATCTGGAGGCGGATTATGATGGTACGTTATGTGAGCTTGTCTACATCGAGACTTCACTTCACTTATCGTTGGCCATATTGGATAAGCAACAGCAGAAACTTGCATAACCGTGAATGCGAGTACAGCGAGAGGCACAAGGTAGTTCCTCCAGCGATTAAATGGAACACAGAAGAACCCAGCACCGACAGCTGCAACAGCAGATGCAGTTTGTAAAGCAAGCCATACAGCCTGCTCTAGATCTTGGCTGAACAAAGAAGAATTGGCTTCATTCGAACGAACAGCCCGGGTCCACACTCCACTCCAAACCACAGTTGCTATGGAGACATTCGATTGGTATTTGGGGAATTTATGACTGAGTTACCAGTGATTGCGAGGGTTGAAGTGAGAATGCACAGAATCCCTGGTACAATGCGATGGCGTGATCCAAGATCAAATGACTTGTGGATTATGTTCTCCGATGAAAGGGCTCCAAGAGTTGTTACAATTAAGCCTAGTGCAGCCATGACTGCTGTACAAACTCCAAAGGCTTCACTCGCAATCGCTGCCCTTATTGTCGCCCTTTGGCACTCCGGAACGTGTTGGTCATCATAATCTGCACAGAACTTCTTCAAGTTGCTGACATCGTTCTGAGTTTTCCAACTAATTACCGACAGCAAAGCGACCTCAAGAGCAAGGCTCACATAGAGCAGTGATGGCGTCTGCAAGACACTGATATTTAAATTATGAAGAAGATAATGCTGCGCACAATGAAGGGGCGAACATCCTTGGCGAAGGAGAGGCAACACACATATGATAAGGTTGTAGCTGTGATCTGCAAGCCCAGCCACTCAGGCAGGATTCACGAATTTCAACCGACTAGAATGAAACAATATATCCACTTGTTCCCCAAGGGTGAAAAAGGCAGGCCACACGATGACACCTGTGAGTTTCGCTCAAAACTGGCTCATTAATTGAGACATACCGATGAGTGCACAGACCGCAGTGAGCATCCACAGATACACAGGAGTTTTCAGGACTATTCTATGAGCCTTAAGGCACTTGGGAATGAACCCTTTCCTGGCGGCAGCATCCACGGCGAGAATCACAAGTCCAAAACCGCCACACACGTCAGCGATGATGGTGAACGCCTCAGAAGTCCGCAAATGCCGTCTGTATGAGGTCAGTGAGGCAGATGCCCGCAGTTTCATGATAACAACCTGTACTGACGAGAGGCCGCGGACCTGAGATCCTCGAGTGGCTTCCAGGAGTAATAGTCGTTATCCCCCTCGGTAGCAGCGGACCACGTCTTGTTACTTGCGAGTGCAGCTGTCTGGATGACGACGAACGCAATCATCCAGAACAAGTGGGTTCGCAGAGAAACGTGCCCTGCGTTAACCGTGGCAGCCGATTCCTCCTTCTGACTCTCAGTGCCGGTGGTGGCCTTGAGGACCACAGGGGCCACCAGCTCAATGCCGGTGAGGTCGGATTTCGGAGGCGTCTCGCATTGAATGTTGGCGTTAGCATTGGTGTTGGTGAGCGCTGACTGTAGGGGCTCCGTCATGAGGGTGGTCTGCTCAGTTGCGGTTGTCTTCTTCCTCAGAGAGTATAAGAAGAGGTGGCAATGGGCTTCTGCTTTGCAGATGAATTTAAAATGGAGCAGAAATATCGGCGAATTTGGTTTTCCTCGGGCGTGATAACCGTTATTTCTGGTAATTCCGTCGCTTCGAATGCCGCGGGGTTATCTCACATGCCGTATTGCATTGGACAGGAATTCCGAGTTGCCTTTGGAAGAGGTATACGAAATATCGATCTTGGAGAGAGTGTGCCGGCAGCAGTCTGTCAGCATGCTGAGACTGGAAGAAGGCATTACTGAGTCAGAGATGACAGCATCTGAGTGTGTGGAAGAAATGACCTTGCATTGTCTTCGCAGTCATGCAGTCATTTTCCTGCTGTAACAATGCTGTTTACCCTGAGATAATAAGGGAGTGAAACCTCCCCTAGGCTTCATACACTGCCGTGGAGCCTGTAGATGATGTCGGAGTTGACAGAGAGAGCGTGAGTGTGTGTAGGGCCTGGGATAAGAGAGTGAGATGTATGAACGAAGATTAATCACAATCAATTGATCAATAGAAGTATGAAATAGTGGATATATAAACATTTGGTGCCAGCACGGCACCACCATTCATAAAGTCACCGAACCCTGGTGGCGAGTGACGTCAGTGGTAATGACTGTATCGGTATCATTCCAATTTTGTTCTGAAGCCAACTACGCCAAAACAGCAGTTCCAAGAGAAAAAATGCTGCGAACAATGTGGTGGGGAGAGAGACACTCGCGTCAGCACAGTGCTGACGCTGCACCAACGTGGAGACCTGCGGGGACGAGGGCCAGTATTCTGAGGGAGCCAGGCCACTCAAGCGAGGGAAATCAATTATGAGGGGCACCGGTGCCAAGGGCCAAAATGGAGTGTTGGGTGTGAGCCTGAGCGGTGGGAGGGAGAAAGGAGGGGAGATTGGCTGGGCAGGGTGGCGCAGGCCAGAGGAGGCCGAGGAGGCAGGGGAGGCAGGGCAGACCGGAGGAGGCGGAGGAGGGCCCGGAGGGTGCAATCCCTGCAGGAGAAGAGCGGCCTGAGAGTGTAGGGTACCCCCTGGCTCCACGGCGACTGAGGTCGGCAGCCCAGGCGGCGGTGGGAGTGTTGCGGTCTGTATCACAGCGATTGAGTGCAAGTCGCTCAGCAGCCCAGAGACACAAGTGCACCACAGCTCCTGTGAGACCACTACGCCATGAGAGAACCCCGGGTCTTTATGGGTCCTGATTTCTCTGCGTTGTCAGTTGAAGCGAAAGTGGAAAGATCGCCAACCGGTCATCACCGCTGTTGTCGCTCGCCTCCAGGGCTCCGTATGGTGGTAGACTCCTGGCACTGAATGTTGATCTATCGACTATTTCATACAGTCTATAACCGATCAATTGATTGTGACAAATCTTCGTTCAAACATCTCACTCTCTTTGCCCTGGCGCTACACACACACACACACACACACACACACACTCGATGAAGCAGTTGTTGAACTCTGCGCAGTTGCTGATACAGACCTGGTGTACTTGTGGAAAGCCTGTGGTAGGTCAACCTGCATTTACAGCATCTCTTGAGCTTCCTGCGCTGAAAGCGGTCGGAGAATATGTGCGTCTTGGCCCTCGTCGCCATGCTGCAGGATATCATATCTCCCGACGTCATCACGGGGACGGCTCCCTCGGATTCCAACCTCCAGACACACCTTCCTAGACCATAATCACTCTCTTTATTGGATACTGGCCAACAGTAAGTAATCAGTATTCGGAGTGCGTGCCCTCTGGCCTCAGTTGCCCTGCCCGGCCCCGTAGCCGAGATTCAGCATCGCCTTGTCGATGGCCACGCGGTACGGGGCCATCGCGGGGTCCGCGAGGGCCTCCTGGGCGCGGTCAAGTCCGCAATTGCCCGAATGCTCCCGCATCTCGCGGATTTCGGCCATGAGCTCCGCAGCTCGTAACTGGGAGGGCTCGGCGACCACCAGGCGCGCTGCGAGGTGGTAGACCTCGGTGGTGGTGCTCTCGTGGCCCCGCAACACGACGCTGTCGACCCACACGCAGAGGAACTCGTCGCGGACGCGCTGGGCCACGTCGCCCGAGACGAGGGGCGACAGCCCGTTCTCCTTGCTGAGCTGCTCGATGCGCGCCGCCGTGTTGGCCGGCGTCCCGCAGACGGTGAAGTTCACGTGCTCGCTGCAGCCGATGTTCCCGACGAGGAGCTCGCCCGCGTGGACGCCCACGTGGACCGACAGCTCGGGCAGCCCGTCGCGCCGGAACTCCCTGTTGACCCCCGCCATCGCCTCGTCGAACTCGAGCGCCGCCTTGCAGGCCATTGCCTCGGACCCCCGCGTGTCCTGGAGCGCGTTCCAGAGCGCCATGATGCACTGGCGGGGAGAGGGAGAGGCCGAGAGTGAGGACTCAGAGAACAGTGAGCGGGAGCAGTGCGGAGCAGCGCACGTCGCCGATATACTTGTCGACGATGCCGCCGTTGCGGACGATGACGCGGGTGAGGGCCCCCAGCCACTCGGAGAGCATGCCGGTGACGACGGTGGTCGGCAGGCTCTCGGAGATGCGCGTGAAGCCGCGGATGTCGCAGAAGACTATCGTCACGCGCCGCTGCTCCATCGAGAGCAGCCCGCCGTTCGCCCCGCCAGGCCGCGACATGATATGGGCCACGACGGGGACGGGGACGTACTTGGTCATGGCCTTGATGCCCGTGCGGAGCTTGCGGAAGCTCTCGCCGAGCGCCCGGAACTCCGAGAGACCCGAGAGGTCCGACGCGCTGCCCGGGCGGCCCTCGTCGAAGCTGAGCCTGCACGTGGCCTCCATGCGCTTGGAGAGCACCGCCAGAGGCTTCATGAGGAGGTAGCCGAGCAGCGCGACGCAGGCCAGGGCGGCCGCAGTGGCCGCGGCGGCAACAGCGATGGGGAGGACGTCGACGGGCGGGCGGGAGCGCAGCGCGACGACGGCGACGACGAAGGAGAGGCAGGGCCTGCGGATGTTGGCGAACCAGAGCAGCATCTCGCGGCCGTCGACCACGATGACGCGCGCCTCCGACGGCTCGCTGCCCTTGAGGGACAGCGACAGCGCCGCCCAGCTGCCGAACTCCCTCTCGACGAGCGCGTTGACGGCGTCGACGCGGCGCTCGTCGGTCGAGTTGCCCGTCGACTCGTTGGCGAGCACCGGCAGGAAGACGCCGCCGGCGTCGCGGAACGTCGGGACCGCGGGCGACGTGGCGCTCAGCAGCGTCGCGGTCGCCGCGTCGACGAGGAGCCCGAGGCCGTCGGGGACCGTGATGCCCGCGAAGACGGCCACCATATCCTGCACGACGAGGTCGACGAGCGTGTAGGCCCAGACGGTGCCCGAGCCCGGGAGGCGCGTGTGGGCCATGAAGGTCGTCCAGACCTGCCCCATGGCCGTGTCGGGCATGATCGGCAGCCAGCACTCCTCGGCGCCCTCCGGCCACACCGCCTCGAGCATCCCGAAGAAGGGCCCCGCCCAGTGGTCGGAGAACTCGAGCTCGGTGGGCTCGAGCGTCGCCGTGTCGAGCGCCCACTGCTGCATCGTGCCGTTCTCGGCGGTCCACCACCACGCGGCGCTGCCGCCCCTCGAGGGCTCCAGGACGCCGACCAGGCGCCCCGGAAACTGCGACTGCGGCGAGGTGATGATCTGCACGTCGCTGGCGATGCGGTGGGCCTGCAGGACGCTGTGCCACCGGCGGCGCAGGTCGCGGAGGCCCTGCGGAGTGTCTTCGAAGACGAGGGAGCCCGCAGCAAAGTCCGAGACGGTCAGGCGGGCGACAGACTCGGCGGCCGCTAGGCTCCTGGAAATGCGGGAGGCGAGGCGAGAGACCTGGGGCACGAGGCGCTCCTCGGTGGACCGCAGGGCCTGCTGTTGGGCCCTGGAGCTGAAGAGGACCACGACGGCGACCATCGGCGCCCACACGGCCACGAACACGATGGATGCCAGCAACAGGCGGAACGACACCCTCATTCCTGCGCTCGGGCGAGACGGCTCCTGATTGAGGCGAAGAGGGCAGCTCACGGACCAGAGACACAGCTTTTTAGGCCCTGTTGCAATGAAGAGAATCCGGCAACCACTGTTCGGGCGATTGTCCAGTCCTTCGTACATTCTACGAGGCTCATCGGAGTTATGCGGGTCTTTGTCCCCCTCTGTGGACTGATTCCTCCTCACCCCGGTGAAAATCGTTACTCGATGAGGTTACATGGGCACAGTAGAATGCTGTCTCCGCCAATCACGAGGATGCGGGAAGCCTTCAGAATTGTCTTCCATGCGAGACTATTTCGGCTCTCTCGAGGCAGAAAGCAAAATTGGGGCCCTCCTTATATAGTGCTCGGGTCGTTTTCCGCTCCGCACAGGAGGCTGCGGGGGGTGAGTGCAATGGGCCAGAGAGGTCTCCGAGGCCTCGCGAGGCGTGACCGTCTACCTCCTGGGCAGGGCGTCGGCGGCCGAGTGACCATCTGCTTTGCCATGGAACAGTAGTAGCTCATGAGCGCTGTTCAGGTTGTGGGAAGGGGGCGGTCCTCGCGCCGCTCGGTCGTCAATCTCGTGGCACTGCCGAGAGACCGAAGTTCGTTCCTGGACCGTCTGTTCGCCGTGCAAAGTGCTTTTCTGTGCATTTGTCGAGGTGTTCGCAGAAGGTCGATTGAGTTAGCACTGAAACCACACGGTCTTCTTTGTGCAATCATCGAACCGTCGGCACATCAACCACACTGCCCAGGGGTCTATGAGATCAAGCACGAGCAGGGTTCGAAAACCTGTGAAGGTGGGGTCGGTCGGATCGCCGACCCTGGTGGGGGTGGTCACTTGACCAGCACATTTGTTTTCCCGATCCATTCCGGCGCGGACCCAGCAGGGCTCGTTCAGCGTCGGGGCGCTGGCCATCAGCCTGGCCTCGGGGCGCCGCGGCGTGGTCACTACCAGGCACCCGTTCGCCCTCAGCAGGCCTGGCGGCGGCCACGTCCTGGTGTGTGCGCAGTCGCTGAGGTGCTGGGGCACGAGGGAGTGCAGCAGCTGCTGCGCCTGGGCAGGTCGGCATGGTCGCGCCCGGGAGAGGTCGTCGATGCGGACGCGGCGTTACTCGAGCTGGTTGACCAGTCCCAGGCCTCGGCCGTCACACCTTTGATCTTACACTCGCGTTGGTGGTAGACCTCGTCCACTCTCAATGGCAGCAATACAGTGGTGTGGCCCACACAGGGGAGATCCTGGGGATGATAGTATGATGGGTTGGAACTCATACACTCGATATTTGGATATCAAGGGGTTCAAAGAGTCTTGGGAGCAGAATGGGGGAGAATCTCCTCCTGCTTTGCGTGCAAGAACCTGAACAGCGTCGCCACGAGATTCCTTCCTTTGCGCCCCTCTGCACGCACAGACGAGTCAATTGTACAAACACAACGGCAAGAGGTCGCTCGCTGCGTACCTGAGAGAGAGGGAGAGGCTCCGTAGGGCAGGGGCTCCATGGTGGACAGCGACACGAGGAACACCAGAGGGCCGAGCCACACGCACGTGACAAAGAGCCCCACGACCTCGCCGTACGTGTAGTAGCTGTGGTCCAGCATAAACCTGAACCACAGGAAGTGGCTGCACACCGCCATAACTGCCAGCCGCGCGTTATCACGCAATACAGAACGCAGAGAGGAGCGAGGGAATTGAAAAAACTAAGTGCAAAAAACGAGGGAATTGAAAAAACCAAGTGCAAAAACAGCAGAACTGGGAATAAGAACCTGCAGAGGCAATGGCACGGACGCTGGTGACGTTGACGTAGGGGTAGTTGGGCAGCAGGGTGCAGTAGAGCAGGTGCGCCGCCAGCCCGAAGAGCAGCTCGAACCAGGGCAGCTCCTGCGAGAGCCCACAGAGCAGAGACAAGCAGAGCAGCCACAGCAATCAGAACCGGCAAACACGCCGCATAAAACGCGGTGGTGGGACGGCAAGGGGGCATCCTCACACTCTCGAACAGGATCAGCAGAACGTGCACCGCGATCAGCGTCTGAGGGGTTGGCGACGTGGTCAGAACGTTGGCGTTGCGGGGGAAGGAGCGGGATTTTTGAGATAATATCTGGATATTTGGGGGTATTTTGGCGATCCAGCAGCGGGGGCTGAGCGTCGTACGAAGATGAGGTAGCGGACACACTTCTTGGCGATCTGGGAGTACTCCTCGACCAGGTCGGCGATGTAGTACATGCCCTGCGCTGCAAGACGCGGCCGTTCAGAACCGCCAAAAACGCGTTGGGTAGACCCGACGGCAGAAAGGGCGCGAAACCGTCAGGGAGGAGAGGAGCGCCGCAGAGCCCACGCACCGAAGCAGACCATCGAGAAGACGAACCCGATGGCGTAGGCCACCAGCGACAGCAGGAACAGCAGCATCGCACTCGCCGAAACGCAAAAAGCGAAACAAACGCGAAAGAAAAAACCCCGCGATCTGGAAGATCTGGCAGATCTGCCCCGGAATATCTCTGACATCATCGGGAGAAAAAATCTCTCGAGATTCTGCACCACCCCAGCAGCACAAACTGCTCGCTGACCTTCGCGCTGCCCCACAGCGGCCCCGCTGCCCATCCCAGAGCCCAGTGCGCGATGTTCGGAGAGCCCGGATGGCCAGCGGACGGCGAGGCCAGCGCCCCGCCGCCCCGCAAGCGCGCGTCGCCCAGCGCCAAGTGCTCCGCGTCGGCGCAGCCCAGCGGCCCGTGCGCGCCGCCCCCGGAGGCCGCGCCGGCGCCGCCCGCACCCCCGGCGTGCCCCCAGCGGGAACCGAAACACTGCGCGGCGTGTGCGGAGTTTGTGTCGCTGTGCCACGCGCTGCACGGCGACGCCCCCGCCCCGGCCTTCTGGGCGGCGCTCAGCGGCACGGGGCCCGTCGCGCGGGCCTTCGGCGTCCTGGCGCAGGTCGCGGCGATGGGGGCGGCGCCCGAGGGCCGCGTGGCGTGCGCCCCGGGCGACGCAGCGATGGCGGCCGCGCTGTGCAGGGCCGTGGGCCTCGCGACCGACCCGCACGAGGACAGCGCGACGTCCGTCGTTGCCCGAGCGTCCGCGGCCCACTCGGCCCTCGCCCCCGAGGCCGCGGAGGCCGCCCTGGCGCTGGCGCCCGAGGCTGCCGTTGGGCGCCCGAGCGCCGCGTTGCGACTCGAGACGGCCGTCGAGCAGCGCGACGCCGCCGGCGCCTCCGCGGCCCTCGCGGCCCTCGCGCCCTCCGAGGGCTCCGCGCGCGCGCTGGCGGGCCGCAGGGTCTTCCCGACGTCCGACGGCCGCTGGTGCGACGCCCGCGAGGCCCTCGTCCCCGACGACGCGGAGGTCGTCGCGATGTTCCCCGCCGACGCGGAGACAAAATACCTCTTCTCGCACCCGTGCGGCCCCCCACCGCGCAGACACGTCACGGCACGTCACTGGCGCACCCCTGACGAGCTGCTGCAGGGACCCGGGGACGCGGGACGCCGCGTGGGAGCTCGCCAGGCGCTGCGGGGCGCGCGAGGCGAGCGAGGCGGTCGCGTGGGCCGTCGCGGGCGCGTCGCCGCTCGCGAGCGACTCGACGCTCGCGCTGTTCGTGCGGGCGCACGCGCGCGACATCCAGCGACACTGCAGGGCGCACTGCCCGGCGTACGCGGCGCTGCCGGACCTCAGGCGGGCCGCGCGGATGCGGAACATCGAGTTCGCGCGCGCAGAGCACCTCATGGCCGCCGCGGAGCTCAGCGGGCGCCGCTCGGAGCCCCGCAGGCGCGCCGCCGTGCTCACCGCGTCGAAGCTCGTCTACGAGGCGTCGCCCGCGTGCCCCGCGTACAGCGTCGAGGTGTTCCGCGAGCTCTCGCGCGTGTTCTGCGGCGGCTGCGCGAGCTGGAGGCTGACGCACCTGCTCGCGCTGCTGGCCGCGGGCGCCACGGCCGGCGCCGAGTTCCAGACGCTCCTGGGCCCCGAGCTGCCGCCGGGCGAGCCCCTGTGGGACGTGGCGATCAGCGCGGGCGCATCCGTGCCCGTCAACGTGCTGGCGACGGTCCCCGTGAGGCTCGGGGCGTCGCTGGGGCTGAGGCCCGGGGTCCTGGCGCCGCTCTGGGAGGTCACGCTGTCGTCGGTCCGCGGGCCCGTGCGCATCCAGGGCCCCAAGCGGCCCGACGGCGGGGCCAACGCCAGGAACCTCGAGACGGGGCTGCTGGGCGAGCAGATCGCGTACAAGTGGCTCAGGGAGCAGCACGGCGCCCCCGGCACGCGCGTCGTGTGGACCAACGAGCGCACGGACAGCGGGCTGCCCTACGACGCCTTCGTGACGCTGCCCAACGGCGAAACGCACTACTACGAGGTCAAGTCCACCGACGTGCGTTACCCCCGAGTCACTGCTGCACCGCTGAAGCCCGCTGGGGGTGTCCGTGGGGGTTGGCGCCTGTGCAGCACGCGAGCAAGATGAGCTTCGAGATCACCTGGACGGAGCTGCAGTTCGCGCTCGACAAGGAGGACAAGTACCACATCCTGCGCGTGATGCAGGTGCGCCAGCCCTCGGTGAGCATCGCGAAGCTGGGCAACCCGTGGCAGGTCCTCAAGGACCACGCGGCTTCGCTAGTCATGACCCCCCTGTAGAGTACAGTAAGGGGGCCCAAAAGAGGACATGGCCGTTACTCCACTCTTGACCGAAAAACAACATTCTCTCGGCCTGTCTCTCGTTTCCAGCGGGGCCTCTGGCAAGCCGGGGTGCGAGGCAGGGCCGGAACTGCGCCGGGGTGCTCTGTGCGAGCGTCGGAAGCTCGCAGTGCGGTCGCGGGTGCACCGGACGGTGCAGGAAAACACAGGCTGGAAAACTCGAGAAAACAGCGTCATTTTTCGGCATCCGGACCCAATCGAGCGGCAGTGACGCAGCTTTCACAGTCTGTTTCGTGCACGTTTCCTGCACCTGGTCTCGCGGTTGTGCAGGGGGCCGACGGGGTTTATATTCTGTTGAAAACCTTATTTTCTAATTCAACAGACAAGCAAACAGACCTTCTGCTTGAGCGCAGGCGAATGAAGGCCCAGCTTCTCTGTGTCGTCGCGGCCATTGCCGCCGTGGCGAGCGGCCGCTACGTGCTGTCCGAGACGTGGAAGGGTCCCTCGTTCTGGGACCACTTCGAGTGCGCCCCCGCTCGGCTCCTCAGCGCCCCTTCTGTGCCCTCAGTGCGCTCTTTGCTGACTCTGCGGGCTGCGCAGCTTCGCCAACGCCCCGGACCCGACGCACGGCTACGTGTACTACACGACGCGCCAGGAGGCGACCAACTGGGGGCTGATCAGCAACAACGGGGACCGCTCGATCATCAAGTCCGACAGCTGGTCGGTCGCCAAGGGCAGCGGCCGCGGGTCCGTGCGCATCGAGTCCAAGAGCGTCTACAACACGGGCCTCTTCGTCCTCGACCTCAACCACATGCCCACCGGCTGCGCCACGTGGCCCGCCTTCTGGATGGTGCGGCGGCACGCCCCCTCGCGCACTCCGCACCTCACCTGCCGTTTTTGGGACGGGTTACACTGCCAGTCGGGAACTCAATCATAATTGCTGCCCCTTTGTTTTTTCACACTCTAACCGACTCGCCCCCTCCCATCGTGCGATGCGCAGTTCGGACCCAACTGGCCCAACAGCGGCGAGATCGACATCATCGAGAACGTGCACAAGTCGACGGCGAACATGGTGACGCTGCACACCAAGCAGGGCTGCGACCAGGCCGGCCAGCCCACCAGCGCCTTCCAGGGCCACTGGTCGACGGCGACGCCCCAGCACGCCATCGCCGACAACTGCTGGGTCGGGGCGCCGGACCAGTACGGCAACCAGGGCTGCAGCATCGTCGTCCCCGACAACACGTACGGCGCGGCCCTCAACAGGCGCGGCGGCGGCGTGTGGGCGATGCAGTGGACCAACGAGCAGATCGCCGTGTGGTACTGGCCGCACGGCCACGTCCCCGGGGACCTCAACGCCAACAACCCCAACCCCGCCGCGTGGGGCAAGCCCTTCGCCAAGTTCACGCTGGGGTCCAACTGCCCCAGCAGCTTCTTCCAGAACCTCAAGATCGTCATCAACCTGACCTTCTGCGGCGACTGGGCCGGCGACACGTTCGCGCAGCAGTGCCCCGCCGAGATGGCGCGCTGGCACTCGTGCAGCGAGTTCGTCAAGAACGACCCCGCGGCGTTCAGGGAGGCCTACTGGGACATCAACAACATCAGGATCTTCAGGGCCGACGGCACGCCGACGCCCCCGGGCCCGGGCCCGAGGCCGCAGCCCGGCAGGCTCGAGGGCCGCGTGAGCCTCAAGTCGTTCTTCAACACGTACGTCAGCGCGCAGGACAACGGGCAGGTGGCCGTCGACAGGACCGTCGTCCAGGACTGGGAGATCTTCACCGTCGAGAAGAGCCCCGTCGTCGCGGGCGCCGTCGTGTTCCGCAGCTTCCACGGCAAGTACCTCAGCGCCAACCCCGACACGCACGCGGTGGTGTGCGACCGCCCGCGGCCCGACGCGTGGGAGTCGTTCTACCCCGAGTACAAGGGCAACAACCACTGGCTCTTCAAGGCCACCAACGGCAGGTACCTCCAGACCGTCGACAACCCGCGCATCCTCGCAGCCTCCAACGCGGTCCCCGGCGGCTGGGAGACCTTCACCGTCGAGCGCCGCTGAGGAGCAGGTGCCGGCCCCGCAGGGGAGCCCGTGCAGCGACTCGGTCCGCTCACCAGCAGCCAAGTCTGACAACAACAGAGCTCAGTTGACACCACCACCGCTCTCCGAAGGGGACAGGCTGGCAGGGCTCTCGGCTGTCCCCAGGGCAGTGCGGGCGAGGGGGGCAAGGCTGGGCTGGAAGATGCAGTGGGGGGCACGTTGCACGGCGATCAGCGGTTAGTATGGAAGCATGGAAGCGCTGCGGGGAGCAGAGAGAAGGAAAAGTGCATCTTCCTGCTGTCGCCCAGCGTTCTCTCCCACGTCACCAGCCGTCTGCGACACGTGGCCGCAGTTGAGAAGTGGCCGGGAGTGCCCAGCAGGTAAGTCACCCTGGGGGGCAGTGCTGGGCTTGCTGCCGTCGGGACTACACTCTGTGGGGGGGTTTTTGTGAGTGCCTCCGGGAAGAGCACCAGCCACAGGCGGTCCCTGCAGAACTCCGTCTCTCATCCGCAGGCGTGCAGGACCCGGGGGCAAGGGAAATAGCACGGCCACGTGGTGCAGTGCAATCCTCCGTTCAGCCCCCGGAATAACGAATTACGCCCACCACTGCGGAGCTCTCGGGGGCGAAGTCGACGCGGCCGCGACACAACAGAGGACCACAAGAGAGACAGCAGCGCAGTCTCCGCGAGGTCGGGAGAGACGCACGAGGCCAGAGAGAGGGTGCGGCGCCCAAGATGTACGAGATCCGGCCGATGACTCGGCTGGTGCATTTTTCCTTCAACGAAAAACGCCCCCCAAAACCGTTGTTCCCCACCTTCATTTTCTACCAGTCCACCTGCAATACCACACACTCAACAGCACAGCCCCCCTCCCGCGAATGAGGACATCTGCCCTGTGCTTGCTGGTGCTCTCCGCTGCTGCTGCAGCGAGCGCACGCTACGTGCTCTCGGAGACGTGGAAGGGCTCCGGCTTCTGGGACAACTTCAAGTGCGACGCCCTTCAGTTTTTCAGATCACTGGCTCACACGCTGGCACGCCCGCAGCTTCGCCAACGCTCCGGACCCGACGCACGGCTACGTGTACTACACGAGCCGAGACGAGGCAGCCGCGTGGCAGCTCATCAGCAACGACGGGGACCGCTCGATCATCAGGGCCGACACGTCGAGCATCTCGTCGGGCAGAGGACGCGCGTCGGTGCGCATCGAGTCCAAGAAGACGTTCACGACGGGGCTGTTCGTGCTGGACATGAACCACATGCCCACGGGGTGCGGCACGTGGCCCGCCTACTGGACGGTGCGCAACTGCCGTTGCCCCATTGCGCCTCATTTTCAGCCGTGACGCCACTATTCAAAAACCCCTCCATTCCTGGCCTTCGCATTTCGCTTTCTGGAAGAGCTGCTCTCATACCGGCAGCACTACCCCTCACCCCCTCAACCACGCGCGTATACCAGCGTCTCACACACACTCAACTCTGTTCTCTGCGCTGCACAGTGCGGACCCAAGTGGCCTGAGGGCGGAGAGATCGACATCATCGAGAACGTGCACAGGGCGACCACGAACCTCCTGACGCTGCACACCAAGGAGGGCTGCGACCAGTCCTCGGAGCCCACGACCGCCTTCACGGGCTCGTGGTCGACCAAGAACTGCTGGATCAACGCGCCCGGCCAGGGGAACAACCAGGGCTGCGGCATCGTGAACCCCCCCAACACGTACGGCTCGGCCCTGAACCAGCGCGGCGGTGGCGTGTGGGCGACGCTGTGGACCAACGAGCAGATCGCTGTGTGGTACTGGCAGCACGACCAGGTCCCCGGAGACCTCTCGTCGAGCACGCCCAACCCCTACGCGTGGGGGAACCCCGTCGCCAAGTTCACGCTGGGGTCCAACTGCCCCAGCAACTTCTTCCACGACCACCGCATCATCATCAACCTCACCTTCTGCGGAGACTGGGCCGGCGCCGTGTTCGCCTCGCAGTGCCCCGCGGAGAACGCTCGGTGGGGGTCGTGCAACGAGTACGTCAAGAACAACCCCGGCGCCTTCAGGGACGCGTACTGGGACATCAACAACATCAGGATCTTCTACGACGACGGGCGCGCAGACACCTCTTCGCTGCAGGGCCACGTGAGCCTCAAGTCGGCCTTCGGCACGTTCGCCAGCGCGCAGGACAACGGCAAGATTCAGGTCGACAGGAGCTCTGTGCAGGCCTGGGAGGCGTTCGACATCGTCCCCAGCCCCGTCAGGACAGGGGCCGTGGCGATCAGGTGCGCGCAGGGCAAGTACGTCAGCGCCAACCGCGACTCGCACGAGGTCACGTGCGACCGCGACAGGGCCGACGACTGGGAGTCGTTCTACCCCGAGCCCAGGGGCAACAACCAGTGGGTCTTCAGGGCCACCAGCGGCGTCTACCTCGAGGCCCTCGACAACCCCCGCGTGATGGCCGCCTACAACACCGTGGCCCAGGGCTGGGAGACCTTCACCGTGGGCTTCATCGAGTCGGAGCTCCAGGGCCGCGTGAGCCTCAAGACGGCCTTTGGCACGTTCGTCAGCGCGCAGGACGACGGAAAGATCGTGGCAGACAGGAGCTCCGTGCAGGCGTGGGAGGTGTTCACCATCGAGAACAGCCCCGCGAGGCCCAGCGCCATCGCGTTCAAGAGCGCGCACGGCAAGTACATCAGCGCCAACCCCGACAACCACCAGGTGACGTGCGACCGCGACAGCGCCAGCGACTGGGAGTCGTTCTTCCCGGAGTCGAGGGGCAACAACCAGTGGGTGTTCCGGGCGACCAACGGCAAGTACCTGCAGACGCTCGACAACCCCCGCGTGATGGCCGCCTACAACTCGGTCCCGCAGGGCTGGGAGACCTTCACCATCCAGCACTACTGAGTGGGTCGAGTCACGTTCCAGGCATTTTCCTCGGCGCCACAGCACAGCCGATAGAAACAAATGAAAATATGGTTACGAATGAACCTTCAGTCTCGCCGGTGTTTTGTCGTGGAAAACAGATGCGGATGCCGCTCTTTGTTCTGCATCACGGCACCTGTTCTATCCTTTCCTGGGTTGGATTCGCGTGGACTGTGCGAGCTGCTGATCTGATGCTCTGGAGGCTGTGCGGTACGCCCAGCAGATGTGAGCACCCAAAACCGCGGGCTCGAGTGCGACTGCGTTTCGGATCTTCAGCGTCGTGCCGATATCGCGCCGTTGCCGCACGACACCCCCGCCGGTGGGCTGAGTCATCCAGACCCTGATGGCGTTGTCAGAGGCCTGGTAAAAGCACAGCCACGTGGCTATCCCCCCGAAGTCGAGAAACGGGGAATGGGCCACACGAGCAGCTCCTGAGCGCTCTTCTGATCGTCTCAGGGCACGCCACTGGCTGGAGGGCACCACACAGGAGCCATGGGGGATGCGGAGTGTGAGCGGCAGAGTTGGTGCAGAAGATCCAACCGACGACTCCGCGGGTGCACAACTGTACATTTCCACGCGTCCTGCTTGCGTCATGCCGAAATCACTCGCTCGACCCCCCCGAGTTTCGATATCACAACAAGCATCACACAGGACTGAGGCACACCTCCCGACTCGCGGATGAGGGCCACCACTCTGAGCCTCCTTGTGCTGTCCGCTGCTGCTCTCACGAGTGCGCGCTACGTGCTCTCGGAGACGTGGAAGGGCTCCTCCTTCTGGGACAACTTCAAGTACGTTAACAACCATACCGCTATGCTCCTCCTGCGATGCGCTTTAGCTCACAGCGCATCCGCGCAGCTTCAATAACTACCCGGGAGGCGACCCGACGCACGGCTACGTGTACTACACCACCCGCGACGAGGCCACCTCGTGGAACCTGGTCGGCAACGACGGGGACCGCTCGATCATCAGGGCCGACACTTCGAGCATCTCGTCGGGCAGAGGGCGCGCTGCGGTGCGCCTCGAGTCCAAGAAGACGTTCACGACGGGGCTGTTCGTGCTGGACATGAACCACATGCCCGCTGGGTGCGGCACGTGGCCCGCCTACTGGACGGTGCGCAACTGCCGTTGCCCCATTGCGCCTCAGTTTCAGTCGTGACGCTACTATTCACAAACCCCTCCATTCCGAGGGCACCGGTGAGTTGAGAAATCGACGCGTCTGCACCGTGGTGCAGCGCCGTTGTTTCGAACTGCAGGCCTGTGCTTGGTGGCCACCTCGGCGTCTGAACTGGGGGGCGACACCTCGCCGATTTCTCTCGCTCACGGGGAGGGGAATGTGCAGTGCGGGCCCAAGTGGCCCAACGCAGGCGAGATCGACATCATCGAGGGCGTCAACAGGGGGACCGACAACATGGTGACGCTGCACACCAAGCAGGGCTGCGACCAGGCCGGCCAGCCCACCAGCGCCTTCCAGGGCCACTGGTCGTGGGGCCCCGGCGGCCATCCGACGGACAACTGCTGGAACAAGGCGCCCGGGCAGAGCGACAACCAGGGCTGCGGCATCGTCAACCCCCCCAACACGTACGGCGCTGCCCTGAACCAGCGCGGCGGCGGCGTGTGGGCGACGCTGTGGACCAACGAGCAGATCGCTGTGTGGTACTGGCAGCACGACCAGGTCCCCAGCGACCTCTCGTCCAACAGCCCCAACCCCTCTGGGTGGGGCAAGCCCTTCGCCAAGTTCACCCTGGGGTCCAACTGCCCCAGCAGCTTCTTCCACGACCACAGCATCATCATCAACCTCACCTTCTGCGGCGACTGGGCTGGCGCCGTGTTCGCCTCGCAGTGCCCCGCGGAGAACGCTCGGTGGGGGTCGTGCAACGAGTACGTCAAGAACAACCCCGGCGCCTTCAGGGACGCGTACTGGGACATCAACAACATCAGGATCTTCTACGATGACGGGCGCGCAGACACCTCGTCGCTGCAGGGCCACGTGAGCCTCAAGTCGGCCTTCGGCACATTCGCCAGCGCGCAGGACAACGGCAAGATCCAGGTCGACAGGAGCTCTGTACAGGCCTGGGAGGCGTTCGATATCCTGCTCAGCCCCGCCAGGACGGGGGCCGTGGCGATCAGGTGCGCGCAGGGCAAGTACGTCAGCGCCAACCCCGACACGCACGAGGTCACGTGCGACCGCGACAGCGCCAGCGACTGGGAGTCGTTCTACCCCGAGCCCAGGGGCAACAACCAGTGGGTCTTCAGGGCCACCAACGGCGTCTACCTCGAGGCCCTCGACAACCCCCGCGTGATGGCCGCCTACAACACCGTGGCCCAGGGCTGGGAGACCTTCACCGTGGGCTTCATCGAGTCGGAGCTCCAGGGCCGCGTGAGCCTCAAGACGGCCTTTGGCACGTTCGTCAGCGCGCAGGACGACGGAAAGATCGTGGCAGACAGGAGCTCCGTGCAGGCGTGGGAGGTGTTCACCATCGAGGACAGCCCCGCGAGGCCCAGCGCCATCGCGTTCAAGAGCGCGCACGGCAAGTACCTGAGCGCCAACCCCGACACGCACGAGGTCACGTGCGACCGCGACAGGGTCCAGGACTGGGAGTCGTTCTTCCCAGAGCCTCGAGGCAACAACCAGTGGGTGTTCCGGGCGACCAACGGCAAGTACCTGCAGACGCTCGACAACCCCCGCGTGATGGCCGCCTACAACTCGGTCCCGCAGGGCTGGGAGACCTTCACCATCCAGCACCTCTGAGAAGGCTCGGTTGCACAAGGGCCTGCCGCAGGTCGCCAGTGTCGGCACAGCGTTGTTCCAAACAAATGCCGGGTCACACGAGGGGTCTCCTCTGCAGTTCGATGCTCTCAATGAACCGCAAATGATCAACGGTGTTAGTTTGTTTTGCAGTCTCGACAAGTAAGAGTGGCGTGGTTCGCATCGATGTGCATCAAGATGGCTCTATTTGTGGGTTGTCTACAGCCAAGCCCCCCTCCCCAAACTCTGTAACCGCAATCCAATCCCATTGCCGAGTCAATCCTCCTGCAAGGGGGGGTACGGGGATGACGGATGCAACCCGCAGGAACAGCTGCTCCGCGGATCGACGAATCCACACAGATTTGATGCCCCTGAGTCATGCGAGCTAAGATCCCAACCGATGATTCGCCACGTGCACCTCTTCCATACGAAAACTGTAACTAAATCAGGTGAGCAGTTGACCGTTGTACACGCATCTTTTACATTTCATAATTTCGTTCCCCGCAGCTCAGACACCACGTCCTCACATCGCACACAAAAATGAGGGCCACCACTCTGTGCGTCCTTGTGCTGTCCGCCGCCGCTGTCGCGAGCGCACGCTACGTGCTCTCGGAGACGTGGAAGGGCTCCAACTTCTGGGACAACTTCAAGTGCGCCCGTCCCTTGTTGTTTTTCGAAATTTGCCAAGTCGAACAATAAAACTAACGGACCAGCACCCGCGCAGCTTCGCAAACTACCCGGGAGGCGACCCGACGCACGGCTACGTGTACTACACCACCCGCGACGAGGCCACCTCGTGGAACCTGGTCGGCAACGACGGGGACCGCTCGATCATCAGGACCGACACGTCGAGCATCTCGTCGGGCAGAGGACGCGCTGCGGTGCGCCTCGAGTCCAAGAGGGCCTTCACGACGGGGCTGTTCGTTCTCGACATGAACCACATGCCCACGGGGTGCGGCACGTGGCCTGCCTACTGGATGGTGCGCAACTGCCTTTTTCCTTCGTTCCTGCAATTGTAGCAACATTTCCTTCCGCTTCCTCGAATTCGGTGCGGGCGCTCAAAACGGTTAACGGTCTGCACAATTTTTGCACTTTTCCGAAGAACACGCCGTTGGCAATTTGAACTCACCGTGACTCTGCGAACTTACCATCCGACGGAACACAGTGTGGACCCAACTGGCCCAACGGCGGCGAGATCGACATCATCGAGAACGTCAACACCGCGACGACCAACATGGTGACGCTGCACACCAAGCAGGGCTGCGACCAGGCCGGACAGCCCACCAGCGCCTTCACGGGCTCGTGGTCGACCGGCTCGCAGGGCAACCCCGCCGACAACTGCTGGATCAACGCGCCCGACCAGTACGGCAACCAGGGCTGCGGCATCGTGAACCCCCCCAACACGTACGGCTCGGCCCTGAACCAGCGCGGCGGTGGCGTGTGGGCGACGCTGTGGACCAACGAGCAGATCGCCGTGTGGTACTGGCAGCACGACCAGGTCCCCAGCGACCTCTCGTCCAACAGCCCCAACCCCTCTGGGTGGGGCAAGCCCTTCGCCAAGTTCACCCTGGGGTCCAACTGTCCCAGCAGCTTCTTCCACGACCACAGCATCATCATCAACCTCACCTTCTGCGGAGACTGGGCCGGCGCCGTGTTCGCCTCGCAGTGCCCCGCTGAGAACGCACGGTGGGGGTCGTGCAACGAGTACGTCAAGAACAACCCCGGCGCCTTCAGGGACGCGTACTGGGACATCAACTCCATCAGGATCTTCCACGACGACGGCAGCGACCCGACGCCCTCGGGGCTGCAGGGCCGCGTGAGCCTCAGGACGTACTTCAACACGTACGTCAGCGCACAGCAGGACGGCACTCTGCAGGCCGACAGGGCGTCGGTGCAGGACTGGGAGATCTTCACCGTCGAGAACAGCCCCGTGAGGTCCGGTGCGGTCGTGTTCCGCAGCTTCCATGGCAAGTACCTGAGCGCCAACCCCGACACGCACGCGGTGACGTGCGACCGCGACAGCGCCAACGACTGGGAGTCGTTCTACCCCGAGTCGAGGGGCAGCAACCAGTGGGTCTTCAGGGCCACCAACGGCATGTACCTCCAGACCGTCGACAACCCTCGCATCCTCGCCGCCACCAACACGGTCGCCGGCGGCTGGGAGACCTTCACTGTCCAGCACGTGTGAGGTGCCACCCGCAGGTGGGTCGCCAGCCCCCTCTGTGGCTGCACGCGCAGGGGAATCCCCGAAGACTGTGAAAAAGGAAAACAAAGCCACGGGAATTCCCTGAAATGAGAAAAAGGTGCTGTGAAATGGTGAATTTATGGCACGATCCGAGTGCGGACTATGCGCCTGTCGGTTGAATGTCGACCGTTGAGCATTGTGCAGTTCTCGCATGTGATAACGAAGAACGGCCCTAACAACATGGGTAATCTATTTGAGTCCCGGACCTTACTATGCAAATGGCACATGCCTGTGTTCGGTCTTCACCTCCCCAGTTACGCGTACTGGAGTTATAATTGGAGGCAGCCAAACACACCAGAGCAATTGCACTGGAGGTAGTTGCCGCCAGATTCCCTGAGTGTGTCTCACCTTTGATATGAGTACAGCCAGTGATTCTGTGTTTTCCACCTTGAACACCCAATCATAGACTGTGCATGCGCGCTGTGTCGTATGTTCCTTTCGTTAGAGGCACTGGAGGAGGGGCGATGTGCAGAGGTGGCACATTTGGCACAGGATGCTGCCCCGCTACCAGAGAAGATCCTCTCGTCTCACCTCGTTATGTGGGTTCGTACGGCACCCTCGGAAAGCAGATTCTCCTGCAATTTACACGTGAATTTTGCCTTGCACGTGATTCGCGTGTCGAACTGCACACCCGCCCCAAGATTGATTCATGTGGTAAAGGACCTGAGTCACACGCACCAAAGATCCCAAGATCCCAACCGATTGTTCAGTGTGTGGACATATTCCACCCCAAAGACCGTAACTGATTCAGGTGAGCAGTTGGCCGTTATTCACCAGTTTTGAGCACTTATTATTATTCAATCCCCACTGAGATCACACCCCACCCCGCACCGAATGAGGGCCACCGCTCTGTCCTTCCTTGTGCTGTCCTCTGCTGCTGCTGCGAGCGCGCGCTACGTGCTCTCGGAGACGTGGAAGGGCTCCAACTTCTGGGACAACTTCAAGTGCGACCACCCCCCCACACAATCCGTCTACGTTGCCAACTGCAACCACTCGCTGGGCAGCTTCGCAAACTACCCGGGAGGCGACCCCACGAACGGCTACGTGTACTACACCACCCGCGACGAGGCCACCTCGTGGCAGCTCATCAGCAACGACGGGGACCGCTCGATCATCAGGACCGACACTACGACCATCTCGTCGGGCAGAGGGCGCGCTGCGGTGCGCCTCGAGTCCAACAAGACTTTCACGACAGGGCTGTTCGTGCTGGACATGAACCACATGCCCGCCGGGTGCGGCACGTGGCCTGCCTACTGGATGGTGCGCAACTGCCGTTGTAGCCACATTCCTTGGTTGCCCATCACTACATCATAAATGCCCCAATACCATTGCTGACCGATTGCCTCTGACGGCACTCAGTGCGGACCCAACTGGCCCAACAGTGGTGAGATCGACATCATCGAGAACGTGAACAATGTGACGACCAACATGGTGACGCTGCACACCAAGCAGGGCTGCGACCAGGCTGGACAGCCCACCAGCGCCTTCACGGGCTCGTGGTCGACCGGCTCGCAGGGCAACCCCGCCGACAACTGCTGGATCGGAGCTACGGACCAGTACAGCAACCAGGGCTGCGGCATCGTGAACCCCCCCAACACGTACGGCGCTGCCCTGAACCAGCGCGGCGGTGGCGTGTGGGCGACGCTGTGGACCAACGAGCAGATCGCCGTGTGGTACTGGCAGCACGACCAGGTCCCCAGCGACCTCTCGTCCAACAGCCCCAACCCCTCTGGGTGGGGCAAGCCCTTCGCCAAGTTCACCCTGGGGTCCAACTGCCCCAGCAGCTTCTTCCACGACCACAGCATCATCATCAACCTCACCTTCTGCGGAGACTGGGCCGGCGCCGTGTTCGCCTCGCAGTGCCCCGCCGAGTACACGAAGTGGGGGTCGTGCAACGAGTACGTCAAGAACAACCCCGCTGCCTTCAAGGACGCGTACTGGGACATCAACTCCATCAGGATCTTCATTATCGACGACACCAGCGACTCAGCGATGTCGGAGCTACTGGGTCGCGTGAGCCTCAAGTCGTTCTTCAACACGTACGTCAGCGCGCAGCAGGACGGCACTCTGCAGATCGACAGGACGTCTGTTCAGGACTGGGAGATCTTCACCGTGGAGAGCAGCTCCGTCAAGAGCGGCGCCGTGGTGTTCAAGAGCACGCACGGCAAGTACCTGAGCGCCAACCCCACCACCCACGCGGTGACGTGTGACCGCGAGAGCGCCGACGACTGGGAGTCGTTCTTCCCCGAGTCCAAGGGCAACAACCAGTGGGTCTTCAGGGCCACCAATGGCAGGTACCTCCAGACAACCGACAGTCCACGCATCCTCTCAGCCTCGAACACGGAAGCCGGTGGCTGGGAGACCTTCACTGTCCAGCACGTCTGAGGGGTAGCCGCTCGTCTGTCCCGTGTTGCGACTGCCGGGAAATCCCGGGAAGACTGTGAAATAAAATCAAGCAACACCAGAAATCAATCGCTTCCGAAGGCCCGCTGGCTAAGCGTCTTACGGTTTTTGAAGTGCCCGTGGTCAGTGCTGGGGCCACCCGCATCCGTATGCTCTACTACCCGGCGCCACGATATCTTGTAAGAAGTTGCCTCTGAGAGGGCCCTCGAAGGGTATTCGACGACTCCGAGACTGCTGGAACAATTCTGATTTCTTTGTTCAGACATGCGAGCACGAGGGTCCGAGGGTCTGCCCGGCCCGGCATGTATTTCAAGCCCTGCGCTCAGATCATCGCAGCCGCTCCCGCAGCCACCACAGGGGCCAACAGCGAGGCGGCCGTCGCAGCAGAGGCACCCTTCTCGTCCTCGACCATGCCGGTCACGGGCAACACGGTGAAGGTCTCCCAGCCCGCGGCCGCTGTGTTGGACGCCGCCAGCACGTGCGGCGTGTCGGTGGTCTGGAGGTACCTGCCGTTGGTCCTGAACGCCCACTGGTTGCTGCCCTTGGACTCGGGGAAGAACGACTCCCAGTCGTCGGCCTTGGCGCGGTCGCACGTGACCTCGTGGGTGGTGGGGTTGGCGCTCAGGTACTTGCCGTGCGTGCTCTTGAACACCACGGCGCCGCTCTTGACGGGGCTGTCCTCGACGGTGAACACCTCCCACGACTGCACGGCATTCCTGTCCACCTCGATCTTGCCGTTCTGCTGCGCGCTGACGTACGTGTTGAAGTACGACTTGAGGCTCATGCGGCCCTTCAGCCCCGAGGGCGTCGGGTCTGGCTGGGGGTCGGGGCTGCCGTCGGTGTTGAAGATCCTGATGTTGTTGATGTCCCAGTACGCGTCCGTGAAGGCGCCGGGGTTGTTCTTGACGTACTCGTTGCACGACCCCCACCGTGCGTTCTCAGCGGGGCACTGCGAGGCGAACACGGCGCCGGCCCAGTCGCCGCAGAAGGTGAGGTTGATCCTGATGCTGTGGTCGTGGAAGAAAGCGCTTGGGCAGTTGGACCCCAGAGTGAACTTGGCGAAGGGCTTGCCCCACCCAGAGGGGTTGGGGCTGTTGGACGAGAGGTCTCCAGGGACCTGGTCGTGCTGCCAGTACCACACGGCGATCTGCTCGTTGGTCCACAGCGTCGCCCACACGCCACCGCCGCGCTGGTTCAGGGCCGAGCCGTACGTGTTGGGTGGGTTGGCGATGCCGCAGCCCGTGTTCTCGCTCTGCCCGGGCGCTTTGTTCCAGCAGTTCCTCGTCGACCACGATCCTGTCATCGTGTCCGAGGGCTGTCCCGACTGGTCACAGCCCTGCTGCGTGTGCAGCGTCACCATGTTGGTGGTCGCCCTGTGCACGTTCTCGAGGATGTCGATCTCGCCGCCCTCGGGCCACTTGGGTCCACACTGCGAATATTGAACTTGAGACTGCATCGAAGTTTTCTCATTCACACCCTCACATGAATAATACCAGGAGGAAGTTAACGGTCAACGGAGTTGGATAGTAACATCCCTGCTCCCCCCTTTCTTGGGTGTTGATTGCCCATTTTCGGGTTTTGAGGCAGTTGGTCTGCGGGGAAAAACCGAGTGGTGCCCCGGCAGTTGCGCACCATCCAGTAGGCGGGCCACGTGCCACACCCCGTGGGCATGTGGTTCATGTCCAGCACGAACAGCCCCGTCGTGAACGTCTTCTTGGACTCGAGGCGCACCGCAGCGCGCCCTCTGCCCGACGAGATGCTCGACGTGTCGGTCCTGATGATCGAGCGGTCCCCGTCGTTGCTGATGAGCTTCCACGAGGTGGCCTCGGCTCGGGTGGTGTAGTACACATAGCCGTGTGTCGGGTCGCCTCCCGGGTAGTTTTCGAAGCTGCGCGTGAGCGAATGTATGAGTGAATTCTTAGAGGGGCAATGGGGTGGGGAGGACGCACTCGAACTGGTCCCAGAAGGAGGAGCCCTTCCACGTCTCCGAGAGCACGTAGCGTGCGCTCGCGACAGCAGCGGCGGATAGCACAAGGACGGACAGAGTGGTGGCCCTCATTCGTGCAGAAAGACGATGCGATGCTGTTGTCTCGAAGTGAGCTAAGAAAAAATGAATGTACAACGGCCAGCAGAATGTACCTTCCACAGGATTTTTGTACAGTGTGAAATTGTATCAGGTACCGGTGGAATTGACGGTTGGGATTCCGTTGCTTGCGAATGTGGACGGTGATGCGGCCTTGGATAGAAAGCAAAGCAGAAATCAGCGTCTATCTGGCATCGCAGAACGGTTAGTCGAATTGCAATCAACACGCCAAGGGCTTCAAAGGCATGAAAAGAAGATCACTCACCGGAGTACGAGTGTCATTGAACACTTGAACTGCAGTGCAAAAATAACTGCAGAATCGTGTTGGCCGTTGCTGACCCACTTGGTACACCAATGTTGCACTCGCTTACTCTAGCGCCTCCAATGAGGGGTACCACACTGTGCGGCCTTGTGCTTCCCGCTTTTGCTTTCTCGAGTGTGCTACGTGCTCTCGGAGATGTGGAACGTGAAAGGACTCCTTCTGAGACATCTTCAAGTGCCTGCACTTGTGAGTTGCTCGCAGAACTGCATGAATGACGCCTTCTGAGGGAATGCAGATACACGACTTCCGTTAGGTCTGTGACCTCCTGCGACCATTCACGGAGACTGGAATAGCAGGCCCTTCTCGATAATCTCGACTGCTGGACCTCAGTACTATCGGAATCCCACACTGGTAGCAAAGGATTTCGAACGCCACAGATGACCTTGGGTGATGTTCACGATAAACAGCATCAGTGACCTTGACAGCTGTGTCACAAACGACGATGATGGCAGGGCTAGGGTATTCATGCAGTTGAACGCGAAAAAACCTGGTAGACGGTCTTTGAAAGCGAACTGCACGCATAGCGACTGCAAGTGGCTCTATGCAGCTCTCCACGACAGTGTGGATGGCAGCCTCTCAGCAACATGCCAGGGAATGCCGGTGGAGATGAATTCAGAGTCAAGGTGCAGCTATGCATAGGCAATGTCGATGCCCATCTTGGTGGCTGCTTGCCACGGGCTCACATGTCGATGCAGGTGCTCGCCAGCTTCCACTCGTTGTACCTCAGCGCGCAGGCGTGGTATCTACCGAGTACCAATGAAATCCACTCACCACAGTCTTGGGTGCTGCATCTAACCATTGACAATGTGTCGGTGTTGTTGCCGCTGGCACAGCGCAAAAGCACCGATGACGCTGAAGCCCAACTGCCCCCCGTTGTGGTGAATGCCAAGAGCAACTCTCGATCTCACCGCAATCGCTGCTGCTGCGTACGTTCACTGATATTTTCTATGCACTTACTGTAACCTTCATGGCTGCGGGTTTTTCAACAGTATGGCGTGTGTAACTCGCAATGAAATCGCTGTTGAATAGCTGCTGGAAATCAGTAGTCAATAGCTCTGACCCGGTGGATCTGTGGGCCCGAATTAGCTTGATTGCGGGAGGGGTCTGTGATAAAAAGTGAATTCACATATTCCTGCCAGAAAACTCAGAAATGAGGGAGGAAAAGGTATACCTACTGTGGGCCGTAGGCTCAACAGAGAAGGGACTGTAGGGCGATGACCCCGGTCTGCGGAGTGCCTGAAATCCGGTGAGATTTCAGGTTGATGTCAGCAAGTGACGTGAGAGCCCAGCTGATAGGAGGCCCTCCCTTCACTTCCGACCCCCCCCCCAATAATTAATACATTTTCTGGGTGGAGCTGGAGGTGAGTGTGGGTGGGAGCTCGTCTCCTCCCGCTCAGGGTGGTGACCAGCACTCTTGGGTGGCAGGCTTTGTGCCTCCCCCAGGGGCCCTTGAGGGTGGTGCAGACAACTGGGAGGCAAAGGTGCCTCTACTTCCCAGTTCCTGTTTTCCACTATCAATTCGTAGAGACTGTGCATGTGCACATACCTGGAGCAGACAATACGTGGGCAAGTCCGGTCTCTCTTGTTATGCACAGACTCATCCCCCGACCACACAATTCTGCTTCTCTCGTTCCAGCTCTCTCAGTCACATTCCACAGACCGTTCTCCAGCACTTGTTGTGGCCAAAGTTGTCTGCTTGCGTGGGGGGGGGACGGCGTGTCATTGGAGGGTTGGCAAAACCTTGGAACTGGAACTGAGGGTAGAGGCACCTTTGCCGCTGCGCCCTCCGCGCAGTACCACGCAGGTCCAGAGGTCCCCAGAGGGAACCTCCTGGAACCTCGCAGGCTAGGGCCGCCGAAGCGCACCGTGGGGTGCTTGAGACTGGGGTGCCGACTGGTGGGGGCTCGAGGCCACAGCCGAACCCAGTCGCGCCGCCCAGCTCCGGGGCAGAAGTAGGAAGACTCCCACCGCTGCTGCCACGTCCCCTCACAACCAAGTCATTTGTTTTGAAAAAAGCAAAAACGAGGCGGAAACAGGGAAGGAGGGAGAGCCGCCGTGCGCTGTTGGGGCTGTTCTCTTCATAAGAGAGGCAACCGCGTCAGCAGCTGCCGTCATGGAAATCTGCACTGTGATTTCCCGGCATCGCAGACTTGGAGGATTGCTCTTGTCCCTCCTCTGTTGAGCCTACGGCCCACAGTGGGAATCTTGGCAGCTGGGGCCTGAACTATAGCTGCCTTCGGACCATACAGGCGGAATTTTCCATTACAGCACTCAGGTGTGAGAACCTCTGGGACCGAGTATGCAGCACATTGGAGAACACTGGAATAATTCTGATTCCTGAGTTCATACATGCGAGCTGAGGGTCAGAGGTTCGGCTCGGAATGGATTTCAAGCCCTGCGCTCAGAGCATTGCAGCCGCTCCCGCAGCCACCACAGGGGCCAACAGCGTGGCGGCCGTCGCAGCAGAGGCACCCTTCTCGTCCTCGACCATGCCGGTCACGGGCAGCACGGTGAAGGTCTCCCAGCCCGCGGCCGCTGTGTTGGACGCCGCCAGCACGTGCGGCGTGTCGGTTGTCTGGAGGTACCTGCCGTTGGTGGCCCTGAACGCCCACTGGTTGCTGCCCTTGGACTCGGGGAAGAACGACTCCCAGTCGTCGGCCTTGGCGCGGTCGCACGTGACCTCGTGGGTGGTGGGGTTGGCGCTCAGGTACTTGCCGTGCGTGCTCTTGAACACCACGGCGCCGCTCTTGACGGGGCTGTCCTCGACGGTGAACACCTCCCACGACTGCACGGCATTCCTGTCCACCTCGATCTTGCCGTTCTGCTGCGCGCTGACGTACGTGTTGAAGAACGACTTGAGGCTCATGCGGCCCTTCAGCCCCGAGGG
>CACRSC010000107.1:0-65277 GCA_902651635.1 Mastigamoeba balamuthi
CCCCGGCGCTCTCCAGCCACGTCGGAACTCCCCTTGATGGTCTGCAGTCCTCTCAATATCCTGGTTTACCTCGAGACTGTCCTCTGGGCTCTCCGCGGCATCGCTGGTCTCACTGGCTCTGTTTCACCGTCATTGGTGTCGCACCCTTGGTTCTCGGACACTTTGTGCGGCGTCGCCACCGTGTGAACAGACGCCACTCGGCTGTCTCGCGCACAACCGTTGCCCAGGCCTGCAGCCCCTGTGGCCCAGGTGATCCTGCGAACAGTGCTGAGCCTCTACGGTGCCCGCACTGGCGAGCTGTTCAACTCACTGCCCAGAGGTGCTGCACGGAGCGCGGCGAGTTGAACAGCTCTTCAGTGGGGGCGTCGTAGAGGCTCACCACTGTTCGCAGGGTCACCTGGGCCTCAGGGGTGCGGGACTGGCCCTGGCTGTGCGAGAGGCATCTGGCGTCAGGGTCCGCCGCAGACGCCCTGCCCCACAAGCGACAGTGCTGGTGGCTCGGCAGCACCAGCGCTTTCGCAATGGGGCAGGCACTCTGGGAGCGTGCAGAGCACCTGGGCGACGCTGCACGAGGGGTCCGAGAACCAGGGGGACGAAAGCAACGATGGCGCACACAGACAACCCGGAGAGCCCAGCGATAGCGACGTGGAGATCCCCGAGGACGGCCTCGAAGTTGGCACCCGTGGGGAGGACCTGGCGAAACTGGGAGGGCCGAGAGCCACCAATGCGCTCGCACTGCTGCGGAGGTGTGCTTGTCGCAGACAAATGGCTGCTTCGTTTACGCCACTCGTCAGCTGACCACGCTGGTGAATCTGCCCAGATATTTTGGGATTCATAACGCGAGTGGGGGAATATCTGGGCAAACAACACCTTTGTGGCTGTTAAACGCGCCCTCTCCCAGCGCAACGCGAGATGGCGGACAAGGCCCAGAACGAGCCGTGCGCACCCTCCCCCGGCGGCCCCGCCTCACAGGCCCCGCCCCCGCCGCGTGCGCAGGAAGAAGGACGCGGCGACGGCGATACTGGAGCGCAAGAAGGCGCCCAACAGGCTCGTCGTCGAGGAGGCCACCAACGACGACAACAGCATCGTCGCCCTGCACCCCGCCAAGAGCGACGAGCTCAAGCTCTTCCGCGGCGACACCATCCTCATCAAGGGCAAGCGCCGCCGCGTTGCGTCACAGCCCCCCCCACTATCCCCCATGACAACTCACCACCCCTCTTCCCTCAAATCAACGATATCTCGCCCCGTATCTCGGAGGGAATCTAACCCCGGGAAATGCCTGCGTCGCGTCACTGGGGGCGCTGTCGCATCCACACATCACATCACAACCGCGACAGAACCACCTCCGCTCCCCAAACCAATGGTATCTCGGAGGGAATCTAACCCCGCGAAATGCCTGCGTCGCGTCACTGGGGGATGGCGCTGTCGCATCGACACAACACAAACACAACACAACACAACACAACGCAACACAACCGCGACAGAACCACCTCCGCTTCCCAAATCAAACGATATCTCGGAATCAATCTAACCCCGGGAAATGCCTGCGTCGCGTCACTGGGGCGGTGTCGCATCGACACAACACAACAGGAGACGGTGTGCATAGTGCTGGTGGACGAGACGCTGGACGTGAACAAGGTGCGGCTGAACAAGGTGGTGCGCAACAACCTGCGCGTGCGGCTGGGGGACATAGTGAGCCTGCACCAGGTGGGCAGCGTGCCCTACGGCAAGCGCGTCCACGTGCTGCCGCTCGACGACACGATCGAGGGCCTCACGGGCGACCTCTTCGCCACGTACCTGCGCCCCTACTTCCTCGAGGCCTACCGCCCGCTGCACAAGGGCGACCTCTTCCTCTGCCGCGGCGGCATGCGCGCCGTCGAGTTCAAGGTCGTCGAGACGGACCCCGAGCCCAACGTCATCGTCGCCCCCGACACGGTCATCCACTGCGAGGGCGACCCCGTCAAGCGCGAGGACGAGGAGCGCCTCGCGGACGTCGGCTACGACGACCTCGGCGGCGTCCGCAAGCAGCTCGCTCAGGTCCGCGAGCTCGTCGAGCTCCCCCTCCGCCACCCGCAGCTCTTCCGCAACATCGGCGTCAAGCCCCCCAAGGGTACCTCCTCCATCACTATCACTATCACTATCACTATCACTACCGCTGCCACTGCCACTGCCACTGCCACTGCCACCAATTCGACGCCTCGATGTGGCGTGCCCCATAATGCGGGGGAGTGGGGGCTGAGGGCGGGCAGAATCTGGGGAAATCTGCAGCGGAAAAGTGAGTGTGTCGGGGAAGAATAGGTTTGCTGAAGATTCATGTTGAACAAACCACTTAACGGAATTCCTCGTTTCTGAGGCACATCGATTTTGTGCCTTGTGGATTCCGGTTGTTGTTGTTTCTGCTTTGTTTTCTGCCTCGTTTCGTCTACACTTGCACCGCATTGGATCTGACTGGGTGCTGTGTGCGTGTGGCAGGGATCCTGCTGTTCGGCCCGCCCGGGTGCGGCAAGAGCCTTATCGGGCGCGCGGTGGCCAACGAGACGGGGGCGTTCTTCTTCCTGATCAACGGGCCCGAGATCATGTCGAAGCTGGCGGGCGACTCGGAGTCGAACCTGCGCAAGGCCTTTGAGGAGGCCGAGAAGAACAGCCCCGCCATCATCTTCATCGACGAGGTCGACGCCATTGCCCCCAAGCGCGAGAAGACGCAGGGCGAGGTCGAGCGCCGCGTCGTCTCGCAGATGCTCACGCTCATGGACGGCCTCAAGTCGCGCTCCAACGTCGTCGTCATGGCCGCCACCAACAGGCCCAACAGCATCGACCCCGCCCTCCGCCGCTTCGGCAGGTCCGTCCCCCTGTGCTCCCCCTGTACTGTGCTGTGTTTGCTTTGAGGTCGACGGCCATCCTGGCCTTGAATGGTCTGTCGACTTAATCTGTTGTGTGAAGTGTGGTTACGTTCACGGGCAAGCAGCCGCACTGTACCGAGGGCAGTGCTGACGCTGGGTTTGCTGCAGGTTTGACCGCGAGATCGACATCGGGATCCCGGACCCCATCGGGCGCCTGGAGATCCTGCGGATCCACACGCGCAACATGAAGCTGGACGACAGCGTGGACCTGCAGCAGATCGCGCAGGAGACGCACGGCTACGTGGGCGCCGACCTGGCGCAGCTGTGCACCGAGGCCGCGCTGCAGTGCATCCGTGAGAAGATGGAGCTGATCGACATCGAGGGCGACAAGATCCCCGCGCAGGTGCTCGACAGCATGGCCGTGACGATGGAGCACTTCAAGACGGCCATGGGGGCCTCGAACCCCTCGGCCCTGCGCGAGATGGTCGTCGAGGTGCCCAACACCACGTGGGAGGACGTCGGCGGCCTCGAGCCCGTCAAGCGCGAGCTGCGCGAGATGATCCAGTACCCCGTCACGCACCCCGAGAAGTTCCGCAAGTTCGGCATGGACCCCCCCAAGGGCGTCCTCTTCTACGGGCCCCCGGGTTGCGGCAAGACTCTCCTCGCCAAGGCTGTCGTGCGTCCACTTTCTTCCCCCTTCTGCGCACTGGCTCCCCGTGATTGTTGTGGCAGTGGGTGTGGTGCACTTTTGGTAACTATTAGTTGATTCGCGTTATTGATGGTGGGCTGCCGTTACGCGACATACGAGCTACACGCTTCCTCGTGGACTGTTTGCTCGCTTGGATGGCTTCATTTTGTGCTCTCGGTGCTTCAGTTGTGCTGTTTTTGTTCTCTTCCCATGGTCCTTGTTACCACTGTTGCGCTGTTGTGTGCTGCGCTTTGCTCGCACACCACGTCTGTCGCTGACGGCCTGTGTGTATTCTGTGTCGTGCAGGCGAACGAGTGCCAGGCCAACTTCATCAGCATCAAGGGCCCCGAGCTGCTGACGATGTGGTTTGGCGAGAGCGAGGCCAATGTGCGCGAGGTCTTTGACAAGGCGCGCGCAGCCGCGCCCTGCGTGCTGTTCTTTGACGAGCTCGACTCGATTGCGCGGGCGCGCGGGTCGTCGTCGGGCGACGCGGGCGGCGCGAGCGACAGGATCCTGAACCAGATCCTGACGGAGATGGACGGCATGGGCAAGAAGAAGAACGTCTTCATCATCGGGGCGACCAACAGGCCCGACATCATCGACCCCGCGCTGATGCGCCCCGGGCGCCTCGACCAGCTGATCTACATCCCGCTGCCCGACAAGCCCTCGCGCCTCGCCATCCTGCGCGCGGCCCTGCGCCACAGCCCCCTGGCCCCCGACATGGACCTCGACGTCATCGCGGGGATGACGCCCGGGTTCAGCGGCGCCGACATCACCGAGATATGCCAGCGCGCGGCCAAGCTGGCCATCAGGCAGACGATCGAGGCGATCGAGAGGAGGCGCGCCGAGGGCGGCGACGTGGAGATGGAGGCGCCCGAGGAGGACCCCGTGCCCTACATCACGCGGGCGCACTTTGACGAGGCCTTCAGGTTCGCGCGGCGCAGCGTCAGCGACGCCGACATGCGCAAGTACGAGATGTTTGCGCAGACGCTCGTCCAGAGCAGAGGCATCGGCAGCGACCTGCAGTTCCCCGACTCATGAGGCGGGCCTCGCTGCGCGCTCTCCCACACCGGGAAGCCCCTGTGCGTGCGCGCGCGGGCAGGGCAAGAGAGGGGTGCGGGCGGGATGGATCGTCGGTCCTGCACTCCACTTTTCTCTTGCTCTCCCACGAGCAGCACCCCACGGCGGCCTCCTCCTCCCCACACCAGCTCTCGGGCAGCGTTGCGCTGCGATGCTTGCTCTGTGCCCCTGCGAACAATGCTCTCGGGAACGACGTTTGTTGAAACAGCGCAGAGCGGGGGCTGCCGCGGACAAACACCTGTGCCGTGCTGTACACTGCACGTGCTGCCTTGGGCGGCCCTCAGCCAGCCATGTGCCCCAGTGCCCTGGACCACGCCCTGCTCTGCCCACGGGTCCGAGGGTTCCCGAAGTGCGGTAGGCCCTGTTTTTGTACTCATGGTGCTTGATAGGATACGCCCCGCCCGCCGGACGGGAGGGCTGGAGCGGTTTTTTTGTGGATATCTCTTAAATTGTTACAGAAAAGGAGTTCTTTTTGCCTGGCGCTCACCGCAGTGCTTATGAGCAAAACCGGTCTTCAGAGCTGACGAATAGCAGGCACACTGTTTCCAAAACACACACACGGCATCCGTGGCGCAGCACAGCCCACTCCGACGCACAGGCACACGCCATGCCCAGCGGAGACGAACACAGGAGCATGCAGGAGGGGGCGGGGGAGCGGGGGACGTGCATTCTGAAGCTGGAAGGAAGAGCAACAACTGCGGGTAGACTTATGACGAAGCATGGAACCCGCACTGCCCTCGTCACCAGAATCGCCCCAAACCCGTCAGAGCACCCCCCAGAGACTCTAAACTGCACACACTTACATAATGCACCACCACCTCTACCCGATCCTGCTCGCAGCCCTCGCCTGCACCACCCTCGCGCTGCTGGCTACCCGCCGCGCCTACTGCACGGCCTCCCCCGACGCTGCGGCGACGCACGACCACGACATTGCGCTCAACAGCTCCTCTTCCCTCTTTGACGAGGCCTACGTCTTCGTCGCCCTCTCGGACACCTACGTGCGCCTGGCCCTGGGCCTGCAGGCCGCCCTGCGTGCCGTGGGCTCCACGCGGCCCTGCATGGTGCTCGCGGGCCCGGCGGTGAGCGTAGCGGCCGAGGGCGCTATGAGCCTCGGGGGTATCGCGGTCGTGCGGATACCCAAGTCCCCCAGGCACCCCAACTGGAGGCCACGCTGGCGGCGCTGGGACGACCTGCTCAGCAAGCTGGAGGTCTTCCGCGTCCGGGTGCGGCGCCTCGTGTACGTGGACCTCGACACCGTGCTGCGCGGCAACCCCGACGACCTCTTCGGCTGCCCTGAACCGTACGACTCCACACCTTCCGGGAAAAACGCAAGTCCAGAAGTCCGTTCGGCTCAGCTCTCTCGGGGCGGCAGGTTCGTCGCGAGCCAGGACAACTGGGGCTGCGACACGGCACGGCCGGGGACGGTCAACAGCGGGCTGATGCTCGTGCGCTACGACGCCGGGACGTACGCGGGGATGATGCAGACGCTCGAGCACGAGGTCATCGGGGGAGGCGACCAGGAGATCATCGGGAAGTACTGGCGCCGGAGGCTCGGAAGGGTCGCCACGCTGCCCGACAGCTACTGCACGTACCACACGCGCTACAACGACAGGGACCCCAGGTGCCGCTGGGTCAGCCCCGAGTTCCGAGTGCGTGCAGGCCGGCTGTGTTCTCCACGCCTCATTTACTCAAATCGAGTGTGTTCTTTTTTGTCTTTGCAGAAGGCGAAGATCATACACCTGGCCGACGCCAAGGTGGACTGGGACGCCACAGCGCTGCACGGCAGGGACACGCCGGGGCTGGCGCGGTGGGCTCGGCCGTTCATTCAGATGTACAAGGAGCAGAACGACATGGCTGGCCGCGCGATGCTGGAGCTCGCGGGACACGCCGGTGTGGACCCCAGCATCGCCGCCTTTGTCCACAAGCTCTACGGGAACCTCGTTGTGGAGAGCGACGAGTCGAATGCAACATCGGATTCATCTGACTCGGAGTCAAGATGAGATTCAGTGGAGAAAGTGGCGGGAACAATTGATCACAGACTATTCGAACATCATTTGCATTTCTCTCCAGTGCCCACACAGAGCCTGGGCTCCTCACACTTTGCAAATGAAACGTCAAGAGGTTGAGCTTTCTTCCACGGTAACCCCTACTGGCCGAGCACATGCCTTGCAGCTGCGATGATCTCGGAGGCCAGGAGCTCCACGTGCTCCGCGTGCGTGCGGAAGTTGACGATGGCCGCGCGCCCCAGACGCATCCCGCGCACCGTGGCCGCCGAGATGTTGACACTCCCGCCCTCGAGGATGCGCAGGACCATGGCCTGCGTGGCCTCGTTGACCACGTCGTCGGGGGCGCCCTCGGGGAGCGTCGGGCGGAAGGTGACGATGGAGAGGCTGCGGGTGACGACCTGGGCGACGCCCGAGGCGTCGAGGCGCTTGGCCAGGGCGTCGGCCAGGTCGAGCTTCTCGTCGAGGCAGGCCCTGAAGGCGGCGACGCCGCGGTGGGCGAGGGGCAGCCAGACGTTGCCTGCGCGGAAGGGCCTGGTGAGCTCGGGCGAGACGTCGCAGAAGCTGGTCTGCTCGCGGGCGGCCAGGCCGCCGTCGAGGTACGCCTTGCCCGTGCCGGCTGCGGTGCCCGGGTGGGCGCAGAACGCGGCGCGGAGGTCGGACTGGCGGCGGACGACGAGGGCCGAGGTGGCGCAGGGCAGGAAGAGGCCCTTGTGGAAGTCCATCGACACAGAGTCGGCCAGCGCGATGCCCGCCATGGCCGACCTCCCGCGCCCCGTCAGGGCGTAGAAGCCGCCGTACGCCGCGTCGACATGCATCCACAGGCCCAGCTCCGCCGCCGCCCTGGCCACTGCCCCGAGGTCGTCCACGGTGCCCGTCGCCGTGGTCCCCGCCGTCGCCACCACCATGAACGGCGTCAGTCCGTTGTTGCGGTCCTTCTCCACCTCCGCCCGCAGCGCCTCCACGTCCAGCCGCAGGTCCAGAGGCCCCCCGAGCACACGGGAGGCCCGCTGGACTGTCCTGACGTTGCAGAGAGGGATGCCGGCGACGCCCGCGCCCTTGGCAGCGCTGAAGTGCGTCTGGTCGCCCACGTAGACCACCGCGCGCTCGAGGCCCCGGCTCTCGGGGAACGCGCGGCAGCGGGCTGCCACGACGGCGCAGAGCGTGGCCTCGCTGCCGCATGACGTCAGGAAGCCACCTGAGGCCGCCGGGTCGTATCCGACGACGTCGCCGGAGCACCAGCGGACCACTGCGGCCTCCATCTCCGTGGCCACGGGGCCCAGCCACCACACGCCCGCGTACACGTTGAGCATCTGGGCCGCGGCGCCCCCGATGGCAGCCTCTGGCAGCCCCCCACCGTGGAAGTGGGAGAACGTGCCTGGCGGGCAGAGGCAGAGCGGCACTGCACTGTCAGGCTTGCGTACGGAACAGCCGAGAGCGCGAAAACAAAGTGGACAGAAGCCGAGAGAAACAGACTGGAGGGCTGAGAGGCGCACAGGGGTGCGGCCCAAAGGGCCCGTGGTCGCGGGCACTCAGCAGGACGCCGAGGACGTCGTCGAGGGGGCGGCCCTGCTCGGAGCCGACGACTGCCCCGGGCTTGCGGAGCTCGAGAGCGCGGGCGACAGCGGACCTGTACGCAGCGCCCCCGTCGATCTCGGGGTGGGCGACGAGCGTGCACGGGGCCGCCGACGGCGAGCACGAGGCGTCGAGGGCGGTGGCCACGCGGGAGAGCACGGCTGCGGCAAGGCCCAGCAGCTCCGAGGGCTCCTGGTCGAGCGGGTGGCTGCGGGGCTGGGCGGGGTCGTTGCGGTTGTCCTGCATCAGTGCAGCTGTTGGGCCCTTTTCTGTTGTGCTTGTGGCTCTGTTGTGGGGCCCACCCGACGATCTGCCCTCACGGAAGCGCCACGTCATGTTCCCGCTGCTCCGGCGCACTGCATTTCCGCAATGGCCGGTGGGCAGACGAGGGGAACCGCTGCAAGGGCCCACCGAGGCTGGGGCTGCTGGGTCTGCCTCTGGGACTCGCGGCATGACACGCACAGCTCCAAAACCCATGAGCACAACTGATACCCCCAGCCTCACCCTGCTTCGAGGGTTGTGCTCGTGTGTTCCATACACCTCGGCAGGCATGGCCCTGCTGCTGCTGGCCACCGCCCCTGCATCGCGTTCCCGCTGCCCTGCGGCCTGCGGCGTGCGTCCTTCAGAGTTGCTCGCATGCAGGTGGTCGCCGGTGTTCAGAGAAACTGTGCAGAAAGGGAAAGGGGCGTCCGCACTGCCCTGCTCCCTCGGTGCCACGCCCCCTTGCCCGTCGAATCAGCAGAAAATGCCAACAGCAATGCGCTCAGGAAGCATCATGACGTGACGCTCTCACTGCGTTGTTCATGCGCTGCTGGCCTCGACAGCTTTCAGACACCATTTCTCAAAAAAACCGACTTGCTATCAAACAATTTCGCGTTCGTGGGGGCGAGAAATCGTGATACACCGAGATGGGGGACGTGAGGGGCGGAGGGACCTGCCTCAAGGGCCCAGAGATGGGGCAGATGGAGGCAGGGCTCGGCGAGTGGGTGAGTGGAAACAGTGTACGATTGGGGAGGAAAAGTCCGTCAATCCTACCCAGGAATTCGTATTCCCACGTCAGTAGTAGATATCTGCGAAGTATAGATTCCTTCCATTATTGTTTATTAGTTCTTCCACTTGTGTTGGCTGTTGTTCGACGTACTGATTCGTCTCGTAGCCCAGAACACCAGTCTTTTCGAGTGTGTGAACTCAAGAGCAGACACACCAAGGGAACTAGGATGACAATTCCACGCTGGTCACTGTTGCTTTGGTGTGTGAGGGGGGTGGGACACCATTCAATCACGAGGAGAGAATGTCCTGTGTGTTGAACACAGTCTTGTAGAAGCTCCATAAGACTGAGTTGTCCTTGGGGGTGGGCTGATTGATGTCAGAGACCTCGGTCACCTCCTGGTCATGCTGTGCCTGGTCTGGTGCCCCTGGATGTGCTTGACGTGGACAGCAGCACCAGCAGCACTGCCGTGTGAACGACCATCAGCTGTCAGACTTGTAATGAACATTATCAGGGAACAGCACAGTTCCATTCTCACCGGTGTTCTCCTCTCTGCAACAGGAGCTCACAGGTGCGCAGCCGAACCCGTGAACTGGCTGACGAAGCTGAGGGTGTACGAGGCGTTGCGCAGGCTCCCGGTGAACACCGCGGGCAGGGGCCTGTAGTGCACCGCGGCCTCTGCAGCCCCCAGGCGGGTCTCGAGAGAGTAGCCCACCACCGCCAGCAGGCGGGCCACACCGCACGTGACCCGAACCCCCTCTGCCGGGTCGCAAACGAAGAGCCCCGGCTCCCCTCTCTCCTCGCACTTGGCACACCCCATCAGCGCCGCGCCGTCCCCGGATGGCTGCACGACCCAGCAGGCGACCACCTTTGTGAGCTCGCGCCTCTGGTGCACGTTGAACGCCGCCATCGACAGCGCCAGCGCCCCGAAGCACACCAGGACCACCAGCGACACGCGCAGGGTGCCGTTGCTGCCGTGCGGCTGGGGCGGTGGCGCTGCGGCTGGAGCGGCGGCGCCCTCGTCTGTGTTGTCGGCGGACACCGCCCGCTCTGCTACCGGCACGCTCACGTTCCTCCTCGTCAGCGTGTGCGCCTGCGGCTGGGACTGCTGCTCCAACTGCAGGATGACCGCGTTCTCCGCGGTGTTGGGGCCGCGCACGTCGTCGACCTGCGCCGCCTGCGCTGTCTTGGACTTGCCTTTCTGCGCGGTCGATTGAGTTGCGCTCGGTCAGCGAGAAGGAACAAAGTGGCAGACGGCAGGAGGCTGCGGGGGGACTGCGTGCCCCGCGGTTGTGGGTCTCCAGCCTCGAGTACCACTTGCCGTCGCAGCAGCGGGGGTCGGAGCAGTAGAACGCGAAGTCTGCGTGGTTCCTGTTCTTCTTGCCGCGGTAGTCGTGCGGGGCCACCGAGCACTCGTAGTGCACAGCGCGGCCCGTCCTGGCGGCCGCCGCGGGGCCCCAGTGCACCCTGCAGCAGTGGTCCGTGCGGCAGAAGCCCTGGCACGCGAGGGCGCTGGCCTCCTGGAGCTCGCGGAGCCTCTGGGCTCCCAGGGGGTCCGCGGACTCGCTGGGCGCCCACCCCGAGCTCCGCAGCTTCTGCAGCCGCAGGAAACACTCGCCCGCCCTCGCGCACGCGGCGCCGGCGAGGGCACGTGGGTCCTGGGCGACACCGCCCGTTGCCGCAGCTGTGGCCGCTGGCCCCTGGAGGCCAGGGGCGTCCGAGTGGCTGTCGTCTCTGCGGGCCCTCTTCCTCGCGTCGCACTTGGCCCACGTGCCCCTGAACGCGTACGCGCAGTGCCCGTCCTCCCCTGCGTCCAGCGCGGGGCGTCAGGCGGGGGCACGGAGGGGGCGGCGCAGCGCAGGCGTACCGGGCGAGGGGCGGAGGGCGAGGCAGAGGGGGAGGGGCAGCCCGTGGGCCACGCAGAGCTCCCGCGAGGCGCAGAGGCCGTGGCAGCGCTGCCCCGACGCCCGCCAGAGGCCCAGCACCCTCTCGGCGCCCTCCCGGCACTCGCCCTCGTCCGACTCGCGTAGCGCCTCGAGCCGCTCGGCGCATCGCCCGCTGCCGTCCCCGTTGGGCCCCCGCAGGGCAGCGGAGCCGTCAGTGCGAATTCAGTGCGGCCGTCGCAACGCACCACAGCGCCGTCGCGGCCAGCTGGCACGTGCCCGCCGACGGGGGCGCTGCCGGGGCCTCTGGGGAGTCGGGATCGAGCGCGGGCGGCGAGCAGAGGGCGTCCCAGAGGCCGCACGGGGGCGCCGCCTGCGGTGCTGCCCGGGGCGACTGCGGCAGCGGCGATCCCGCCAGAGCCCACGCGGGGGCGCTGGGCGACGGCACGGCCTGCGCGCTGACGGTGGGATCAGCAGTGCCCCGCATGGCGCTGGAAGTTGGCTGAGCGGCTGAGGGTGCGGCACACGCGTGACGGCGTCTGTGTGCCTCTTCCGAATCTGGCAAAAATCGCACAGTTGCCCCAGCGGGGTGCGCTCCCCTGTGCCCCGCGCTGCTCGCAGCCTCCGCCACCGTGGGCCGCCGCACAGCTCCCACGCTGCTGCCCACACATGGCAGAACGGATGTGGGGCAGTGCGGGCTCCGTGCGAGGCCCCTGCGGCCGGCAGTGAGCGGCACACGGGGGTGCACGTGGGGGAGGGGCCCAGGCACACGAATGACGTGGGCTGCGAGGCGCTGAGCGTGTCGTCCGAGCGCCGGGCCAACCCAAGCCGCCCTGTTCCGCTCGGCGCTGTGCCAGGAGATGACCTGGCTCGACACACACAAGACCGGTACATTCAGTTGTTCTTTCTCCTTCTCAATCAATTGATTGCGGTGGATACTCAGTCTTTCCGACCGCGTTGCACGGGCGCAGCTGCGCTCACGTCGTCGCGCATGAGGCGTGCAGAGGACCACCGAGGGGTCGACGAGCAGGAGGGGCTTCTCTGCCTGGGCGTCGCTCGTCTTGGGAGCCGCTCGACGAGGTCGTCGCGGAATTCCAACTCCTCGGACTCTGCAGTGTCTTTTTTCAACGGCATACCGGAAGATGCTGGAGCGGTGCGAGTGCCAGCAGCACAGGTGCTCTGTTGTGGCGCTGCTGTGGACTGCGTTCGCTGCTGAGTATCTGCGAAGTTGAGAATCGCCCGTAAACAAATCCAACCGGCGAAGATAATTTAATGTGTGTGTTGTTGTGTTGCGATCGATCGCTCGATGTGGTTGTTGAGCTGCTGTGTTGTTGTGTTGTTGTGTGTGTGTGCGGTGCTCGTGCTCTGGGCAGCCACCATGATGGCCCGGGCTGTGCGCCTTGTGTGCCCCCGTGCTGACGGCACCCCCCTCACCATGGACGTGCCTCTCAGCAACACCTCTCTCGAAAGTGAGCACAACTGCACAGCCCCGTGCCACTGGCCCTCTGACCCCTGTGCCCCTCAGTCGACAACAACCAGCTGACAGTGCTGCCCCCTGAGATCGGCAGACTCACTAACCTCACTCAGCTCAGGGGTGCAAACAGCAATCAACACATAGCACACTCACCAGCGCCTGACTCTCGTCACCTCTGCGCCACTGGCTCTCTGACTCCTGTGCCCTTCAGTCAACAGCAACGAGCTGAAGGCGCTGCCCCCAGAAATCGGAAGACTCACAAACCTCACTCAGCTCTATGGTGCGAACAACAATCAACATACAGCACGAGCACCAATGCCACACACTCACAGCCCCTGTGCCACTGGCCTCTGACCCCTGTGCCCCTTAGTCATCTGCAACCCGCTGACGGCGTTGCCCCCGGAGATCGGCAGACTCACAAGCCTCACTGGGCTCTACGGTGCGAACAACAAACAACACACAGCACACACACCAGTGCCTGGCTCTCACCATACATGTTCCACTGGTTTCTCGGACCCCTGTGCCCCTCAGTCGATGGCAACCAGCTGACGACGCTGCCCCCAGCGATCGGCAGACTCACAAACCTCACCTATCTCGACAGTGCGAACAACAAACAACACACAGCACACTCACCAGCGCCTCACACTGGCCCTCTGATTCGTGCTCAGTAAACTTCAACCAGCTGAGGGCGCTGCCCCCAGAGATCGGCTCACTCACAAACCTCACTGTACTCAACGGTGTGAGCAACAAGCAACACAGCACACACGCCAGCGCCAGACTCTCACCATACAGGTGCCACTGGCCCTTTGACCCCTGTGCCCCTCAGTCGACAACAACCAGCTAAGGGCGCTGCCCTCCGAGATCGGCAGACTCGCATACCTCACTGATCTCAATGGTGCGAAACAACAATCAACACACAGCACACACACCAGCTCCTGACCCTCACCACCCCTTGCGCCGCTGTGCCCCTCAGTTGGCGATAACCAGCTGATGGCGCTGCCCGCAGAGATCGGCAGACTCACAAACCTCACTCAGCTCTACGGTGCGAACAACAATCAACACACAGCACACATACCAGTGCTTCACACTCACAACCCTTGTGCCATCTGACCCGTGTGCCCCTCAGTCGGCAACAACCAGCTAACGGCGCTGCCCCCTGAGATAGGCAGACTCACAAACCTCACTCAGCTCAGGGGTGCGACCAACAGACAGCACACAAGTGCCTGACACTCGCCACCACCTCCTCGCAATGCATGTACAGCATCGGGCAATCCCATTGCGGATGTGCAGCAGCAGCAATTCGTCAGAGCGGGCACAATCGAGCCAGTGTGTGACGTAGATGGCCTTCTGGCACTGCTTGTTCGCACCTGCCCCCACTTCGCCCCCGTGTGATAGTCCGTGGGCTGACCGCTGCGCGTCACCCCCTGATGCTGTTGGCATGACCAGCGGGGACAGGCTGCTGCGCTGTGTCCAGATACGAAGGAAGGCAGCAGCAGGGGCCCGTTGACGGCGGAAGCAGCGTGCCTGGAAGCGTTTGAACGAGCAGCAGAGGCCAGCGAACAGGCAGCAAAGCGTGCAGCGCAGTGCACAGCTGAGCGCCAGGCAGCAGCAGAGCAGCACGCGCGCATGCGCGAGGCAGCAGAGGTCCCACGCAGGCGTGTGGCCCAGCTCGAGGCCGAGCTGGCAGGGCAGCGGGAGGTGCTCTCTGCAGCAGAGTGCAGTGAGCGGGAAGCAGCGGCAGCAGCAGCAGCGGCAGACATGGCAGAGTGTGAGGCATGCCGCACCGAACAGAAGCTGCAGGAGGAGCAGAAGCACGCAAAGGAGGCCCTGGACGCCGCGAGCCAGAAGGCGGGGCGGCTGCGTGCACTGCTGAAGGAGCGGCGCATTGAAGCACTGGACGTGGACGACGTGGTGGACGTGCTGCGCGAGGTGGGCCTTGGCAGGCACGCAGCGGACTTTCAGGAAAACGATATCAAGGGGCGGTCGCTGGCGAGAATCAGCAAGGACAGTGCCCGCCTGCGCAAGCTGGGAGTTGCCTCAATGGCCGACTGTCAGCGCCTGCGCCACGCTCTGACGACAGTGGAGGCATGCGGGCAGCTGCGCCTGTCTCGCCCTGCTCTCGACACCATCGCCACTGGGCTGCGGGCGCGCAACGACAATGCTGGTGCTGATGCAGTGGCGGCACCATCATGGACACCCGAGGATGCGAGCGTGTGGCTGGAGCAAAGAGGTGCCCCAGCAGAGGTGATCGAGGTGCTGTGGCGTGCAGGGGTGACGGGCAGCCAGTTGATGCACCTGAGCGACGAGGACCTCGAGGAGCTGGGCGTCAGAGCAATGGGGCCCAGGGACGAGCTGGTGGAGCTGGCAGGGAAGCTGCGTGATGATCACTTCGCAGCACTGACCAAATACTTTGGTGACCCCGTGGCCGTACCCTCTGCCCAGCCCATATCTCCTGTGACTGGCAATGGAGCAGCAGGAGCACAAGCACACAGCCCTGCATTGCCTGCACTGCCCAACAAGGGTGAGGCAGGCGAAGCAGGCGAGGCTGTGCCTGCGTTGTTCCAGTGCCAGATCACGCTGCAGCTGATAGAAGACCCTGTGGTTGCGCCAGACGGGTGTGTGTACGAGGCTGCAGCCATCCTCAGATGGCTCGATGACCACGACGCGTCGCCCATGACAGGGTCTCCGATGGCCAGGGAGTCCCTGGTGTGGTGCAGGACTCTGCGCAGTGACATCCAGGCGTACCGCGAGAGGTCAGGCAGCAATTGCAGCTGAGCAGCACAGGTGTGGGTCTTATGGGCGGGCGCATGAAGAATCTGTGGCAGCCGTGAGGAGCTGGAGCTGGGGGGGGACCAGTTACCAATCACCAAGCATGCCTTCAGTCCCGAATGGTATCAGTGTTCCTGGTCTGCAACTCACAGCTTGTGTTGGACCAAAGCCCTCTTGAAGGTCCTCCAAGTGCTCGGCCAGCTTTCACCTCAGCAGTCACAGACGAACTGGTTCAAGTGTGCCGAAACGGCTGCCTCTGATATCTTTCGGTCATACATAACATAGGCAGGGAAGTCATCCTGGGCCTGGACACGAGTGGCACGGATACAAGGACGACAGACTAATCGAACACCATTTGCATTTCTCTCCTGTGCCCACACAGAGCCTGGGCTCCTAACCCTTCTCACTCTACGAATGGAACATCACGAGGTTGAACCATCCCTTCACGGCAACCCCTACTGGCCGAGCACATGCCTCGCAGCTGCGATGATCTCGGAGGCCAGGAGCTCCACGTGCTCCGCGTGCGTGCGGAAGTTGACGATGGCCGCCCGCCCCAGACGCATCCCGCGCACCGTGGCCGCCGAGATGTTGACCCTCCCGCCCTCGAGGATGCGCAGGACCATGGCCTGCGTGGCGTCGTTGGCCTCGTCGGCGGTGGCGCCCTCGGGGAGCGTCGGGCGGAAGGTGACGATGGAGAGGCTGCGGGTGACGACCTGGGCGACGCCCGAGGCGTCGAGGCGCTTGGCCAGGGCGTCGGCCAGGTCGAGCTTCTCGTCGAGGCAGGCCCTGAAGGCGGCGACGCCGCGGTGGGCGAGGGGCAGCCAGACGTTGCCTGCGCGGAAGGGCCTGGTGAGCTCGGGCGAGACGTCGCAGAAGCTGGTCTGCTCGCGGGCGGCCAGGCCGCCGTCGAGGTACGCCTTGCCCGTGCCGGCTGCGGTGCCCGGGTGGGCGCAGAACGCGGCGCGGAGGTCGGACTGGCGGCGGACGACGAGGGCCGAGGTGGCGCAGGGCAGGAAGAGGCCCTTGTGGAAGTCCATCGACACAGAGTCGGCCAGCGCGATGCCCGCCATGGCCGACCTCCCGCGCCCCGTCAGGGCGTAGAAGCCGCCGTACGCCGCGTCCACGTGCATCCACAGGCCCAGCTCCGCCGCCGCCCTGGCCACTGCCCCCAGGTCGTCCACGGTGCCAGTCGCCGTGGTCCCCGCCGTCGCCACCACCATGAACGGCGTCAGCCCGTTGTTGCGGTCCCTCTCCACCTCCGCCCGCAGCGCCTCCACGTCCAGCCGCAGGTCCAGCGGCCCCCCGATAACACCGGGGGCCCGCGGGACGGTCCTGACGTTGCAGAGAGGGATGCCGGCGACGCCCGCGCCCTTGGCAGCGCTGAAGTGTGTCTGGTCGCCTACGTAGACCACCGCGCGCTCGAGGCCCCGGCTCTCAGGGAACGCGCGACAGCGGGCTGCCACGACGGCGCAGAGCGTGGCCTCGCTGCCGCATGACGTCAGGAAGCCACCTGAGGCCGCCGGGTCGTATCCGACGACGTCGCCGCAGCACCAGCGGACCACCGCGGCCTCCATCTCCGTTGCTACAGGGCCCAGCCACCACACGCCCGCGCGTTGATCATCTGGGCCGCGGCGCCTCCGATGGCGGCCTCTGGCAGTCCCCCGCCGTGGAAGTGGGAGAACGTGCCTGACCGACAGAACGACATTTGTCGGTACCGAATGAAATTTACTAAGTGAATTGCGCCCTGTGCGGCAAATAACTCGGCGAGGGAGTCGAGAGAGACAAAAACGGGATGGGAGACGCACAGGGGTGCGGGGTGAAGGGCCCATGCTCGCGGGCACTCAGCAGGACGCCGAGGACGTCGTCGAGGGGGCGGCCCTGCTCGGAGCCGACGACTGCCCCGGGCTTGCGGAGCTCGAGAGCGCGGGCGACAGCGGACCTGTACGCAGCGCCCCCGTCGATCTCGGGGTGGGCGACGAGCGTGCACGGGGCCGCCGACGGCGAGCACGAGGCGTCGAGGGCGGTGGCCACGCGGGAGAGCACGGCTGTGGCGAGGCCCAGCAGCTCCGAGGGCTCCTGGTCGAGCGGGTGGCAGCGGGGCTGTGCGGGGTCGTTGTGGTTGTCCTGCATCTGCAACGCTCAGTCTCGAGTTGGAGAGTTCTCTACTTGTGACTCTCCGTGGGGGTTCCCCCCGGCGATCTGCCTTCTTGGGACGCGATCCCAGGCATTGCAGTGCCACGTCAGGTGCCTGCTCGTGGGTGCACGTGCCTGCTGCTGCTGCTCCGGCGGTGCGTTCATCCATCTGCACTTCCACACACCGACGTGCGGACCGCTCGGCAGAAGGATGCGTCCATCCTGCAAGCCCCACCGAGGGGCACTGCCAGGGGGGCTGCCAGAGAGACAGCAGACAGGACACGCCATCCCAGGGAGGGCAGGAGGAGCCCCACCGGAAATCCGAGGGCGGGCGTTGTCTGCAATGCGAACCGCGATGCTCAGTCGGCCGCGGTGCCCCCAGACATGCGGAGGGAAGAGCGATTGCGAGGGTCCAGCGGGCGAGCCCCAGAAGCGAATTCAATCTCTCAATTCGCCCCGAGGCGTTCGGGTTCGTGGGGCGATCGCATATTACTCAAAATGGAGGGCGAGCAAGATGACAGATGGCCGCTGCCCGGACAGACCAAGAGGACGATGGCCAAGCAGTCATACCGGGATTGCAACACGGTGTTGCCAGATGTAGCACACGCAGGGCGCAGTGCAGAGAGGGGAGGCGATGCAGCAGAGGCCAGGCATCATCCAGACACCCACACGGCCACACCCCCACACCAGTTGGGGCCCCGCACTGCTGCCCGGAATACCGCCCGGACCGGAGGAGCAACCCCTCCAACACGTGCACTTGCCACAGCAGCCTGAGCCCCTCAGAGCGGCCGCCAGCAAACGGGGGTGGCTGGGGGCACACTTCCAACGGCCACACGAGGCAGACCACGTGCTTGCCACGCCTCCGCCCCCAGAGTCATTTGACCCCGGAGGCGGATCAGCTGATCCTGCAGACACGTCAGCGCGTGACCACGATTTCTCCACAACGCAACGCACGAGCCAAGCAGCAGGGCAGCTCAGCAGGAGCAAAAAGCGAAGAAGTCGCCAGACAAGGGCAGAAAAAAACAAACAAATGGCTGAGAGCGCAACCGACAGCCCCGCAGCAGCAGCGGCAGCGGCAGCAGCGGCAGGGCCGGCAGGGATGGCCGCGGGGGTGGCGATGGACGCGGCGACGGCGGAGCGGCACGCGCTGATCACGCGGAACCTGCAGGAGGTGCTGGGGGACGAGGAGCTGCGGGGCGTGCTGGCCCAGCGGCCCCTCCGCGTCTACTGGGGCACTGCGCCCACGGGCAGGCCCCACATCGGCTACTTCGTCCCCATGTGCAAGATCGCCGACCTCCTCTCCGCCGGCTGCGAGGTGCGGGGGGCCCGCGCGCCCGCGGGGGGGCTGTGAGGGGTGGAGGGGGGAGAGGGGGAGAGGCCCAGCGGGAGGAGAGCAGCACCGGAAGAAGCGCAGCAGCGGTATCTCCCGATCGGGCGAAAACGCTGGGGCACACGTCATAATCCACTGTTGATCCACAGCTGACACAGGGCTGTCCTGGACGCCCCCGGCGTTGGCACATCCGCCCTCTCCCTCCCCTGTGCCGGGCGCGTCTCGGCGCTCGGGGCGCGGGCGGGTGGTCGTTGGGATCGGCGCTCGCCGACGTACTCGTGGCGTCGCAATTCAATAATTGACTGAAAAAGCGATCATCACCGCTTCTTGGGTTGATGCGGCGCAAGGGATTCCCCTCAGCTGCAGTGAGCAGTGATGCCACTAGTCTTATGCAACGGGTTTCGGTTTTGCTTTGAATGGAGATGCCATACCACAGCAGTTGATTGACTGCAAGGGAGCTCTGCTTCAGTCCCGCTGCCGCGAGCTAAACACTGGTGCTGTGCGCAGGTGACGATCCTGTTCGCGGACCTGCACGCGTACCTGGACAACATGAAGGCGCCGTGGGAGCTGCTGGGGCTGCGGACGGCCTACTACGAGGCGCTGATCAAGGCGATGCTCACGTCGATCGGCGTGCCCCTCGACAAGCTCAAGTTCGTGCGCGGCACCGACTACCAGCTCTCCAAGAACTTCACCCTCGACGTCTACCGCTTCAGCTCCAAGGTCACCGAGCACGACGCCAAGAAGGCCGGTGCAGAGGTCGTCAAGCAGGTGCGGGCCCCCGAGCTCTCCGCTGCGCGTTATTCAATAGCCTTTTCTTTCAAGTCCTTTCTATCAACCCAGCTGTGACCTTTTCTGTTCACGGACTGTCCTTTCAATTCAATTTGTAATGCACTTATCCCCCTTGTTCATTCAATTCATCTAGCAATCGATACTTTCTTTCTGATGACTCTCAAATTGGATCGGATATTCAATTCAAGTCGTATTAACCGATGTGCCAAAACAGGTGGAGCACCCGCTGCTGAGCGGTCTGCTGTACCCGTGCCTGCAGGCCCTCGACGAGCAGTACCTCGGGGTCGACGCGCAGTTTGGCGGCGCGGACCAGCGCAAGATCTTCACCTTCGCCGAGAAGTACCTCCCCGTCCTCGGCTACCAGAGGCGCATCCACCTCATGAATCCTATGGTCCCCGGCCTGGTGGGCCCTAAGGTACCCATCCCGCCCATCCGAACCAGTCACCAGAAGTTCTCCTTGACCCCGGTGGGGGGTTCTCGCCGTAGTATAGACAATCGATAAGAACGAGACTAACAATTCAATTGGCGGACAGATGAGCTCGTCGGACCCCGACTCAAAGGTCGACCTGCTGGACGACCCCGTGGCGGTGAAGCGGAAGGTGAGCAAGGCGTTCTGCGAGGAGGGCAACGTGGCCGAGAACGGCCTGCTGGCGTTTGCCAAGATGGTGATGTTCCCCATGTGGAAGGGCGCCCCCTTCGTGGTCAACAGGCCCGACAAGTACGGCGGTCCCCTCAGCTTCGCCACGTACGCCGAGCTCGAGGCAGCCTTTGCGGAGAAGAAGCTGTTCCCGGGCGACCTCAAGATCGGCATCACCGACGCGCTGAACAAGATCCTGGAGCCCATCCGGGCCGCGTTTTCCTCTGAGGAGATGCAGAAGCTCAGCAGGGACGCCTACCCCGAGGCCCCCGCAGCCGCAACTCCTGCAGATGACGCCAAGAAGGCCGCGCTCGAGAAGAAGAAGGAGAAGCAGGCAGCAGCCGCAGCAGCAAAGGCCGCAGCCTCAAGGGTTCGTCCCAACCTTTTTTTTCACTACACAATCAATCGATTGTGGTGATCTACTTTGTTTCATTTGTCCTCCCGGTTTCATATTTTGACTGAGCCTCACTCTCTGATTTGCTTTTATTTCCAATTGAAACCCTTTCCATGGTTTTGTGTCCCTTCGTGCCGTGCTTGTGTCGCTATTCTGTATGTCCGAGCATCAACTGATTGTTCCCTCAGCCTGTGGACTTCAGCCGCACCAACATCGTCGTGGGCGAGATCGTTGAGGTGGAAAGGCACCCGGGGGCGGACAAGCTGTACGTGGAGAAGGTCAACCTCGGGGACCGCACGATCCAGGTGGTCAGCGGGCTGGCGGGCCTCATCCCCATGGACGAGATGCGCGGCAAGCGGGCGCTGTTCATCACGAACATCAAGCCTTCGAAGATGCGCGGGGTCGAGTCGCAGGGCATGGTGCTGGCGGCCAACAACGCGGCCGACACCGTCGTGGAGCTGGTGCTGCCCGACCAGACGACGCCCGTGGGCGAGCGCGTGGCCGTGGCGGGCTTCGAGGGCGAGCCCGACCGCGTGATGGACGGCAAGAAGGTGTGGGACGTCATCCAGCCCGAGTTCACGACGTCGGCGGAGCTGGCGGCCACGTGGAGGGGCGTGCCCCTGACCACGAGCAAGGGCCAGTGCAAGGTCCGCTCTCTCGTCAACGCCATCGTCAGGTGAGGTCCCCTCGAGGGGCGTGTGGGCCAGCCAGCCAGGGCGGGCGCCGACAGCCGCCACGGTCGCCAACGACAGGGCTCCTGCTTTGTCATTAGTCCCGCGCAACCCGTCGGCTGCCGGCTGGGCGTATGAACCTGACCACGGCTGGAGCACATACACGAGAAGAACCAACAAAAACACCACAACGATGGGCTGTGAAAACTGTCTCTGTTGTTGGTTCCAAGGCAAAAACCCGACCGACAGACACACGGTTCAGCTACGCAGCACGCCCTTGGCGCCCTTCTGCACCGACGCCCTCAGCGCACCTCATCTCTCGACGCTCTCTACGCCGAACCTGGAACAGAGCTAACCAAGAGAGGTGAGCCAGGGGATCCCACTGCCTCGAGGACTTCTATCTGCACGCCGCCCCCAACAGGCGCCATCGGCTAGACATCGACTCGTAAGGCCCCCAGCAGGAGGCCTCTCCTCTTAAGTGGGTGCCCATCCCAGGGTGACAGCCCCACCGCTCCTGCGGCAGAGCCGAGCCCACAGAGGGTGGTTGCCCCAGCTGCCCTCCCCCAAGCCACGCAGAGGGGCCCAGGGACTCACAGCCGGGGGGCACAGCCCCGAGGGAGAAGCTCGCCATACAGCACCGGACAGGCAGTCCATTGGCATCGGGGTCCCGCAACACCGCCCGATGGGCAGCGTACGGATACCGGACTGCCGCCGGGCCTGACCGCGTGAGGCCAGGCAGCTGTCGCGCGTGAACTCCGCCTGCTCTGAGGGTTCGGCACTGCGGCTCCCCCCCGGCCGAGAAACCCTTAAGAGGCCGGGGGCTTGCCACAGGCCTCGCCCCGCACAGGAGGACAACCGCCAACCGCACAGAGTCCGGCGCTGGGGCGCCCCCCGGCTGAGAACCCACCAGAGGGCCGGGGGTTGCCACAGGCCTCGCTCCACGCGGCAGCGGCGCCCGCGCTCCGCCCCCACGCAGTGCGCCAACACGCAGCGCAACAGAGGCCCAGAGGGGCATGTGCGTAGGGGAAGAGGCAAACCTCTGGTTCGGCAGAGAACCCCCCAGCCCAGTGCTTGCGCACCTCTCCTGTGCGGGCGTAGACGATGGTTGCGTACGACTCGCACACCACGGAGCCCCTCGCCCGCGAGCACAGAGGTAGCGCACGACCACGTTCCCTGCGAGCAGGAGAGCTGTCTGTGCCAAGCGACTCGAATGAAAATTGAATCTATCTGATATCGAATGTAATTGAATTGAATTGAATTTAAAAATCGTCGCAATTCGGATTGAATCGAGAAAATTTACTCATTTTGCCCGATGTGCACGATCGCAATCGAAACGTCACAGCGCCCGTGAGTGCCCGGTGGAAGGGAAGCGGTTGCGGCAGGGGCCCCTTCCGAGGGGGCGCAGAGGTTGGGCGGGCAGAGAGGGAGCATGGGTGGGGTGCGCGCACGCGCGAATTGATCTTCAATTGAAGCACGAAATTCAATTTCCGCGGAAAAGTCCGCGCGGAGGGCAGAGGGGCGGGGCGCTCGCACCCGACGTTCGACGCTCAGTCACGCCGCGCGGCCCTTGAGGGGCGACGTTAAGTCCAGGGACCAGTTGCGCGGCACGGTCGGCGGTGTTGTGGCGACGCACAGGGCGCTCTGGTAGGCACTCTGCGGAATGTCTGCCTCGTCTGCACTCTCGCCGTTGAAAAAAATACTCGCGCGCAGCCAAAGACGTCATCGCGGACGTCATCAAGATGATCTTCGGGATTATCGGGGACGGCCAGCTGACGTCCTGCGCTCCTGCCAGCCCCTCTGCTGCCCTCTCACAGCGCACAGTTTTGCAAGAGACACCCCCAGCCTGCACAGCCCGCACGAGGGCTCCAGGGCGAGGCATGCTCGTGGAGGGCCCTGTTGGTGGTCACGACAGGTGAAATGTAAAAAGATCAACACTGAGTGAGGGAGTAATGTTCAACTCCCTCCTTCACCATGGGTTTGTGTGCTCCTTACTCGTGCCTGCCCCGGTATTCGTTGTACACCGAGCCCGGGCTGCAGGAAGTTCTACGCGTACTTGTCGCAGTTGAACTGCGGCCAGCCCGCGACAGAGACGACACGATCTCTCGAGAAAAAGCCCAGGTTGCCATCCCCACCCAGTCGCCAGTGGTGCACCGCCTCGCCTCCAGCTGTGTCACGGCAGGCAAGCCAGACCCCCGACCTTGTGTGCTCTACCCAGAAGAAATAGCCTCCAGGGGTCACAAGGTGCCTCTGCCACACGGCTCGCATCTCGGCCTCGAGCAGAAACTGGCCTACCTGCCACTTGAACTCATTCTGTATCCACTCCTTCACGGCGGCGATGTCCTGGGCCACCTGCTCGATGTCGTCGGACGTGCGCTGTCTGCAGAAGGTACACATCCTTGAGGGGAGCACTGCCTGCTCGAGCAGCCCAGTGGCCACGTCGATCCGCATCAGGGAGGAGAAGCCGCAGAAGCCATAAAGGTAGAGACTGCGGCCCGAGAGCGACCAAGTGGCCGACATTATATGGGCCGTGGGCACCCGGTGCACACTTAATGTCGGTGCCGCGTCCCGCGAGACGTCCAGGATCATGATTTCACAGACGGCAGTCTCACTGCACCGAGGAACGATCGCCAGCCGCTGCGAGCCCTCGTCGTAGTCGAACAGAGGGAGGCTGATACCATGCAAGAACTGGGGCCTTCTCCGCAGTGTCAACGCGTTGAGGAGCTTGCCAGAGAGTGCATCATAGAACCACAGCGCAGTGCACACAGTGTCCCCTAAGTGCTCCTTGCGTGAGCGGCAATCAGGGTCATATCCATCACCGTGATCTTGCAAGCCAACCGCGAGCACCACAACCGAGTTTGTGTGGGCGACCACCCGAACAGTGATCATACAGCCGAACCTGACCGTATTTACGAGGTTGGACAGAGGCGGTTTCCCGAGCTCAGTGACTCCCAGGCCAGGCCGCACCAGCATGACCTTGATGCTGTTCCCACACAGCGGGTCCGTGAAGGACTTGCAGAGAACGACGAATGCGGCGGGGGGTGCGAGGAACGAACACACAAACTCGCGAGCAAGCAAAGAGCCCAGCAGCTGCACAGGACTCTCACTTCCCACCCGCGGGTGCAGGCCCAGCGCCAAGCACAGCGACGCGTTCTGTAGCCACATGTAACGCGATGGCGTTGGCTTCTCCTGAGGGCTCTCCGACTTGGGTGGGGGCAGCAGAGAGGACCACTGGTCCCTGTGCTTCCAGAGGTTCCACCAGAGGGTCCCCTTGCTCACGTACTCGGGCGGCACGTCGGGGCAATGCAGAAGCTTGGAGAGTGCGAGGGCAGTGTGGAGGCTGCCCGAGGGCGACCAGTACCAGGGACATGCATACAGAGCTGGATAAGGGGCTGAACCCGGAGACATACAGGCGACCTCTCGGAGAGCCTGGTGAACAGCGTGAGGGTCGGCCTCAGGCGGGAGAGCTCTCTGAAGCTCCGCGGTGGTCAGCGCCATGTCCCTGAGTGAATTCTGCTTGTGGGATTCGAATCGGCGATTGCCTGCAATCAGGATTCGCACTGTTCCCAAGAAAAAAAACAGCTGGGTCGCTGGTCATTACACTTCTCTAGTTCTCTTGTGCTTCCAAATGCAAGCCGAGCCTTCGCAGGGTGCCTCACAGCCACTGGAAGGGCCTCGGTATGACCCACTGTGGCACCATTGCCAGCTAGCCACAGACGTCGCAGGCTGTCAAAGCCAAGACCGGCCCGCTCTCGTAGGAGCAGCCAGCAGTGCACCACGTCGCCCCAATTTGCCTCGGGTAACGCCAGTCCGGTAGTCTCGTACCCGTCGGCGTCGCAGCCAGTGCGCACGACGTACGGGGTAAGCACGACCTCCCTACTACCCGCATCTCGGCCTCGAGTTCCGTCAGCCGACCAGCCAGCTGTGCCTCGCGGTCCTGCTGCATCTTCTTGCTCATACAGTCATAGCTTCGATGGCCCTGGCAGCCCACTCAGGCGATCTATTTTTTCTATCGGGAGATCAATCTCGGTGTCATACAGCAATTGAGAGGGGCCAATCTCTGCTACAGACACCGTTATACAACTCGGCGACACACGCTCTCCTGCGCAACTCCCAATGTGGTGCTCGGCGATACCTACAGGGTCTCCGATCGCCAGCACTGAATGCTCTCTCCCAGTGATTTCCCCGCGACCCACAAGTGTGCCACGCGGGTGTGCCAAATAAAACGCCGTTCGGATAGTGGACGGAATTCAGCCGCTCTGGTCTTGACCCCCTGCACTCAGGGTCCGGACCTCGGGCAGTGGTATCTGCAGAATGCCAGTCCACAGGCCTTGCACTCAGCCTGGCGGTGTGGCTTCGGAGGTAGGGATATCCTCCAAGCCAATTTGGCGAAGATTTATCAAGGCAGTTGACTCCTGGGTGTCGGGCTGCAAAATCCCCTTCGAACGCCAGGTACCCACTGATGAACCATCTGCAGATAGCACAAGGCTCTGCCCGCCGTTAGGGCATTTTTCAACCAAAGCCAAAGACAAGTTTTCCTGCTTGCTCACACGAGACCAACCACATCGTGTGCCCTGCATCGTCTCGGACCGAGGCGTTGGGCGCAGATGCGGTTTCTCGTTGGTGCCGCAACCACCGAGGCAGCCAGCGATTGTGCGACGACGCTCTGCACAGAGCTGATACAGTTGTGCCACTTATTCCCCCGCCATTTCCTGAGTTTTTGGCACAAACGATTGCACTGATCTTCAATGGCAAGTTTCTTGCAATTCCAACTCTAGAGCTCAACACCGTTGTGCGCCAAGAAGGGAGGTTGCAGACACCGAGAGCAGCTTTTTCTCTGCAGGACTGGGCACGGATACGGCAGGCGATGCGCTGCTTGTGGATGCTGGTCGCAGAGGGCAGGGGGACTGACTGCACGGATTCCTCATCCACCGACGTGAAGCGTTCGCGTCTCCACAGCATGCGGGTTGCCTGTCTGGCCTGCTCGTCTCTGTCGTTCGGTACTATTCAGAATTGGACAACACTCGAGAGGCCATTCGCGTGCCTGTCGATTGCGAAGGCGCAGGCAACCCAGAGGGCGATTCCGGGGACGAAGGTGGCTGCCTCCATGGCCAGCGAGACGATGACGCCGATGGAGCAGAGGCAGTTGGGAGCCCCGAGCGACCTGGTTCTCCACCACAGCCACAGCACCATCGCGTTGCCGCTCGTCGACGCGAGAGCAGGTCCGTGGACGAGCAGTATCCAGACCGCTCTGGTCCTCTCGGCGATGAAAGTGATACTGGGACTGTGTCCCTGTGACACCAGCACAGAAGTAATGAAGATCACGCCACAGCATTCTGTCATCGACGAAAGGAATGCTCAGAGGTCCGCCATACACCTGTGCTCAATTGGGAAGTGTAGCCAGACTCCCTATGTTCTGTGCTGTGGTTACTGCGCAATCACTTTGGGAGGGCCTTGCCAGATGAACGATTCGATCGTCTGCCAGGACTTGGCAACGGAGATGACGATGTGGAACTTGCACGAGCCCCTGGTCTCACAGAGCCTCCACCTCTGATGCAAAGGCACAGCATCCACACGTGCCCGTCGTCGCACTGCTCCTTCATGAACCAGTACCGGCCGTCCGCAGTGCTGGTCACATGCGGGCACATCTTCTGTGCCACGCACCGTCTCAGCAACTTGGTCTGCTCCAGCGTCAGGGGACCCATCTCTGAGGCGTCGCCCATGTGTTCGGCGCGCTGCCTGGCCTCGTGCCACTTAACTGTCTGGGCTGCTGCCTCTGCGAGGTCGTCTGAGGGCTTCCAATTCGGGCAGACCAATGCAGGCCCCGAGATTGGAAGGACCTCTCTCGTCAGCGCCCCCGTCGCCAGGTCCAGGCGGTCCAGCGAGTGCGTCCGGCTGTCACCGAAGAGATAGAGACTGCGGCCTGAGATCGACCACAGGACCGACCACACGCTGGCAGTTGGCACGTGGAGCACAGCAACTGACTGGCGGGCGTCTCTCCCGACGTATATGATGGCGATGCCGCTATGCTTGGGGTTCACTGTGCACTGCAGCACGAACGCAAGCCGCTGTGATGCCTCGTGACAGTCATGAGCGCCCAGTCTGAAGCACTTGCTCTCCCGCAGAGAGAGCGAGTTGAACAGCTCGCCGTTGCGCAAGTCGTAGAAGTACAACGACGTGCACACGGTCGTATTCGCAGCACTTGCCGGAAATGGAAGGCCGAGTACGTGGTTGTTGGTGCCAAGTCGGATCCACAGCGCGAGTACAGCGGTGCTGCTGGTCCTTGCGGCAACGTGGACCGAGAAAGGCCATTTCGAGCCCTCGGAGGAGAGGCAGGGCAGGGGCGGCGGCTGGAGCTCCACAATGCCGAGCCCCGGCCGTGCGAGCATGACCCTCAGGCCCAGAACAGCCTGCATCTCGGGTTCGGTGTGGCAGAAGGCCACGAAGACAGGGGGAGGCGCGAGGAACGAGCACACAAACTCGCGGGCGAAAAGGGAGTCCAGCAGCTGCACAGGACTGGCACTCCCGGCGCGGAGGTGCATGCCCAGTCCGAGGCACAGCGACGTCTCCTGCAGCCACGTGACCGTCGGGTACATGTGCAGGCTGTGCTGGGCAGGGGCGCCCAGGGGTGGCAGCAGAGAGGACCACTGGTCCCTGTTGCTCCAGAGCACCCACATCAAGAGGGCTTTGTGGAACATCAGAAGTGGGTCAGGGGGGCAGTTGAGGAGGCCACAGAGCGCCAGGGAGGTCCGGAGGTTGCACGAGGGGCTCCAATACCACGAGTAGGCCGTCATGCGGGGGAAGAGGCCTGCTCTGATGGGATCCTCGGCCTCGCTGGAGAGCTGGCGGAGAGCCTCGAGGACAACGTTGATGTCTGTCCCTCGCGGGAGGGCCTCGCGGAGAGCATCGATGCTGAGGGCCATGTGCCAACAGAGTTCGAAGCAAGCAGGTCCTTGAGCCGTACAGGGCAACTGTAGTCCGACTTTTTGTTGCCGATACGAATAGGCGCGCGACCTCTCGGAGAGCCTGGAGAACAGTGTGTGGGCCGGCCTCAGGCGGGAGAACTCTCTGACGGTCCGCGGTGGTCAGTGCCATGTCCCTGAGTGAATACTGCTTGCGAGATTCGAATCAGTTACTTCCACCAATCATGACTGTGCACTGTTCTTACTACCAAGAAACATGCAGCATCATCGCTGGTAACCACACCTCTATGCAATTAGCAATCATTTTAGACAGAAGAAGATAAACTTGGAAGAGGTTCTCTTGCTTCAATGCAAGCCTCCTTCGCAGAATGCAGAACAGGCGCTGGAAGGGCCCCCGACACACAATGACAAACCAGCAGAGACGTCGCAGGCTCTCAAAACCGAGACTGGTCCGCTATCGTAAGAGAGCAGCCAGCGGCGCACCACGTCGCCCCATTTGCCTCAATAACGCCAGCCCGGTGGTCTCGGCGACGTCGACGTAGCGCCCGGTGCGCACAATGTATGGGGTCAGCACGACCTCCCATACGTCTCAAATCTCAGCCTCGAGTAGTGTAAGTGGACCAGTTAGCTGTGCAGTGAGCTCCTTGTACATTTTCTCATTCATAGCTTCTATGGCCGGGGCACAGAACGCAAGGGAGGTCCGGATGTTGCACGAGGCCGGACCGAACCACGCGTGCGGGGGAAGGGGCTTGTTCTGATGGGATCCTCAGGATCGCTGGGGAGCTGTTGCTGAACTCGAGGACAACACGGAGGTCTGTCCCGCGTGGGAGGGCATGCGTCTCCTTGCTGAGACCGGTTGCCACATGTATTCGAAGCCAACCAGGCCTCAGGTCAGAAGGGCAGCCTTGGTCGACTGCATAGACCCCCATTGAGCATCATGAACTCGAGTGAGTGTCCCTCCTTGTCCCAGCCTGCTTGCGATGGCAGCAGGCCACAACTTGGATCACAGTGCTGTGGGTCTATCCAGGCCCGGTTGGCCATTGCCACTGCACATCTGAATTGAACTTTTTTTTTGTTGCGGTGCAATCTCCAGGCAGAGTGAGGCATTTCCTGTGCTGTGGATTTCTCTCTGCCCGTCGAGGAGGCCATTTTGCCTATTTCCCGCCGTGTACGAAAAAGGACATCGGCAGATGTCCACCAGTGCATTTCGCCAGGTCGCTCGTAGTCTCATATTGCATCGCCAGAATGCGCAATCGAAGCAGGCCTGTCCGCACTCCACCGCTGCGCGGTCCCTGCGACGTCCCGTGCCTCGTGACTCTCCTGGCAGACCGTGCTGCGACGCCAGGGCACAACGCCCTCGTGCTCCCGCTGGCGCAGCAGCCTCCTCGCCACTCCTGCCTCTGCCCCCTTCCCCCGGTGTCCCCACATCCTCCGGTGCAGGCCCCTCCGAGGTTTCAGGCCTCGCAGGGGTCCCAGCTGCTCCTGTTGCCTGTTGTTCTCTCGGGCACGGAGCTGCAGAGAGCACCGAGGCGAAGCACCTCCATCCCCACCGGCATCGCCATTTCGTTCCCGCTGAGTTCGCGGTCGATGTCGAGACAACAGCTGACCGAGAGGCCTCGCACTCCTCCCGTCCTCAGTGGGCAACGGGAGAAGAGTGATCAAGGTACCTCAACACCCCTTCCCCTTTAAGCTGTCTAGGTGCCCTCGCCCACAAAAGCAATAGACTCCGAGGAGAATCGAAGGGCTGTACACCATTGGCAAGCAGACCGAGTACTGTTCTCCAAAGACGGGAATTCGTAGAAAAAGACCTTTGGCCGATACAGTGAGCACAGGCAATGCGCAAATTACATCAAAACCAAAAATGGAGGTCTTTTGAATTCAAATCCAGCCAATTCAGTCTCTATGCCCTGAAATGGGTCTTGGCATTCTTGCTGTCTCGCGAAATTAAAGGCTGTCGCCTGCAAATGTGCATTCCTCACATTTGGCAATTTGCGCGATATGAGGCAATCCTTTTGATGCTGTTGTAGGGCCCACCTGTATGCGGTTATGCTCCTGTATCTCCGGAGATTTCCATCACCTGCGAGACAGTGTGCACAAGTGTCATTTGACCTTATGCTGTGGTGTGGAATTCTCTTTTTTCAGCAAGGCGACAGAGTACATCGCAATTTCCTGTGTGCTGAAGGTATCGCCAGATGCCCGTCCTGGCAAAGCTCCGGCCCAATAGCACATTCACATGTTTTAACACTCCTCGCTGCAACACATGTGGAGCAGAAGCGTGCCCGTGCGCTCTCAGTCGCTGCACGACCCCTGCGACGCCCTCTGTCTCGTGCCTCCCTCTGTGGTCCGCTCTGTGACACCGGGCCACCACGCCCTGGTCCTCCCACTGTGCCCCAAGTCGTCAAGCCAGCCCTGCCTCAGCGCTCTGGCAGCATCACCACCGCAGGCCCCCACGAGGACATCGGCCCATCAGCCCTCGCAGAGGTCCCAGCAGCTGTTACCCTCGGTCCCGGTCCCTGCAGACGCGGACCTTCAGAGGCCTCCGCGGCGCAGCACCTCCATTCCCGCAGGCATCGCCCTCATGTCTCCCCAGCGACCGCGAACGCCGGCGATGGCGCAGCAGTTGTGGGCCAGAGTTCGCACCCCGATGCCAGGAGCCCCCCTGCAGCCCACGAGGACTTCGGCTGTTGCTGCACGGCCCATCGCTCTGGGACAGAAGGCGTGGGCCCAAGCCGCGCTGGGAGGGTCCCGCACTGCTATGGTCACAGAGAGTTCCGGCCGCGAGGGCTGCCCCTGCACGTCAGCGGCGCCTGCCCCGAGGCCCACGAAGACAGATGTCCAGGCAACCCAGCAGGTACCGGGGTTTGTCGTGCTGCTGGGCTCATCTGCCGGTGTCTGCCTCGTGGTGGCCGACGGCGTGGAGTTCGCAACGGACCCCGCGGGTGAGTTCTGGGGCTTCCGCGACGTGCCGCCCGGCGAGCACACGATGTCCGTGGGCACCGCCAGGAGGGGGCAGCTGTCCAGCCTCCGAGTGCTCGTGGAGCCTGCGGGCGTGGTCGTCCTCAGGATCGAGCGCGCTGCCCTCGTCGAGGAGACGCAGAGGGCCGTGATCAACGCCATCGCTCGGGGCGTCCTCACGGGCTCCCTCAAGATCGACTTTGTCCGCTTCCCCGCCGCCTGCAGGGCCGAGAGCCACCGCCCCCGTGGGCCCGCGTCGGCCCCAGCCTCGCCAGAGCCCGAGGCTGCCGCCGCCAGGCAGATGACGCTCGCGGACATCAGGAAGCTCGAGGGCCTCTTCCGGGATGTGGTCGGCGACCCCACGTCGTCCGCGCTGCGGCAGTGCTACCTCGACGTGGTCAAGTGCAACCTGCTGCTCGGCACAGACGACGCTGCGCTCATGAGAGGCACGCGCGACTCATTCCGCAGTCTCCCTCAACGATCTTAACATTCTGGCGGGTGCTCAGAACTGGCAGAGACTGTGCAGAGGCACGCGGAGAGCGAGCCTACTCTGCGAGAGGCACTGGCCGACGACACAACGACGGTGCTGCTCAAGGTCAGTACCTCAGCATTACCATTCGGGCAGCACTCCGCGGGACGCAGCCCATTGAAACACTTGCCCGCAGATGCAGGCCGCGAGGAGCAGCGACACTGAGGTGGCGAGCGCTGTCGAGAATGTCGAGAGGCTGCTCGCCAAGCAGCTATGAGAGGCTGCCATCCCCCCCACACACACGTGACTTTAATTTAAAACGCGAGTAGCGCCAACGTGGCAGACGTGCGTCAGCACAGAGAGGACGGCCCCAGACGAGGGATTGCAGGAGGTGAACGGCGATGAGGTGCTACAACCTCAGGGCGTGGCACTTGGCCGAAGCCAAACCGCCAGTCGCACCCAACAGAGCAGTCCTTTTTCCCAGCGCCGCATTCGGCAGCAGCGATTGCCTCGCAGCCCGGGAGCTCCAGCGGCGCCCTCGAGCCACACAGTGCCTGCCTCCACAAACCTCCGTGTCCCCCGGCCGGGCAGGGCGGAATAAGGCGAGAGAAACCCGTCAGTGCACCTTCGCCTTATGCGGGTTCGAATTTCGAACGCGGTGCAATACTCCCACGCGGACTCGGCTCCTTCCCAGGCCCCTGCGGCACCCTGCCACCCGCTCGCCTCAGCCCCGGCACACCCCGTGCCTCCGCCAGCCCCCCCTTGCAGCGTGTCCCGAGCCAGCAGGGGCCCCTGCGAGCCTGCAGAATATCGCCGCGGAGAAGATACAGCGGCGCACACACGCAGATCGGAATAATAGAGCCCACGGCAGAGATGGCAGACATACCGCCCCCAGCGCTGCCCCCGCCGCCCCCCGAGGACATCCCGCCCCCGGCAGACATCCCCCCGCCCGCCCTCGACGACATCCCCCCGCCCCCCGCGGACATCGGGCCCCCGGCGCCCCGCCCGGACTCTGCGGGCTCCGCGGGCTCTGCCGCCGAGTCCCCCGAGGTCGCCGCCGCCGTCGGGCCCCCCGCGGGCCCCCCGCCGCCCGCGACGACCCCCGCGCGCGTGCGGCTGCACAGCAGGGCGGCGGCGGGGCACCTGTCGCCCGCGCGCAGGAGCTCGCCGCTCAGCGAGACCTCGCCGCCCCCGCCGCCCTCGCGCGGCGCCGCGGCCTACCTCACGTACCGCAGGGCACAGGCCCCCGGCCACGCCAGATGTGCGCCGCTCTCTCTCTCTCTCTTGCGCTCGCGCGCGCGCGCAGGCCACCCAATTGTATCGGCGCAATATCGGCGCATATCTCCAGAGATACGCGTATCTACCCGGGGAAGTCTGATTCCTGGAATCTGGATTCGCGTATCTTCTCCGCCCCCCGCCTGGCAGACTCGTCGTGCCTGGACATACCGCCGCCGCCCGGGTCGCCTGTGGACGTGCGGCAGCGGTCGGGGAGCTTCAGCAGCGGGCGGCCGTCGTCGCCGGCCATCGCGCGGGTGCGCCTCGCGCGCAACGCAGCGCCCGCGGGCCGCCGCTCGACGTTCGCGGGCCCCGAGGGCCCCGAGGCCACCGCGGACATCCCGCCGCCGCCGTCGCCCTGCGCCGAGGTCCTCTACCACCCGGGGGCCGTGGACTACCGCCTGGGGTGCCTGCGCCGCGACCTGGAGGGCCTGCAGGCCTCTGTGGCCTCTGCGCTGCGGTCGTTCGCCCCCGCCGAGGGCCCGAGGCTCGAGCAGGCCCGCGCGGCCCTCGTCGCCGCCTTCGCGCGCCTCGTCGACGACTTCTTCCGGCCAGAGACAGAGGCCGCCGCGGCCCTGGCGCGCGTGCGGGCCGAGCGGGCGCGGGTGGCCGAGCGCGAGCGGTACAGGGCGCACGTGCTGGCGGAGCTGCTGGCGACCGAGGAGGACTACCTCTCGGACCTCCGCGTCCTCGAGACCGTCTGGCAGTCGGAGGTCTCCAAGTCGGGCCTCTTCCAGCCGCAGGTGCGCGGGAGGTGGGGTCGGGGTGGGGGTCGGAGCGTCGCTCGAGTGCTGACGGAGGGGCCCTGTGGGGGGCTGTGGGAGCGCAGGACGTGTACAGTCTGTTCGGGAACCTCGCGCAGCTCACGGGGCTCTCGGCGGCGCTCGTCGCGGACCTCAGGGCGGCCAAGGAGCGCCCCATGCTCGAGCAGCGCGTCGGCGACATCTTCAAGAAGAGGGTGGGCGGCTCTGCTCTCTCTCTCTCTCTGCCCCTGCCTGTGGCCCCCGCGCTTGGCTCACGCTCTGCCCTTGCCTGCCTGCTTGTCTGCCCCGCCCGCTTGCTGTCATGCGATGCGGTGCGATGCGGTGCGGTGCCGTTGTGCGGCTGTGGTGGTCGCCTGTGCGGTGCAGCTGCCCTTCATACGCCTCTACATCGAGTACTGCTCGAACCGGTCGGCGGGGATGGAGGTCCTCAAGAGTGCCGCGCAGAACCCCAAGTACAGGGAGTTTGCTGACGTGCCTACGCCTGCCCTCCCCATACTCCCACGTCCCAGCGCTGTTGTCTCACTTCCTGCCGACGCCCTCGGGCAACGCCCACGCGCAGAGGATGCGGCAGTCGTTCCCCGCCATCAAGGGCCTCGACCTCGGGGCGTTCCTCATCAAGCCCACGCAGGTGAGCCCTCGCGCACACGGCCTCGTCTGCTCACAGCCCTGCGCCGCAGAGAATCACCAAGTACCCGCTGCTGCTCAAGGACCTCGTCAAGTACACAGAGCCCAGTGCGTGCCCGCTGCCCTCTGGGCTGCGCACTGACCCGCTCGTGAACAGCGCACCCCGACTACCCCAGCCTGGTCGAGGCCGAGGCCGAGGTCAAGGTGATCCTCAAGGACGTCAACAGGAAGACCAGGGAGCGCGAGACCAACGCGCTGCTGTCGCGGGTCATCCCGGTGCTGTCGTGGCGCTCGGACCCCGGCGTGGACCTGTTCCTCTCGGGCTGCCAGCTGATCCAGGAGGGCAGGATGAGCGTCACGGTCTACTCCAAGGACGGCTCCGAGAAGGAGAAGGTCCGGCTCACCCCCGGGCCCTCGCGGGGGCTGTCTCACGGGGTCGCTCACGGGGTTGCGCGTCCGCACAGGGCAACGGGATACTGCTGTTCAACAGCCTCTTTCTGGTCCTCAAGGTGTCCAAGGAGCACTACCAGGAGCTCGTCTACTGGCAGACCGCCAACACCGCCATCAAAGAGAACAAGGACCCAAGTGCGCCGCCCCAGCCCGCTTGCTGCATACCCCCACAGGGCGTTGCTCACAGTCCGTATCCCCCCCCCCGTGCGTACCTGCCTGCGCAGCCACGCTGCAGCTGCACAACGTGATGAAGGGCGACGAGATCCTCATCACGCTCGCCAACTCGGTGGAGAAGACGCTGTGGACCAACGCCTTCCAGGACGCCATCAGAGAGGCCCCCGAGTGCTCCCCGATCAAGGTGCGCAGTGCAGCCCCCCCCTCCAGCTCCCGCTCCCGGCAGCTCTGGCAGCAGAGGCCCTGACACGAGTCGCAGCCGGTGATCATGAGGACCAAGTCGCAGTCGAAGAAGAACTTCGGGCTGTCGGGCACAGTCAAGAGCAAGACGCCGCCGCGCGAGCTGGTCGAGGCCCTGGCGGCGGGCGACGACAGCTCCGAGGCGTCGTCGGACCTCTCGGCGTCGGAGGACACGCGGCTCAAGCGGACCAAGTCGTCGATCGACATCAACTCGGCCAAGGCGCGCAAGCTGCTGGGCCTCTCGCCGCCGCAGAGGCGCGGCAAGCGGGCGCTGCACGACTCGGACACGATCGACGGGCCCCGCGCCAACAGCGTCACGGTCGACACGGACCTCAGCGAGCTCTCGTCGGCCGCCGCGAGCCTCGCGCCCTTCGCGATGGACGACGACGACCTCGCGTCGGACGTGCAGCCCGACGACGACTTCATCCCGCCGCCCCCGCTGCCCGCGGCCTCGTCGACGACGCCGCCGCCGTCGCACGCGCCGCCGCCGCTGCCGCCCGTGCCCGGCGTCACGCGGTCGCCGCGCGAGTCGGCGCCCGTGCTGGCGTCGCCGTCGCTGCCCGCCGTCCCCAAGTCGCCCAGGGGCACGCCGCTGCAGTCGCCGTCGCTGCTGCCGGTGCCCAAGTCGCCGAGGGCCGCCCCCGTGCTGGCGCCGCCGCCGCTCTGGCAGCCCAACACGCCGCCCAAGTCGCCCAAGGTGTCGCCGGGGCTGGCGCCGCCGCCGCTGGCCGACGAGGGCCACTCGCCGCTCTCGAGCTGCTGCGAGTCGATGACGGGCTCCGAGTTCGGCGGGGTGCGCACCCTCCGAGCTCCCAGCAGCAGCAACGCGCGTGTCTGACCGCCGCGTGGCGCAGGAGGCGACGACGTCCGAGTCGAGCGCGGGGATGGAGACGCCGCGCAAGAAGAACTTCTTCAGGGTGCAGGAGCAGAGGCACCAGAGCGGGGGCAGCAGCAGCGGCAGCTGCAGCAACAGCAGGGAGAGGGCCAGGGCGGACCCCGACGCCACGCAGGTCGACATAGGGCCCCCGCCCCTGCCCTGAGCTGGCTGCGCGCCCCCGCTGGCCGCCCGGTCTCAGAGCCTCTCTCTCCCTCGCGCCGTTGTAATCGTCTCTGCTGTGAACCCAATCAATTGATACTTAGCCCACTCCGCCCCCTCTGCTGCTTGTGGTGCTGGACGTGGCGGTGCTCGTGTGAAGGAGGGACGTCCGCTTCCATCAAGCGTTGCTCGAGGGTTTCCCAGAGGGGCTGCGCCCACAAGCCACAACCCTGACCGCCACCCTCACCCTCTTGGACCGAGGCTGCTCGGATGCGCTGATGGCTCTTGAGAGTGCTGCCACCCAGCAGTGCCCTTCATGGCTGGCCGCCTGTGGTCTATGAGGCCGACTGATAAGCACAGACCTGGCAGAGGTGTTGGCAATTGCGGTGGTGCACGAAGGGACACAGCCTCTCGGAAAAACACAGGCTGCTCCTTTTCCTCTGGCACGGAGTTCTTGTGCCCTTGGCCTCCTCGCTACCCCACTCAGCACGGTACTGCAGGTCACCTGGGTTCCCTCGGCGGCCCACTGTGCCCGGGGCGCCCCCACCGCCCCCCAGACCCGGAGCGAGAAAAGAAAAGAAGGAGCAGCCCACACGGCGGCTGCCAAAAGAGGAGGGGAAAAGCGGGGCTGGCCACCGGGGCACCGCGACCCTCTGATCCGACCCAGTTCTAAATAGACCCACCCACTCACCACCCCCGCCACAGCCCTCCACCTACCCTCTGGGCCCCCCCTCACGCCCTGCCATGGCCACCCTCCCCCCCGTGGCCTTCTGCTGCTCCTCCGAGGGCGCCCACGGCCCCCCGCACCACTACCACCAGCAGCAGCAGCAGCGGAGATATTCGTGGGGGTCGCACAAGAATCTGGCCCACCTCAGCAGCAGCAGCGGCAGCAGCGGCGGCACTGAGACCACCGGCGCCCCTCCCCCTGCCCCCCCGGCCTCCTGCGCCCAGCCCCTCGCCTCCCGCATGGCCGTCCGCGCCGTCGCAGACGCCGTCTTCCACGCCCGCTGCCAGGCGCGCGCGGGGGAGGGGGGATTGGAGAATTCGGAGAATTGAATCTGAATTGGCTGGGGGCTATTTTTAGGACCAGGGCGTGGAGCCCACGGAGGACAGGCGGCGCAGGTTCCTCGACGGCGTCACCAAGCGCAGCTCCGAGTACAGGCTCGACCTGCGCGAGTCGGGCGTCGGGGCCCACGCCGTCGGGGCCCTGGCCGCGGCGCTGCGGGCCGAGGAGCAGCCGGCCTTCGCCACGCTGCTCGTGGGCAACAACGACCTCAAGGCACGCCAGATATTCGTATCCCCCCGGGTGATTCTGGGAATCTGCCCCGCATGCGAGATTCCTGGATCCCGCGCTGTGCCGGTCTGCCACTGCGCGGGCGGTAAAAGTCGCTTCAGTGCAGTTGCTTTTCCCATTCCCAGCCACCAATCGTGCAACCATCAACCGGCCCCGATTGCGGCATAGCGGATCGGGATTCGGGGGAGTACCAGATACGGGCGAGGATATCTGGATTCGAAAATCCAGGATTTTGAAAAGTATCTTGGAAAATAGCAATTGACTTGGGCCCCGCAAACACCCCCCCCTTCCCCGCAGGACGAGGGGGCCGCGCGGCTGGGGGAGCTGCTGCGGCGCAACGACAGCCTGACGGTGCTGGACGCGCGCTCCATGTCGGTGGACGAGGCGGGCGTGCGCGAGGTGGCCGCGGCCCTGGGCAGCGCCAACCGCACGCTGACGTCGCTGGACCTGAGCACCGTCGCCAGCTTCAACCGCAACCTCGTGCAGGAGCGCGCCGCCGAGGCCCTGGGCCGCGCGCTGGCCCGCAACGAGGTCTTCAGCAGCCTCGTCATGCGCGAGGTCTCTCTGGGCGACAAGGGCGCCTGCGCCCTCGCCCTCGGCCTCGGCCTCGCCAGCGCCGCCCCCTCCACGGCCCCCGAGGCCCCCGAGGCCCCCGCGGCCCCCTCGGCGCCCCCCGCGGCCCCCGCGCCGGCCCCTGCGGCCCCGGCGGCGCAGCAGGCGACGCAGCAGGCGAATCAATTGAACAGGGCGCAGGCGCAGCAGCAGGCGCCGCTGTCGCAGCCGCTGGCGCTGTCGGCGTTCGGGCGGACGACGCGCGAGGCGCAGCAGACGATGACCGACACGGTCGTGCGGCAGCTGAGCGGCACGCGGCTCGCCGCGCAGGCGCCGCCGCCGCCGCCGCCGCAGGCGCCCGGGTCGCGGTCGCACCTGACGCGCCTGGACGTTTCGAGCAACACGGTGGGCCCGCGGGGCTGCGCGGCGCTGGCGCGGGCGCTGGCGGGGACGCCGGTGGAGGTGCTGCTGCTGTGCAAGAACCAGGTGCGCGACGAGGGCGCCGCGGAGCTGGGGCGCATGCTGGCGGCCTGCAGGTGCCTGCGCCACCTCGACGTCTCGGACAACAGGATCGGGGCCGACGGCGCCGTCGCCATGGCCGAGGGCCTCCGCGAGAACCCGTGGATCCCCCTCGAGACCCTCGTCCTCGACCAGAACAAGTGCGCGCTGCCCACACGCCTGCCCCCTCTGCCCTCTGGCATGTCGCCCTCTGCGTCTGCTGCCTCTGCTCCTGTGTCCCTCTGCTCCGTCTGTGTTGGAGCAGTTGCCTCGTCCACTTCAATTGCTTTCTGTTGTTCTGTTCCTATCGTTCCTCTCAGCCCTCTGGTTAGCTCTGCTACTTCTGTGCTCTCCTGTGCCACTCCGTCTGTGTTGAGGCAATTGCCTCGCTTCAATTGCTTTCTGTTGTCCCTCCCTTCCCTCTCGCCCTCTGTCGACCCTCTGCTTGGCTCTGCCGCTGCCGCTGCTGTGCTGACCTGCGCCTCTGCTGCTGCTTGCAGGATCGGGCCCGAGGGGGCCAAGAGCATCTGCGAGTGGCTGGGGGGCAACAGGAGGCTGCGGGTGCTCTCCATGTCCAACAACCACTGCGGCCACGAGGCCGGCGCGGCCCTGGGCGACGTGCTGTCGCGCAACCGCACGCTGCAGAAGCTCGACGTGCGGGGCAACGACCTGCGGGCCTCGGGCGCGCGGGCGCTGGTGGCGGCGCTGGTGTGCCAGGCGGACCTGGCGTGGCTGGACCTCGGCAGCAACCGCATCACCGACAGCGGCGGCGCGGACCTCGCCAAGCTGATCCGCAACTCGCAGGGGCTGACGTACCTCAGCATCCGCGACAACAAGCTCGGCCCCGAGACGGGCCCGCTGCTCTCGTCGGCGCTGATGGCCAACGCGGTGATCATGCAGCTCGCGTTCGAGTTCAACGACATCAAGTACCGCGACGCCTCGACGCTCGCGGACCTCCTGCGGCGCAACCGCGAGGCCTGGGCCAAGGCGGGGCCCCAGCGCGACCTCGCCGAGCTGCGCGTGCTGCAGGCCACCGAGCAGCGCCTGCACGGCATCTGCGCGGAGCTCGAGCGCGCGCACCAGGCGGGCGTCGACGTGCGGGACCGCGCGCTGCGGGCGCAGGAGAAGCTCAACGCGGCCGTCGCCGAGTCGGAGCGCGCGGTCGCGGGCGCGTGGCGGGAGATCGAGGACGAGCGGCTGCGGCTGCAGGGCATCGCCGAGGAGATCACGGCCAAGGCGGCGAGCCTCGAGCGCCTGCGCGACGAGCGCGAGCAGCTGCGGGGCTCGCTGATCGCGCGCATACACGTCGAGAGCGAGAACTGCCGCAGGGCCAAGCGGCAGATCGACAAGACGCGCCACGCGCTCGAGCACTCGGACGAGCTGACGCCCGAGCAGCTCCGCGAGGTCGAGGAGCTCGAGAAGGACCTCCGGCTCGCGCTGCTCGACCGCTCGCAGTCCGAGGCCGACGTCGCCGACCTCCGCGAGCGCGTCCGCTCGGCCCGCGCGCAGCTCGAGGACCTCGAGGGCCCCGCGCCCGCCCGCAAGTCCAAGAAGCGCGCCGCCGAGCGGCAGCAGGCACAGGCGCAGGCGCAGGCGCAGGCGGCCCCCGCGGCGGCGCAGAAGAGCAGCTCGTTCAGGGCCGCGGGCGAGGTGCTGCCCAGCGTCGCTGGCGCCTCCAGAGGGCGCGCGCAGTCGAGCAGCCGGCGGCCCTCGTCGACGCCGGCCAGGGGCTCGGAGCTGCTGGGCCCGGCCATCGCGGTCAGCGAGGCCCCGAGGCTGCGGGCGGCGAGCAGGGGGCTGGCGGCGCGGCCGGCGACGGGGGCCAACGGGACGGAGCCGTACAGGACGCGGCCCTCGAGCGCCGAGTCGGAGCAGCGCATCAAGACGGCGGCGTCGCACGTGTCGGTCCTCAACCTCGAGGCCCCGGAGGTCCTGCGGGCGCCCTCGAGGCGAGCGAAGCTGGCGCCCCTGATTGCGTCGAGGGGCGCGCCCTACCACGAGAGCCCGCTCTGAGCTCTGCTCTCTGCTCTGAGCCCTGTGCTGTGCCGCCGCGAGCGCTGTGTTGTGCGCGTGCGTGTAGCTGTAGTCTAGACCGATCATCAACAGCAGTGTCAGTTGATTGCGCCACACGCCGCGCCGCTGCTTCCGCCCCGGCGAGCAGACCGCCCCATGGAAGGCTTCTGTGATGTTTCGGGGCGACGAGCCGAGGAGCTGCAAAGCCAGGCAAAAGGCTGTGCTAAAACAGCAAGTGTGTGGGCGAGTGCTCTGGGAGGGGGACTCGCTGCGCTTCGCCAGAACGGGTTCGCGGACACAGGACAGACACTGGCCGAGCGCAGAGCCGCAGCCAGTTCGCCCTGTGAGCAGAGAGAGGCAGCTGGTCGGAGACCACTCAGGGACACACACCCCGAGTCTCCAGCAGGCAGTTGCGGTGGGGCTATCGGGCATTTCAACACTTTTTGTGGCATAAATTAGTGCAGAGCTGCCTTCTCCAACCACTGGCAAATTTGGACCATCGTGCCATCTGTGCTCATACGATCGGCCCCATCGGGCCAACTGTGCACAATCTTTACACCACGTAACGTTCGGCATTGCTGTCGTTCAGAGAATCGGTGGGGAAGTATCCCTCATTCTGTACTGCGAAACCTGGTGAGCAGCAGCAGATCATGAAGTTCTGCGCAGTGGCCCTCTTGCTCGTGCTGCCGTCGGCGGTGCTGGCCTCTGTATTTGTGCAGTACAACTCCGCGTCGGACACTGCCCTGGCCTTGCGGCTGGCTATCGGGGGTTCCTGCAGGGACGGTATGCTACGTTCTCGCCTCCTCATCTCTATCACTGATCACATTTTCCGCCTTTCTCCCGCCAGTCTACGCGACGCCGCGGCTCTACTCCGACGCCCAGTTCCTCTTCCGCGAAGTGCCCGCCATCGACGGAGGCGCCGGGGTGTCTCTCATGCCGGCGGCAAACCCCGGGTACTACATCTGCAGCGACAGGACTGGGCGCCTCGTGGCTGCCGGGACAACTCCAACTCCGGCTGATGTTCGTCTCAGCTGTCCCTCTGTCAGCCTAACGCTGTGCCGGCGCAGTGTTCGTTCAACAAGGTAGCTGGGCTGTCGAACCCCGAGCTCGTGTCGTTTGAGCAGGGGGGCCAGTACATCGGATACGCCAAGGCCTACGACTACGACTGCGCCTCGTGGTTCGCAGGAAGGGCCGGGTGGACTGTAGGCCTCGCCGACAAGCCCTCCAGTCCCGCTCTGGCCACGTGGATCCCTGCGGACAGTGGACCCTTGAAGGTCTATGTTCAGGACACGAACTACTGGCTGGGAAACCACCGCGGTAACGCTATGTTCACGGAGGAGATCGGAGATCGATACACCAACTGGGATGTCGTTCCAGCCCTCGCAAACTCCTCGTCGCCCACGTCCATCAGCCTCCACCTGCACGAGAACTCATCGCTCTACCTGGGAGTCTCCAGCAGTGGCGGTGAGCAAAAAGTACATGTTCTGGACGTGTCGAGCTGCAGCCTCAGCGAGAGCAACTGCTCCTGGACGTTGATCATGAGCTCAGTATCCGGAGACTTCTACCTCAAGGTCGCAGGGAGCGATGGGTGGCTGCAACGCGCGACCGGCATGGGAAACAACACAGCTGCCCTCGGCAGCACATCTGGTTCCACTCTGGGGTTCTGGCGCAGCAACTTCAGCATCCCCAGAGCTCCCGAGGTGGTCATTATCGGCCCCAACACGTCGTCTTCGAGCTCGGGTTCGAGCCACCGCAGCGCGTGCTCCGGTAAGCTGCGGTGCAGCACCTGCGTGCAGACGGCCCAGTGCGGATGGTGTGCTGGCACAGGCGAGTGCTACGAGGGCTTTCCATCAGCCCCTCCCCTTGGCTGCAGCTCGTCCGAGTGGTTCTACGATGCCTGCATGGAAGAAAAGTGAGACACATAGCACTCCCGTATTTGTGTGCCCCGACACTCACTAAACATGTGTGGGCCCAGGCACAACACAGAGTGGTCAGTACGTATGTTGACGCAGTGGGTCTGTGGAATCGCCGGAGGAGTAGCTGCTCTCTCGGCTGTGATGGTCGCTACTGTGCTTGTCGTTCGGAAGCTTCACAGAAATCAACCGGTTGTGCTCAACATCCCCATGGATGATGATTCAACTGGATTTGCTCCAGCCGACTCCAGGGACTACGCTATCTCGATGGAGCTCGTTCCTTCTCAGCTCTCTGTTTGTTCACAGTGCACGGGTTCTGGTCAACCCACAGAAGCCCAACAGCCACCGCCCACAGTGGGAGACCTTCATACGGGCTACGTCTCTGTCGAAGCATCTCAACTCTCGGATGCCTCACAGAGAAGTGCTTCCGGCCTTCCCACTGAAGCCCAGAAACCACCGACCTCTGTCGGCTACCTCCACCCTGGCAGCCTAATAGAAGAGGAATCCGCAGGGATCGGCTCACTCGCGTCTGAGCAAATGCCCACACATAACATACACCCAGCACACTGACCCCATTGGATGCCCTCGCCGAACCAATAAAGGAGCAACTTTCTCTTCGTCTGTGCTGTAGTTTCACGTGTGTGCGTTGTGTTTCTGATGAAATACCCAAAAGTGGGTTGCACACAGAACCGGAGACGCATGCACACCGCACAGTTTATTTGTTCGTTTGCCGTCATCATTTCTTCATTTGTGCTTTGCTCAGGCCAGTGCAACAACCGTAGTCGCCAGCATCACGGTTGATATCATATGGGCAGGAGATTCGCCCTCAAAGCCGCCCTCACTGCTGTGTGTTCCGGCCTTGTTGCCTGCCGACTCACCTGTGCTCTTCTTGCTCGATTCCTTGCTCGTGACGCTGGCAGCGGCAGTGCTTGACGACTTGTCATTCATCTCTCCAGAATGATGCACCGACTCAGCAGATGTCCTGCTCATCCCCGAAGTGCTCCTGCTGTTCGTGCTCGAAGTGTGCGTGCTCGCCGCACAAATGCCGTTGGCGCACTCGAGACCCTCCGCACAGGTTCCCAACTTCCACATGCCCTCGGCGCACAACCACCCAGCAATCAGAGGCTGCCCCCGATGGCACACCCAGCCGATCTTCTGCGAGAGCGAGTCGGCACAGACGAGCCAGGGCGCGCAGTTGCCGATGTTGTTGGGGTACAAGCATTTGTCGCCCTCAGCCCTGAACCTCGCACAGGCGTTCTTGCTGCACAGCAGTCTCCCCGAGTGCGCCTTGCAGTCGGCGTCTGCGTTGCACACTGCGCCCTCGCCGGGGAGGGCCTCGAGGCAGACGGCACTCGTGTCGGAGATGTGGACGCACTTGAGGCCCTGGGCGCACTTGAGGTCCGAGTCGCAGGGCACCAGCTCGCCGGGCTTGTTGATGGCGCACTTTCCGGTGAAGAAGTCGCAGTGGCTGCCCTCTGGGCAGACACAGATGGGATCCATGGACCATGTGAACATGGCCATTGACAGAATTATGAACAGTGCACGTGTGGGCATTTTGTGTTGCGATGTGAACTGAGCTGATTGAAAAACAAGTAAGATCGCTCCCCAACGATACGATTTATAGGCGGGGCAGTTGTAAAGCTGACCGAATGAATGAATTCAGGCAGGTGCGGAGTTGCGGGAATCACAGAAATTCAACCATTTTACGTGACAACTGCCGATATGTTCGTAAGGCGATTTCTCTGTTCCATCCTAATGCTGAGTATGCTCGTTTCATTTGGAGGTCCCCTTTCCCATCCTCGTTCAGAAAACTCATCAGCGAATGAGCATGGAGGACGTGACTCAGCCCGTTTCATTTCGCGACTGTGGAAATGGTCGTTCAACAGGAAAGTGGGCATCGGTATCAGCGCGTTGGCTGTCTTCTGCGGCTGGCTATGCAACTTCTGCACCAGTGTGAAATGATCCACTGAGCTGCTTTTGTGTTTCTCCAAGCGGTTACATTTCTTCCCCAATTGAGGTACCATTCTCGCTTCGGTGCTCACCCAGCAATGGAACACATTATTGACTGATAAGCACTGTGATGCCCCCATAGGACCCGAAGCGGTCTCCTTCCGTACAAGAACACAACGACATTCAGTTGAGTGCCAGTAACATGTCCAAAGACTTCTTTTCGAATCCATTCTGATTTATTTCACATTCAGATGCGTGTACTTTACCTCACTCAATCGGCTCATGCCAACGTTGCAACAACACAGAGCAGTGAGACAGAGACTACGTGAACAGGAGAGCCTCCATTCATGTCAGTAGTGCTGCTCTTGGTGTTGCCCGCCTTGCTCGCGTCTTCGTTGCTGTGCTTCTCCGCGCACAGCCCCTTGACGCACTCGAGCCCCTCTGCGCACGTCCCCATCTTCCACATGCCCTCGGAGCACGTCCACCCCGCAGGCAGAGGCTTCCCCTTGTGGCACCCCACGAGGCCCTCCTTGGACGTCTCGTCGAGGCAGACGAGCCAGGGCGCGCAGTTGCCGATCGTCGCTGGATAGGGCAGCATGCACTTGTCGCCCTCAGCCCTGTACCTCGCGCATGCGTTCCTGCTGCACAGCAGCCGCCCCGAGTGCGCCATGCAGTCCGCGTCGGCGCTGCACGCTGCGCCCTCGCCGGGGAGGGCCTCGAGGCAGACGGCGCTCGTGTCGGAGATGTGGACGCACTTGAGGCCCTGGGCGCACTTGAGGTCCGAGTCGCAGGGCACCAGCTCGCCGGGCTTGTTGACGACGCACGACATGGTGAAGAAGTCGCAGTGGCTGCCCTCTGGGCAGACGCAGAGGGGATCCATGGACCACGTGAACATGGCCATGCAGAGCACCAGGAACGGAAGTGTGCACGAGAACATGTTCGACTGTAGACGCAGAAAATACAACTGAGAAAAGGGATCTGACGTCATTGGGGGAGGTGGTGCAGGTGCAGGAGTTACTGTGAGGTGCGGGGATGCGGGAATCAAGGAACATCGAGTGCTCTCCGCTGGCTGAAAAGTTCCCAACTGCCTCGCCCCAACGTTTGCAATGCAGCATCGACTGCTTACCGGGCAGCTTCACAGCTTAGGTCCGCGGGGGAGGGAGGCCTGAACTAGTACGCTTTGACTCAGGCAGTTTGATTCCGAGGCAATCGGAAATAAGATCCAGGAAGTTGCACTTGTGGAGGAAATTGAGGCGCCGCAAACAACGCGCTTAGGAGAAATCGGGTCACTCGGTACCGTTTTCGTCTTCTGTCGCCACGCACACCGCGTCGCTGCGGGTCAACTGCACAACCGATCCCACCCGTTTCTCTCTGCGCGCCTTTAATCAGTGCCATCTTCCGCCATGGGTTGCCCTCGCCGTCTCCTGCTGGTTGCCACTGCGATCCTCGCGTCTGCCCTGTCGATAGACCCGCTCTGCACATGCAAGGAGGGCAGCCACTGCGACCTCCAGACCTTCGCCTGCGTCCCCAATAGGCCCGGCGAGCTAGCGCCCTGCAGTGCTGACTCGAAGTGCCCACCGGGGCTTGCGTGCGTCCACGTCTCGGAGGAGTCGTCTGTCTGCCTCGAGGCCATTCCCAAGGAAGGCGCTGCGTGCACGACGGAGGCCGACTGCAAGTCAGCTAACGCGAGCCTCGTTTGTGCGGGCGGCGTGTGCGGGAGGTTCCGCTCTGAGGGCGACCAGTGCACGTTCGCCGACAGCAGCGCGACGCCGGGCTGCCAGCCATGGATGCTGTGCATCGACGGCATTCTGGAGCCCAAGGCGTACTACTGCCACAAGGGGAACCCGCTTCCAGAGGGCTCCATGTGCTCGGCCGGCATGTGGAGCTTCGGCAAGTGCACCAAGGGGCTTAGCTGCGTCAAGAGCAAGTGCTCGCAGTCGCCCGAGGGCAAAGGAAGCCATGAAGGCTCATCATCTGTGCCACCAGTGACAGCCCTCGCAGTGTTGCTGCAGCTGTGGGCCTGCTTGGCGGTTTTGCCAAGTTCCATCTGAATAGAAACAAAGGCAAATTGATCGACCTCAGACTCTCAGTCCACCTTTGCTACTGCTTTTCTGAAACCCCAACCACCGAGATTCACCAACTAGAAACGAGGACATGCGAGGATCACATCCGCAGGGAGAATGAGACATGCAAACTCGGAAACAAGAAACAGGTCGTTCGCCTGTGCTCCGTCACGTTTGATTTTCGGTGATCTCCGCACCCCCGCACCCTCACTGGTGACGTCAACTGACTGCCGGTGGCTTCACACGCACCCGCTTCAAGGCACTTCTTTGTTTCATTCTTCATCAGCGGAAACCCACCCGCAAATGAGCTCGCGCTTCCTCGGTGCCTTGTTTCTCATCTGTGCAACGGCGGCAGCTGCCAGGCCACCGTGCACGTGCCCCGAGGGCAGCCACTGCGACCCCTTCGCGGCCATGTGCGTCCTCAACAAGCCCGGCGAGCTGGTGCCCTGCAACGACGACTCCCAGTGCTCAGCGGGCCTCAAGTGCATCCACGTCTCCCCGTCCCGTTCAGTCTGCCTCGTGTCCATCCCCAACGAGGGCGCAGCCTGCAGCACCGACGCCGAGTGCAGGGCAGGCAACGCTAACCTGTACTGCTCCAAGGGCCTCTGCGCGAGGTTCAGGGCCGAGGGCGACCGGTGCACGTACGGCGCGCTGATGATGGGGGGCTGCCTGCCCTGGAACGTGTGCTTCGACGGTGTGCCCCAGAAGGACACGGTGTACTACTGTCACAAGTGCCATCCGCATCCCGCAGGCGCGTTTTGCCAGCTGGGGATGTGGAGTACCGGGCCGTGCAGCGATGGGCTCGAGTGCATCAACTCGACGTGTGCTGCGCAGTCCTCCCAGGACGACGCAAAGCCCCAGGCAGACGGCAAGAATGGGGCCAGCAGTGCCAGTGCAGGAACAGTGGCTGTGCTCCTTGCCGCGTTCAGTGCTGGTGCCCTGTCGTTTGCCACATGAGAACCAGACAGTTTGTGATACGAATCCATGGAATACCTGGATGTTGTCCCAATGAAGAACTGTTCCCTGTTAGTTTGTGTGCGTGAATGCGGTTTGTTTTTGCCTTGGTTCCGGGAAGATAATGACTACACTCTGAGAACCTCAGACAGAACATCCAGGACGAGGATAGATAACGCACGCTCCTGGTGCAGCAGGAGGCATGCTGTTTTAATTAGCCAAACGTCACCACTCTACTCTGAACGCCACGGACAGGCGAGCCCACGACCGGGCAGAAGTAGGAGAACTCCCACCCCATCCTCATCTGCAAGTGCCTCATAAAAGAAAAACTAGGTGGACAGAAGGAAGGAGGAGGGCCATAGTATTATGACGAGGCTGCCTTTCAAAAGAGACCACCTCGTCACGGTGCTGGTGTCATAGGGGAGAAATCTGGGGGGATTTCTTGCCCTCTGCAGACTCGTTAGTCGCTCTTTCGTCTCCTCTGTTGGACCAGGGCCACTGTAGAATAGTCGTACAATATCTTCAGAGAACAGAGCTCGCAATCTGATTCGTGAGTTAAAAGAGAGGGTAGCAAAGGGTCCGGTCTCCCCATAGGTTCTCTTCATCAAGGGAATTGCACTGCTGTGTGGTGGCAGGGACAGTCAGCAGAACTCAGACCCAGTCTCCCTCGTCGGAGCTCTCGGAAAGCCTCCGGGGTGGCCTCCACGGGGCTGGCTTTGGCCTTGCAACCGGTGCCGGTGCCCGCGCAGCACCAGCACTGGCCACTGCCGCTGACGCTGCCACAGGCGGCGCCGCTGCGACTACGGGGACCATGTCGATGGGCGCCTCTTCCAGCGTTGCGCCTCTGCTGCGGCGCCTCGCGGCCACGAAGACGACGAGGCAGACAGCAAACGCTGCCAGAGCGACCCCACCGACAGATGCGCCCACAGCGATGGGCACCACCTTGCTCGTGCCGCCACTGTCCTGCGACGGCCTTGGCGGCAGGGGAGCCAGCGAGCTCGTCTCGAGGGCAGCGGCACCGGATGAGGACGACGAGCCCAAAGCAGTAGTGCCATCAGGATCGCTGGGTACCACGGAACTGCCTGCAGGGGCGAAGACAGAGGACCAGGCGCTGCTGGACGAGGCCTCCTGGTGCGGCAGAGCACGGGACGAACTGCTGCTCCGGAGCGGCTGAGCAGAGCTGGTGGCAGCAGCGGAGCTCTGCTGCGGCGTGGGCGAGTCGCTGCTCGAGATGTTCGAGACACTCGAGGTGGCCGCTGCGGTGCTGTCGCTCGATGGCTCGAGGGAGGAGTGCTCTGCTGAGCTGCTGTCGTGCGGCTGGGCTGGCGAGGACTCCCCGGAGCTCGCAGAGGACCCCGACGAGGTGTCCTGAGTGCCCTGCGAGTTGCTGGATGGAGAAGAGGAAGAAGGCGATGCCGTTGACGACGGCATCAACGAGGACTGGCCCGCGTCGACGAGTAGGATTAAGACGGGGAGAAACTTGTTGCAGATGCTGTTACGGTGGCACTTGACGAAGAAGGATATCAGAGGCTTTCCTCTGTCGTTCAGTTGAAGCGAGGCTTTCCAGACCTCGTTGTTTTCGTTGTCGGCAAGGCAACCCGAGGAGTTTCCTTTGCAGACCCAATCCATCGTCGTTGTGCGAGTGCTTGTCTTTTTGCCATTAGAGTACACAGCCTCCACCTTGCAGTCGTTTTCGGTTCCTTCCCTCTCGCCGACCCACGTCTGTGCGCGCCAGTGAAGTGTGAGTGCCCAGCGGGCACGCTGGCCTGTGGCCACGAACCTGAATCCAGACGGGGATGCTGTCGGCGTCCCTGCGCACAGCGACGTAGGCGTCGCAGCGGTAGGCGTACTGAGGAGCTGCCCTGGCCAGAAAATCGGCCCAGCAGTCGTAGCAGCCGAGCGCCGACGACACCACCGTGCACAGGAGGAGCAGGCGGAGGGTCTCCATCGCAACACAGCGGCAGCAACTCAATTCAACAAACGCGCTAGCAACGGAATAACAAAATCTGGCGCTCTGCTTCGTCAGCAGGTCCGAAAAATCTCCGAAAAAGCAGACCCGCACTGAGGCAAAAGAGCCCCTGAGGGTGTGGTGCTGTGTTGGGGATGACCTGTGGGTGCCTGGTGGTGGTGGTGCACCGCCTCAGAGGCAGGGGAGCCTGTCGAGCCAGAGCTTGGGGATCATAGCCTCGGGGGACCACGAGGCCTCGAGACGGCGGACGAGGGCGTCGGGGCTCTGGTCGGGGTCCTGGGCGGCCTGGTACTTGCCCGCGTACTGGCGCCGCGTCTCGCCGGCGTAGATGAAGACGATCTGCGCGACGCGGGCGCCCACGGGCAGCACGATGGGCGTCGTGGTGCTCAGGTTGGTGATCTCCATCGTCCACCGGTTCACGTACCCGATGTCCCCCCACCCCGCGCACTTGCACACCGCGATGCACGACCTCCCCAGCGACGACCGCGCCTGTCTCGCAGCCCAGCCCACAGCCCAGCTCCCGTCAGACAGGCGGTCGAGGACACGCGCTCGCAACAGGGGGTAATCAAGCGAGTGTGCAGAGCCACTGCAGAGGCTCGTGCACAGCACCACAAGGGCTCGCACAGGCATCGCACTGCTCTCGAGCCCTGCAGTGAAATGCTCCGCAACGGGCCAAAGGCAGAGAGGGGCCGAGAGCCCTGGGGGAGACGGGGGAGGAGGGGGGGACCTTCATCATGGTGGTGATGGAGCCGCGGCCGCCGATGAACTCGTTGGTGTGGCCGAGGATGGTCTCGCCGGGCTGCAGCGTGATGTACTTGGTGCCCGCCTTGAGCCCCACGCGCTCGGCGCCCTCCGAGTCGGCGCGCAGGGGCTCGCCCCAGAACTTGCGCACGTGGGCCTCGCACCACGGGTTGAACACGTCCATGATCACTGTGTTGCGGTAGTACCTGCCCCAGCACCAGACCCATTGGCGTCAGTGGCTCGCTGGCACAATGGAGGGGAGAGAGAGAGAGAGAGAGACGGAGACAGAGAGAGCGAAGCTGCAGTAATGGCGCATGGCGAGAGAAGAGATCATCCGTAGGAGCGCAATCAACTGATTGGCGTCTTTGCAATGGTTGCGTTCAATTGCTCGCGTGCGCGCCAGAGAAGCAGAGGCAGCGCAGCGTGCAGGCAGCCGGCTGACTCGCGCTGGGTGGACACACGAGCGCCGCTGTCGCTGTCGCTGGGCGCAGTGGCGAGGGTGCCGAGAGCCCGTCTGCGGGAATCAACTGACTGGGCCCCAGCGACCCCGAGGCCTGGCAGGCAGTCTTCTGTTGCCGCAGCCCACCGGTTGCGGCTCCTCAAGGCCACCCGAAGAACCCCAGAGGGCAAGCGTGCAGCTGCTCCTCCCCGTGTGCGCTCAGCGCATTTTCGCAGCGCATTTTTGGTGCGCGGGCAAAAAAAAAGAGAAAAAAACGGCGCGAAAAACGCAATTTGAAGCGCAGGCACAGAGGCAGAGGCAGACAGGGCAGAGGCAGCAGAGAGAGAGGCCAGAGGAGGGGAGGCAGCGGACCAGTCGCCGACGGTGACGTCGTAGGAGCAGTTGGCGAGGTTGGCCCGGCTGAACGGCGACACGATGACGTTGCCCGCACCGATCTCCCGCTCGATGTCCATGTCCGACAGCACTGCCCCGTGTGCGTGCGTCTGCTCCGTCGCCGCCGCCATCTGCGTCGTCTTGCCTGCGCTTGCGCTGTGCTTTAAAAACTGCGGAATATCTGCAGATTTTCCCTCAACGACATAATATCGGCAGATATTTCGGCCGTCACCGTTGGAATCGCTGCCCATCCAGGGTTCCCGGAGTGTGCCGCGGCATGCGAGGCAAGTGGTTTGGTTCCCCGCCGATTACAGATGGAAATTGGACCTCGGACTATTCCAGTGTGCTATCTTTGGACTCCAGAGATCGCACGGGACGATGGAGGAGGTGAGCTGCTCGACTGTGCTGACACTGCGGCACCTGGCCACCGGAGCCAGTGCCATCAAGCTGCGCTGCTCCGATGACCTCAAAGTGGCGTTGGATACTCACTCGGGTGGCTCGTGGGGCTCCGGACGCAACCGCACGACGAACACGGGGGTGCGCACGTACTGGAGCGTATCTTTCTTCATTGGCCTATGTATGCCGTTGCGTTTACGGTGTGCCAGTGGACTGTGTCAGAGCAGCGGTGTTCACGAATGCCGGCAATTGCACAGAACGCTGTCTGTGTGGGCTTCAAGAGCCCTCGAGCATTCTGGAAGACATGAGCACCAAAAAAGAACACAGGCAGGTCCCCTGTACTTTTAGTGGCTTTCTACCCTCTCCCTGCACTTCTGACTGATGTTAGTGGTTTCTTCATGTCGCCCTGGCTCTTGCCCACCTGCCACTTGCACCCACCACTGCTTCCTGTTTTCTTTTGATAGAGTTGCCGCGGCTTGCTCCGCCCTCCTCCGAAAGAGGGGGCTGTCTGCTTGCGTGGAGACTGAAGCTCTCTGGCACTGATCCCGGGATCTCCCGTTTTCGAATTTTCCTCCCGAAATATCTGTGGTTCTCGGTACCAGCGCCCCTTCACCAGCGGACCAGCGGAACATCCGACAACTGCCGTATTTCACTCAATCTCAGATCACCGACAGAGCGCGTTGCCTGACAAGCGAATGGTGTTCCGTGCTCTTGTGTTGATCCTCTGTGCCAGTGCTGTTGCCCTGGGCAGGCCCGACCTGGCCACCTCGCTGGGGCTGCAGGCCAAGGCCCCGGACCCCAGCCGCCCAGGCCACTACGCGTGGTCGTCGTCGCTGTCCTCGCGGGCTCGCAACGGGGGCGTGGCTGGTGGCTCCGATGTGCTGCTCGAGTACTCGGCTGACCTCGCAGAGGGCGTCCACTCGCTCGACGTCGAGCAGTCTGTCGACACGCTAGCCTGCTACGCAGACCACCTCGGTAGCCACCCCCTCGCTCTTCCCAGCACCCCCAGACCACCAGCACTTGGGCGTTAATCGGGGGCACACGCACGCACACGCGGGGCTCTCGGGGCTGCTCCTACCACCCCCTAGTTCCGACACTGCACCAAACTGTTCTTTTCGGGTGGGGGTCATGTGTGCCTCAGTACCGCACGCCGCAGCCAACTGTACTTGGGTGTGCTCTCTCTCTCTTCTCTCGATAAGGGCATCCTGCTGCTCCACGATGGGCGAGCGGGCGCATCCAAGCAGCTCATTTCGGGCGCCAAACCCACACTGTGTCGTTTGACTGAACTTCCAGCCCACCACACTCTCCCTGTGTCGCTGTCGCTCTCGGCACCCCTTCCCCTAACGCTGTCTGCCTGGGACTCACGCGGCCCGCTTCAGTGGTGAAGGTGACCGGCGACGAGGTCCTGAGGAGCTGGGGCGAGAGCTTCGTCGTGGTCGCCGACAGGCGCTGGGGCTGCGACGAGGGCACCGTCATCCGCCAGGTGACCGCCGTCCGCTGGCTCTCGCCCACGTCGGCCCTCCTCTCGACGCAGCCGTCGTCCTACGCCCGCGTCTTCGCCAACGCCTCGGTCCACCTCTCGGCCACCGCCTCGTCGCTGCCGCAGCCCCTCGGCCTCGTCCCCCGCGGCTCCCGCACGGCCCCCGCCGCCACGCACCGCGCAAGGGCTCCAGTGAACAAGGCCCCAGACGTCATCGTGACGAGCCCCGCGGCCGGAGACGTGCTCTCGACGGGGCACGAGGTCACCGTCGAGTGGGAGGCGCCCGAAGTCTGGGGCAGCACGTGGACGCTCGTCTTCTACGAGGGCTCGAAGGCGCTGCTCAAGGTCCCCGACATCCCCGCGTGGCAGCGCAGGGTCACCGTGCGCGTGCCCGACGGGCCGTCGTCCTCGCGCTGGCACATCTACGCGGGCTTCGACTGCGGGTTCTTCACTTGCTCGTACCACGGCGAGAGCGACCGCTTCAGCGTCAACTGGGAGCCCGCCGTGGGCTTCCTCAGTCCCGCCTCGGGCGAGCTGTTCTCGGCCGGCGCCCAGGTGCGCGTCCAGTGGGCGTACAGCAGGGACCGTGGCCTCGAGGGCCAGGTCGTCGCCGTGTCGCTGTACCGCGGGCTCAGCTGGTGGCCCGACGCGCTGGTGGGCTCGCGCACCGTCGTCAGCATCGGGGGCTCGCTCGAGTGGACCGTGGGCTCGGACTGGGCCGACTCGGATCGCTACTACGCGCACATGGAGTACGGCTGCGACGCGGCCGGCGGCAACTGCAAGAGCGAGATCTACGGCCAGTTCTGGACCGTCGCCAACACCCACGTGGCGGGCGAGCACGTCGTCATCACGGCGCCGTCGGAGCTGACCTCGGCGAGGACGCCCGGGACCCTCGAGCTCCGCTGGGAGCCCTCGCAGATGGGGCCGTACGAGGAGGTCGAGTTCTTCCTCAAGTACTCGCGGGTGGGCCTGGACAAGTCGTTCGGGCTGCTGGGCCGCTTCATGGCCTCGGCGGGCCACGCGGTGGTGCCCATCCCCGAGGGCGTGGGCTCCGGGACGGAGTTCTACGTGCGGTCGTCGTTCAACTGCGGGAAGCTGTGGTGCCTGCACACCGAGTCCAAGCGGTTCGCCATCAACTACGACCCCGTCTTCCAGCTCCGCCCGCCCACGCCCAGCGCCGGCGACATCCTCGAGGTCGGCAAACCCGTCACCATCGCGTGGGACGTCGCCCCGTCGATGCGGTCGGCGTCTGTGATGGTAGCGCTGCGGCTGCACTACCCAAACATCCTCGTCCACGACCCCAATTACGACCAGGACTCTGCCAGCCAGCCTGTGAGCTGCCCTCCCAGCGTCCCGCCACGGCTCCACCCCGCTCTCCCTCTCTCGTGCTGACTACCCCGCTCTCCCTCTTTCGTGCTGACTCTCGTGCGCGGCCAGATCTCTGCGGCGACGGGGTCGTGGTCGTTCACCCCGCGGCAGGGCACTGTGTTCCCGGTGTACTGGACGATCTGGTACGACTGCAAGATCGGGAACTACTGGTGCAAGAGCGAGCACTCGCACGCCTTCTTCGTCCCCGACAGCATGAAGCCCACGTGGAACTACAACGGCGCCGGCGGCGCCCTCACCAAGTCGATGCAGTTCAGCGAGGACTGCGCCAGGTGCCCCACCGCAGGCCGCAACGACTCGACGTGGTGCGCTCTCTGCAACAGGGGCGTCGATTTGAGAGCGACCACCAAGTGCACCGACTGCTGGGCCACGGCCGACATCACCGCACACGACTTCGACGTGCGCAGACGCACTCCCCCGCCCGTCTGTCCGCTGTGCTGACGCCCTCTCTTGCGCAGCTGGAGATCGGCGGGAGCCAGATCGCCTCGGTCGCCCTCAGGTCGCACGGCACAGTGACTGTGAACCTGAGGGAGTTCGTGGCGTCGGTGGGCGCGGAGTTCTCGGGGGGGACCGAGATGGCCCGTGTCATCCCCACGCCCTTCGGCCACTCGTTCCACGTGGGGCCCATCAGCTTCGACCTCGGCGTCGTCATCCGCCTCGCTGTGCTGGTCGAATACGAGGCACGGCCGCTCCCGTCGCTGCCCCTCCACCCCAGCCAGCTCGACCGGGCTCACCCGTCGCCCGTGGCCCCTCGCAGGTGCTGGGCAGCGCGGACGTCACCGTGGGGTACTCGCACAGGATCAACTACACGGCGGAGATGCAGTACGGGATGGCGTGGTCCTCGTCGCACATGCGCAGCAACTCCTCGGCGGGCACCACCCCGACGACGACCAGCGTCACGGCCAGCGCCGCGCTCGGCATCCGCGTCGCGACGCGGCTGGAGGTCGCCGTCACCGCGTCCGGGATCGCCGAGCTCGCGGTCTGGGCCCGCCCCACCTTCAACACCGAGGCCAACGTCTCCTACCCAGCCTTCGGCCCCGCTCCCAACCCCCCGGTCCCCGGCACGCTGCAGCAGCTGGGCAACTGCTCGGGCTACCACATGGTCGAGTACCTCGGCACCTTCTCGCTGCCCGTCGGCGGGTGGGCCGAGGTCCGCCTCCCCGGCCTCGAAAGGAAGTGGGAGGTGGAGGTCGAGCCCGTCAGGCCCGTCCACGTCGTCGGCGGCTGCCTGCTGCAGCTCGCGGCGCCCGACCCGCTGGCGCCGTACTACGTCCTGCTGGCCGAGGACATCGGGCACCTGGTCACGGGCCTGGAGGACAGCGCCCTGGCCGCGGGCCTCGCGGGCGGCATCGCGAGCGCTGTGGGGGCCCCGCCGAGCGTGGTCGACGTCTCGTTCCCCAACACGACGGCCGTGGTCGTCAGGTTCCGCGTCTCGGGGGCCAGGAGGGAGGCGGAGCTCACGAGGGCGCTGGACCGCCAGCTCGGGGACCCGTCCAGCTCTCTGTACGCGGCCCCGCTCTGGGAGTCGCTCAGGGGCTCTGTCGCGAGCCGCACTGCCGTGGCCTCTGAAGTGCTGCCCGACGGCGCTGGCAGCGACAGCGGCACTGCGATGGGCCTTGTTGCTGCGCTCTGGGGCGTAGCTAGCTCGCTCGTTGTCGCCGCGGCCTAGGGCCGGCCCGTCGCTCCTCGCACCCCCAGAAAGAACCCAAGTTGTTCGCACCCCCCATGCAAATTGAAAGATCCACCTCCCATCACGCTCCCCTGGGTGCGGCAAAAAGAAGACATCACAAGTCGATGGGCCTGCCACTACCTACCGTCGTTGGACGTCTCGGTCCAGCTTCTTGTCCTTCCTGCCTGGGGGTGCCTTCTTCCCCATTTGGACAGCTGTCCTGATCGACCTCGAACAGAGGCTAAAACGACTTTCCCTGTGTCTACACTATTTCCCACGGACATCCTGTGCACGGCAGACATGTCTGACGCTTTGGTCGCCTGCGCGGATCTGAGGTTTTTCCAGTTAAATGACTCCGTTTTTCTCGTTCTTCGCTGAGCAGAGGAGCGGACCCCTTGGAGCAGTTTTCCCGAAGAGCCTCAAAAGGGAGCGGCTCTCAGGAGCAAACCTATGTGGTGTGAACTTGTCAAACAGAGACCTGAGCGGTTGGATTTCTCTGGAGCTATACTGCAGGGCACCATCCTGACAGGTACTCAACCCTCCAACTGCTTGGCTGACACAAGCCATTATTTGATCTGTCACTGTCGGCCCACCACTTTTATTTGAATTCAGGTTCGGTGCTGAAGGGGGCCAACCTCAGCGGCCTGGACTTGAGCTACTTCAATCTCGCTGGTACGATACACTCCAGTGCGTCAACGCTCACCGCGACAATGCAGGAAGAACCTCAAGGGCACGCAACTGCTCTCCAAAGCCACCACTCATCACCCGAACAGGAGCTCTGCTCGTGGGGTCGAATATCTCTGGTATGTCTTACCCACCACAGCTCAAGTCTTCACTGAGGCCTCTAGTCCGAACCAATGGTTGGACCACTCAAAGGTTCTGCACTGACTGAGGTCCCACAGCGCTCACAGGATCTCTTATGGTAACTTCGAAGGAGGACTGCATGGCCCTCATCCAGGAGTACCTCTCCTTCGGAAGCGCCGATACCGCCCTCCTTTCCCTCTCTGGCCTGGCAACTGTGGTGGAGGGCCTTGTTAGATCACAAAAACCTCTCGTACCGGAACTTCGCAGACACTGCGACAAAGGGCCTGTCCTCACCTTCATTCACGATGCCAGGAACCGTGAGCTGGGCTTCTCTGCCGCAATACTGCACCGTAACGTCCCGCAAGGTGTGTATGCTGAGTTCATGTCTACGCGTCGGCAGGGCGGCCCCGATCACAGGTCATTCCTATTCTGCGTGACCAACAGGAAAGAGATCAGCACGTTCGATGATCTCATGGCCATCGGCCTTGACGTACCGCACAAAGAGAAATGCGCTGAGGAGCATTACGAGCATCGTGACGTTGAGGATAATGGCGCTGACCAGCGACACTTTCTGCGGGCTGTCTGGTCCGCGGAGGAAAAGCCTCAGACTGTGGATGGGGGATCTCTGCACCACGATGGCGCATCCCAAAAGCGATCTGGAGGCAGAATCTCGAGACGTGTGCGGTGGTTGTGGATGCATGTGGGCGAAATAGAGTATATGTTGAGTTGTGTGGAGTAACATCTTAGGAGGACTCCAGCCAGCTACGTTGCGAATCCTACTTGACTGAGGTGAATGTGTGCTTGACGGTACGGATTATCGACTGCATGATGTCGGGACCAGCTTCATTCCTGTCGTCGAAGAACAAGGCGAGGTTGTCTCTGTTGATGAACACCAAGACGTCCTGGCCACTCACGTGGCTCTCCTGCTCGGCCCGCGCCTTGGATGCGAAGGCGAAGTGCAGCCGCAGGCACCCGCTGGCAGGGTTCTTGCTGTACTCCTGCATGTACCTCTTCCTGATGGGTGTGCTGTCGCACGGGTCCTCCTCGGGGGTTACGACCACCGGAGCGGCTGGAGCCTCCACCAGAGCCGCCGCCGGGGCCGCTGCCGAGGGAGTTGTGGAAGGGATATCGTCCAACTCGCTGGTAGCAACTGAGGACCTCCTCGGCTTCTTGCTCTTCCGAGCCATCTCGTCCGCCCAGTGCATCTTGCGGCCCTCCTGGCGGAAGCACAGCGCAAGATCTGTGCTACGCACATCTGACACCGCCTTGGCGGCATCGAGAGCCTCTTCTCTGCCTCGCTTGGCGAGCCTGGTTGCGATAGAGATGAGGAGCGCGTGGTTGCCGGGCATGAAGAGCACGCCGTCTGGCCTGGTGCCCTGGTCCGGTATGAGCAGAGTCCCCACCTCCCTCCTGGCCAGAAACTCGAAATCCATCTCGGCCTGCGGCATGTCGACCCTGAACCCTGAGCGGAGGCGGATGGCCTTGGCTGACCCGACGCTGCTGATGTCTAGGCGCGTCGTTGCAGTCCACGGGGGCAGTCCGTCGATGCACGCAACAAACGGGAGTCTGTCAACGTGGATGCCATTCCAGCCGCGCAGAGTCTCGTAGATGATCGACTGAACGGCCTCGCCTATGATCCCGGTCCCATTGAGCGACAGGGACATCTCGGTGGCAAGCGTGTGCATCATTCCGATGTGCCGCTTCAGCCTGTGGTAGGGGGGCAGCGCCTTGTCGAGCGCCCGGAACGCGAGTGGCTCGTCGACTACCCATTCTCCGCAGGCATCAGAGTCACGCTGTACAAGCGAACAGAGAGCCGATCCCACGAGGTCTGCGGTCTTCGCCGAGAGGATGACCGTCTTCCCTTCTGCCGGGCGCCAAAGCCACTGGTCAAGCGCGGCGCTGAGGCTGTCGTGCAGTTCCGGCCTGCTCTCCAGGAAGTGCGTGGCCTGAGCGGTGAGCGCAGCGTCGACGCACCCAACGGCCATTTCCAGTGCCTTGTCGAGCAGCTGCTGCTTGGTGTCTGTCGGCGAGCGGTGGGACAGGACCTGAACGAGCTTGTCCAGCACGACAAACGAGCTTCGCATGCGACCGCGCAGGAGGCGCTCGTACTCGTCCGAGACCGTGCAGCCGCTGAGGTCGATCACACTGCCCAGCGCGTCGGCGACGCTCTCGCACGGCGGCAACGCCTTGATGACGCGGAACACCTTGTACTTCCCGACAACCGACTCCACCACGTTGGCGTCCTCAAGGGAGAGGGCGGTGCCGAGCACCACCACTGTCGCGCTCAGCCGGGAGAGAGCCCCGCATACCGGGGACAGGATGCTGCGGTAGTCGGCGTCGGTCACGGCGAGGCCATCAGCCCGGCTCTGCACCGAGCTGCGCACAAAGTAGCCTGAGCTGTTCACCTGCACGATCTTCTGCGCCTCGTCGATGGCGACGACGATGCCTACTTGGGGGTCTGCCTGGCGCGCGCACTCGGCAACAGCCCGCAGCAGCGCATGGCAGAGCCCCTTGGCGTTGCCGTACGGCGTGTCCGACCACTGCTCGGCCACCGTGTCCACCGCGGCTTCGATGTCGCCCAGCGCCTGCAGTGCGATCCAGCGGGCAGGCTCCAGCATTTTGCCATGCAGGCGCCCGCGCCGGAGCAGCGCTAGCAGCGCGCAGAGCCGCACGCACAGCTCGACGTACACGAGGCTTTCGACAGTCTGGCGATTGCCTTCCTCGACGGCGCGGAGCTCGTGCGACATCACCGGGGCACCACCCAGGAACCGCAGGCGCTTCTGGCACCTGGTGACCATGGCCCCGAAGCTCCTGTCGACAAAGTCCGCTGTCTGCGACACCTCGCTGGCGCACGCCCGCGCGAGCATGTAGACAACATAGTGCCGCTGGGCGACAGCCACGACAGAGGCAGTCTTGCCCGCTCCCGACTTGTCCACAATGGCCACGGTGTGCGTCCCCTCGCCCGTGCCCGTGGGCGCCGCCGCCTGCACGTCGGCGCGCACGACTTCGGCCAGCGTCAGCCCGCCGCTCTCAAAGCCTGTCGTCCTGGGCTCCGGGGCGCGCGCCACGCGGCCGAGCAGCGGCAGGCGGACGCGGCCCCGCAGGCACACAAACGCGGGCGTCTGGTCTGCGGGCAGCGCAAAGGGCCCGAGGCGCTGGCGCATCTCCTCCCTGCCGTCGCCCATCCCCAGCATGGCGTCCAGCGCCCCGTCCCGGCCAAGCGCAGGCAGTGCAAAGGGCCCGAGGCGCTGGCGCATCTCCTCCCTGCCGTCGCCCATCCCCAGCATGGCGTCCAGCGCCCCGTCCCGGCCAAGCGCGCCGCTCACCTGCTCCACCGCAAGGTCCACCGACTCGGGGGCCACGAGCGCGGGCTGCGGGCGGTCGACGACCTCGAGGCGGTGCCTGCCCGCGGCCCTGAGCGCGGCGAGGGCCGCGAAGAAGTCGCTGTCGAGGACGGCCTCGTCGTCGACCACGAGCGCCTCGCCCCTGCCCGCGACGGCCTGGCGCGTGCTGTACGCCTTGCGCAGGCGGGCCTCGACGTCGGCGAGCTCGCTGGGCAGGACGAGCCAGAAGTCCCCGCGCGGGCGCCCGACGACGCTCCAGAGGGTCTCCGCCGCCTTCTGCACGAGGAAGCCCGCCATCCTGCCGCGCTCCACCTCGCAGGGCACGCTCCGGCCCTTGTACACCACCACCACCGTCTCCAGACCAGCCTGGGGGGGGGTCGCCGCAGTGAGTCGAGCGGGAAGGGGGGCGGACGATCACACCATTCGCAGTTCGTATAGGAGGTCAACAGGTGCCGCCGGTGGATCAAATATCTTTGCAAATCTCTTCTGAGATCCGTGTTGCAGTGATGACAATCGGCCAATTGAAATCTGAAGGAATCTCTTATTGGTTGAAATTGAGGTAATCTCTGATTGGAGCTACACTTCTCTCTATCAGGCTCACACCTGTGTGCACACAAGCTTGGGCTTCAGGGAATCCACGTCCCGAAGGGCCACCTGAAGAATGCAGCAAGCTACATGAAGCTGTCATCAGAGAAGTGTGATTCTGTCCCCGAGGATGATGCACGTGCCCTTATTGAGGACTTTGGTGGCATGTTCATCCCACCACTTAAGGGCAAGAGCATCTTGCTGGTTGGTTGTCACAGCTGCCGAGACCATGACAGTAGCAATAGCAGCACCTTCTATGACTGAGGAGCCTATGTTGGGGTTGGCCTCCGGACATTGGTGTCCCCATTCAAGCATGACTCACTCTATGACTCCATCAACAGGAAGCATCGCACATGCACAATTGCTTTCACTTCCTTTGAGTGCGAGTTCAATCATGTACATCAGAAATGAAGGAGTCGTGTTGAGCTCTACCTTGGGTTCATGGTCCGTTTTGCCATTTATGCAAACAAGTGGTCGAAATCCTCTTCACAACCGGCTTCACAGGGATGCAGTCAAGATCATTACCCACCTTGATGTATTGTATCTTTCAAGAAACCCTCTCAACGATCTTCCTTCTGAGTCATGGTTTCCAACTGTATTCAAATAAACAAGAGTCCTTTTCGTAGACATCGATGTGCATCAATACTAAAAAGTCGAACACACTGAGATATTGATGTACATCGATCCAGTTATCGTTGCTTATGCACAAAACTGACTACATCGATTGGGGCTGATACCTGATAGATGTGATCACAATTTATTGGTATCTGACAACTTCGTTTATAAATGAAACTTGTTTGTATTTTTGTATCTGTTCCAATAAAGACCAACAACCAAAATTGCAATCAGAAGGGTAGTTTCTAACAGGATGACCAGACTTCGATTTTACTGGGCAGGTAATGGTACAGTGCATCCAGAGAGCACTGAATGACTGCTTAGTCCTCTGGCTGCTGCAGAATGCCAATTAGAGACATGTGGGAAGGATCTCCCAGCCAAATCCAGTGTACACAGGGAGGCACGTCTGATAACAGTGGCACTAGTCATCGCAGTGGACCTACTTCTGTATGTGATGGCATTGTTGGTGTTCTGGTAGCTCCTGAGGATGAGGAAACCCAGCTGGCGGCCAGCAGTGCTAATGTGCGGCTCTTCTTCAACAATGTCATCAATAATATCACCAGCATGAAGGAACTGTCCATGATCATGTCGTTTGACATGCTTAACCTTGTCTTCATCCTCATGGTCATCACCCTTAGCTGTGCGCTGGCCCAAAGGCCACCACCACTGCTGCTGGCCAGCACCTCCCTTGAGGCCCAAGCCACCGCTATTGGAGATGAGAACAGCGAGGGTATGGAAGGAGCTCTCTGCGATGGTGTTCAGCATGGTGTGAGCAGGGGACAGGGCGAGGATGGGAAGTGGCTATTTATATCAGGTGTAAGACATGCAACTGAGGCAGGGCTCATTTTCATTGTCCCTTTATGTTGAGAGAGCACTTGCATAGACAATCGACTCTGCCACTTCAAGCAGGTGAGACACCTACAAATCCCTCAGATGAGCCAGAGAGCACAGCAGCAGCAGCCCCAGTGCAATGCCGGCCCTGTGCCCGGGGCTCCTGACCATCTTGAACCGCACCACGTCTGTGTTGTTGGACACAGTGTGCGTCCACTGGCTCACCACGTAGTCGTCCCTGGTGGCTGTGATGTTGTAGGACACGCCCTGCTCCAGGCCAAACTGGGCACACCCATCGCTGTTCGTGTCTGCAACGACGCTGCCAAACACTGCTTCGGACACCACCACACGGACGTCCTCGATGTCGAAGCAGACCTGCAGCGACGCAGCAGCGTTCCTCGCGGCCACGGCTGCCGCCTTGCTCATGGGCGCCGCCCCGTGCTGCGACACGTGCACCCAGTACTTGCCCCGCGGCAGGGCTCCCGTCTGGGCCCTCAGCACCCCCGCGGCGTCGCTCCTGAACCCCACCGCAGGTACTTGCGTGCACGTGTCCGAAGCGAGGGGGTCGGCGGTTTCCGCCGTGCACAGCAAGGCGTTGATGCAGGGCTGCTTCCTTCCCGTCTCGACGTCGAGCAGGCACAGTTGTCCCGCGGCCGCAGGGAGGAGGTTCTTGGAGTGGATGTCGATACCCACATCCGGGACGTACGATGCGTTGTCCAGCACAGGGGCGGACGCCCAGTGCACGGTCACCTCGAGCGGCGCCGCCAGCGTGTTGGCGAACGCGAGGGTGAGGGTCTGCGAGGTCTGCTCGAGTGCTGGCATGGGGCACTGCACGCGGTAGAGCCACGTGGGGTTGCTCGAGTTGGCCGCGAGGTCGACATGCAGGACCTTGGCGCCGGACATGTCGCACGTGCCCGTCCAGCCGTTGGACAGCCTCATCGAGACGCCTCCCGTGATGTTGCCGCCCACGAACACGTTGATGGCAGAGCCCGCGGCCCCGCTCACGAACACGGCGGGCGTGAAGGGGAAGTTCGGGTCCTGGTAGAACGACGGCGTGTACTTGAAGCACGGCACGGGGCTGTCCAGCCGAGTGGCCGAGATGGCTCCATCCAGGGACTTGCAGGTCTGCGAGCTGATCGAAGCGTCGTGGCCCACGAGCTGGTCGCAGGACATCCGCAGGGACGATGCAAACCTGCAAAGAGACAACGTCAGTCCTTAGGACCCTCGCACCTGCTAAATCGAAGTCAAAGGGCGCACTGCGAGAACGTGGTCATAGGGGTGGACAGAAGCTTGGCCCTCGTGAAGATCTTGAGGGCTGGGTACAGGCCGACCCGAGAAACGTTGTGCTTCCGCGACCCGTCGACCAGCATCGTGAAGGTGCGAGCGGGGATCAGAGAGTCTGCGAGGGCAGTGCAACTCGGTATTCAGCCAGTCGATCCCCCAAGAGAGGCGAGTGGGCGGCGCACTGAAATGGACGCCGGCGTTGTCCACCGCAAGGCAGAACATGTCGCCCACGCTGTTGGGGTACGCCATGCCCGGAGTGAACTCCACGCACGTGGGCTGCCACATGTCGCGCAGGCCCACGAAGCTCCTCCCGTCGGAGCCCGACACGTTGCAGATGCTGTGGCGGCAGTCCCACCCGATCACCCAGCGGTGGGACGTGCCTGCGGGGGCAGCGGAGCTGAGCGCTCTGGGAGTGCTCCAGGAAGGGCAAGGCGCACCGTAAGGGGGGCAGACGTCCTCGTCCCTCACAGCGGGGTTGTTGATCAGAACGTCAATGGCGCCAGAGAAGATGTCGCTCCACGCCTCGTTGAGGGCGCCGCTCTCGGCCTCGTACCACAGCCTGGGCCCACGCAGCTCCGAGATGAGCGGTAGAGGACCAGGGGGAGGGGTTAAACGGACCCGTCGAGGAAGGCGGTGATGCCGTGGCCGTACTCGTGCCACATGACGCTGTGCGAAATGAGGTCGTTGCCGAACACGATGGCGCCGGTGCCCCGGATGACCGCCCACATGGCGTTGGTCACGGGCGCGTGCACCGTGATCATCACCTCGCCCCCCTTGTTGTCGTACGCGTCGCGCCCGCTGAAGTTCCTCCATATCCTCTCGCTTGGGGGACGTCCTCGTCAGCTCCCCAATAAACAATTGAATCACACCGATATGAAAGAAGATCCTTCTTGTCTATTGTCAAGTGAAACAACGTCACGCACAGTTAAGTTCAACACCTCTCTCTCTTACTCTCTTGGGGGAAAGAAGGACGGGCCCTCCCTCCTTGTCAGCATCCACCAAATCAATTGAATCACAAGAAAACGTCAATTGAATAAAATGAAACAATTGAGTTGGAGCTCTCAGAAACCGGGGAAGCAGCGCACGCCACGGCGATGCCGTCGACGATGGTCTCGATGTAGGGGTCGTCGGCAGGGAAGGGCTGCCCTGCGCGCCAGAGGAGGGCGTCGGTGACCTCGTCCGAGACGTTGGCGACGAGGGGCAGCGCGCGGGGGTTGAGGGCCAGCACGCGGGGCGACTGCGCGCCCACGTAGACGTCCGCCGTTCCGCAGGGCACCTCCCACGCCGGCAGGTTGGGCCCCGGGGTGCCGCTGGCCATGCCGGGCCTCAGCACGACCCTGCGGGCCCCGGCGCAGGCCGCCCGGGCGTCCCTGGCCGCGGCCTCGCGCTGGGCCAGCAGCACAGCCTCGGCCGCACCGACGGCAGCGCGGCCCCGCAGGTGCGTCCCCTCGTGGGCGTCGGGCACCGTCGTCCCCGTCACCGACACGACCTCCCCCTCTGCGTTCCACACAGCCTGGGGGCAGCAGGGCGGCAGGGGCTCAGCCAGGCAGAGTGGCGGGACCACAACAATTGATGTCACAACAAAACTCGGAAAAAACCGAAAACGGAAGCCCCGGTTCAGAATCGAGAGGCAACCCCACACCGCAGGCACAGGAGCCACTGCAGGCACCGCAGGCTGGGCGCGAGTGTGCCTTGAGGACGGCGCCGACGATGGGGACGCCGTCGATGGTCTGCTGGTGCGTCGTGATGGCCCAGCCCCCCACGTGCGGGTCGTCGGCCCTCGCGACCAGCCGCAGCTCCACGCCCGCCCCGAACTCGGGCGTCGCCTCCACCAGCGCCTGCAGCGTCCGCTCAGCGTCCGCAGCGCGTCTGGCGCCGTCTGCAGCGAGGAGGGGGCATGCGAGGCCTCGGCGACTGAGTGGGAGGGGAGTGGGAAGGGACTG
>CACRSC010000108.1:9894-59070 GCA_902651635.1 Mastigamoeba balamuthi
ACCAACGCAAAGCGAACAGGAGGCAAAGCCAAAAGCAAAAGCAGCCAGCCACACAACCGCGTACAGGAGAATCCGCTCGCAGAGTGCGACGCAGGGGGAGGCGGGCGCACCGTAGGAGCTCTTGAACCAGAGGCGGAGGATGACGATGTTCTCGTCGAGGACCTTGCGGAAGTAGAGCCGCTTGGCCTGCACCTGCGCCGCGCTCTGCGCAGAGGGGCTCGCGAGCATCGGCGAGACCGACGCCGAGACGGGCATCTGCACGCCCGTCAGCAGCGGCGACGTGTGCGCCGAGGGCACCGCGACGGCCGTCGAGGGCTGGCGGGGCCCCGAGGGCATCGCCAGCAGCCCCTGGGCGGCCGTGCCCTGCATGGGAGCGACCTGGTGCGCCTGCATGCGCTGCTCGAGGTACTCCTGGAACTCCCGCACAAACGCCTCGCGTTGCTGGGCGCACCACGCGCGCGCCACGCGCGGGTCGGGGTCCACCGGCGGGCTCGCCATCGACAGCAGGTCGAGCCACGGCGGCGGCGGCGCGTCCGAGAAGGCGTCGTCGGCCGGCGAGTCGTCGTCGCTGTAGAGGCACGGCACGCGCAGCCAGTGCACGAGCCGCATCTGCGTCGCGATGCGCTCCAGCTTGATGTAGCTCGCCTTGACGACCACCACCCGCGAGCCCTGCGAGGAGCCCTGCTGCTGCTGCTGCTGCGGGGACGCCGGCCGCGACGAGCCCTGGGCGGCCAGCAGGTTGCACGCGGCCCGCACAGAGGCCTTGCGCGCGTACGTCGCCGCCACAGCCTTGAGCTGCTTCCCGTGCCGCTCCAGCGGGTCCCGTATGTCCCTGTACGGCCCCTCGTTCAGCGGCTCCGCGGGCGCCAGGTGCTGTGCGTTGTGTGTACACAGCGCGAGCTCAGCGTTAAGAGAGGGCCGTCCAAAAACCGAGCAAAGACGCTGCAGAAGCGTTGGGAGAGGGAGAGGGAGAGGCGGACCGAGAGGATGGAGAAGGTGGTCTGGGCGAAGACGTTGTGGGGCACGCGGGCCTTGCGCAGCTGGAGCTCCGGGGCCATGAGCGCCTGGGCGATCCTCGAGGCTAGAGGGCTTGTGGCGTCAGGGGCCCCCGACGACGTCCGTTTGTGCGGGAGGGAGGCGCGTGTGTCACCCGACTGCGGCCTGCTCGGCGTCATGCCCATGCCCGCGCTGTCGGGCCTGCTCCCCAGCGCCCCCGGCACCGGCGAGTCCGACGTGCTCTGCTGCGGCGCCGCGATGTGCTGGTCCAGGCACTCGATCGTCCGGTACTCTGGCGGCTGCGAGCAGCGGAACGCAAGAGAGCAAACCCCCGGCTGTGAGCAGTGACGGCCCGCGTCCGTCGTCCCCCCGTGTCTTCTCGCTGGCACGAGAGCGGTGCGACGCAGAGGCTCGCAGTTGAGAGGGAGGCGGGGGGTGGGAGTGCGCACGATGGCGCGGAAGAAGCCGAGCTTCTGGTAGAGGATGGCGTCGAGCATGCTCTGCTTGGCCTGCTGCCCCTGCAGCACCTGCTGCACAATCTGCACCATCCCGCTCCACTGCTCGCCCGCTCGCTGTCAGCCCCCGGCGCGGGAGAGAGGGGAGAGGACCTTGGACGAGCTCCAGTTGTAGCAGTGCGTCGCGACGCCGCGGCACGTGATCACGATGACGGCGCTGCAGTTCCTGACGACGGGCTCCCTGTTGAGCGGGCCCTCGGGGATGCTCGTGTACTCGAGCCACTGCTCCTCGTCCTGCTCCTGTGCTCGTGCGTGTCAGGAGTCCACCCCGCCCCGCGCCTGCCCGTGCGCCAGGCTGTGCGTGTGCGTACAGACTGCGTGCTCAGTTGCCTCTGCGTGAACATGTCCGCCGCCGTGCTGCTCGGGGCGCCGCCGTCTCTCCGTCAGGGCTCCGCGGGCGTGCGAGCGAACGGGGGGGAGAGGGAGGGCGGGCAGCGCAACTTGTCGAACGCGTAGTTGAGGTTGCGGCCGCATATGATCGCGTAGACGCACTGGTCCTTGTTCAGCACGTTGATCTCCGCGTCCTCGGGCCTCTCGCTCATCCTGCGTGTGCACAGGGGGCGTCAGGGGCGGAGGCGCTCGCTGCTGCCCGCTGCTGCTCCGGAGGCGCACGGGCGGATGAGGCGGAAGGTGGTGCCAGAGTCCTGGCTGAAGAGCAGCTCCGGGGGCTTGGCGAGGATGTTCATGTGCTTGACGACGCGCGCGTGCAGCTCGGCGGCGTACCTGTGCAGCGCCCACGACGGCAGCGCGGCCTCGACGCGGCTCTTGTTGGCCGAGGGCGCCTTGTGGCTGCAGAGCCTCGAGACGAGCGACGTGTACTTCTCGACAAAGAGGCAGAGCTGCAGCGGCTGCACGACGGCGCTGGCCAGCAGGTGCTCCAGCACGCACTCGAGCACCGCCTGGTTGACGCTGTGCAGCAGCGTCTCGGCCAGCGCGGCCGACGAGAACGCGCCCTTGGACCAGAACTTGAGCACGACGAACAGCCGCGGCGACGGCGAGACGAGGTCCTGCCGCCACGCCTGCGCGTCCTCCCCGGGCGACAGCAGCGCGCTCCACACGCGCGCCGCGTAGAACGCGAGCACCGCAGACGCGTCGCCCGCGTAGGGGCCCCGGGCGCCGAGCTCGCGGTACTCGACGACGTTCGAGTCGAAGAGGTACTGCGGGGGGATCTTGGGGCTCGCCGCGGGGCCGCCGTCGCGCTCGCAGCCCAGCAGCGTCACGTAGATGAACGCCACCGCGTCGCGCTCGCTCTTGGCCTTCTCGGCCGCCGACGTCGCGATGTACTGCAGCTGCGTGCCGTTCCTGGCCGTCGAGACCACGCCGTCCGTCTGCTGCTGCTGCTGCTGCTGCTGCATGGGGCAGGTATTTGCCGAGTTGAGATAAAATTCCCGATTTATAGGTGATGCCCGTTTTGGTATGGAAATGAAGTGGGTTATGCCCTAATGGAGCAAAAGTGCCCGAGGCGGGAACAGCCGATAGCAAGCCACCGGTGTCTCTTGGGTGCCTACCTGTGCGCTCGCGCTCTTGGGCATCGAGACCGCGGCGTCCGGCTGCTGGGGAGGTCTGGCCGGGTTGTGGCAAATCCCCCGGAACTTGTCCCTCTTTGGCTTTGAAATCACGAATTTGCTCCGATTGGGCCAATTCCCCGAAACGGAAATCGCCGATAGCAAGCCCCTGTGTCGCTTGGTGCCTACCTGGGCGCTGCTGCTGCTGCTGCTGCTGCTGTTGTTGCTGTCCGCGGGCACGGGCAGGCGCAGGCGCTTGAAGGAGCGCATGAGCGACTGGTTGAGGAACGCGGCGAAGGGCTCCGAGGCCACGTAGGGCGGCAGGCGCGCGACGACGACCTTGGTGGGCTGCGAGTCGAGCGGCTGCACAAAGGCCACGTCGTGCGGCGTCAGCCTGAGGTTCGGGTTGACGGCCAGCGCCTCGCTGAGCGCCTTGAGCGCGAGGTCCTCGAGGCGCTTGGCCAGCACCGCGTGCAGGTCGACCTCGATCTCGCGCGCGACGGGGTCCGTGCCGTAGACGGCCAGCAGCAGGTAGTTGCCCGCCGGGTCGCACTGCGGCGCGCGCTCGAGCACCTCGCGGTCCTGCGCGCGCTGGCGCGGGCTGTGCTCGTGCAGGCGCATGTAGTACATCGAGCCGTCGGCGCCCGCGCGGTAGACGAACATGAGGCGGCGGTTGGTGACCTGCAGCGAGACGAGCGCCTTGCTGTTGGCCAGCAGCTCGGCGGGCTTGAGCTGCGCGAGGCGCTCGTGGTACGCCAGCGCGGCCACGTGCAGCAGCGGGCAGCGGAACTCGCCCTGGCGGAACCCGCGGGCCTCGAGCACCGCGCTGGACCTGTCCGACAGCGCGCGCTCGTCGGGCTCGGGCTGCACGAGCACCGACGGGCAGATGTGCGTCTCCAGCACCGAGCGCAGCAGCAACTGCTGGTTCGCGCGGCACTTGGCCCGCGCGATGGCCTCGCGCACGGCAGCGATGTTGCGCTCGAGCGCGCTCGCGGGGGCGTCGGCGCGGTGCGCGATGACGCAGGCGGCCTCGGGCTCGATGGCGACGACGAGCCAGTGCGGCACCGCGAACGACGACGGCGGCAGCGACGCGTCGCCGCGGTCGACGACGAAGCACATGTCCTCCGAGACCCACTCGAAGACGCCGTAGCGGTGCAGCTCCTGGCAGAACAGCGTGTGGCCCTCGCGCTGGTCCACAAACTGCAGCTCGTGGCGCTCGCGCAGCACGCCCGAGCGCAGCTTGCCCAGCAGCTTGCGCGCCTCGTTGAGCAGCGCCAGCGTGATGGGCCGCTCCTGCAGCAGCTGCAGCAGCGTCTCCTCGGCCAGCACCGCCTTGAGCACCGCGCGCGTCTGCCTGCGCACCATCGTCGTGAAGCGCTCCTCCGTCTGCCGCGACTCCTCGTCCGCGCGGCTCTTGAGCGTCAGGTAGTTGATCTGCAGGACCCCGCGGCACGGCGTCGCCGGCGCCAGCTCGCGCTGCTCCGAGAACCGCGCGGCCAGCCGGAAGACGACGCTGAAGTCCGTGCACCGGATCTGCTCCTGCAGCGCCGGCTGCTGCGACGCGCTCTGCGTCGCNCGGAAGACGACGCTGAAGTCCGTGCACCGGATCTGCTCCTGCAGCGCCGGCTGCTGCGACGCGCTCTGCGTCGCGGGGCCGAACTGCAGAGCTGGCTGCTGCAGCTGCGCCGTCGTGGGCGTCGACGACCCTCCCGTGCTGCCTGCGCGCGTCGTTACAATTCATCGCGCGGATTGAGGGGTCGGTCCAGGAGTGGTGACCAGTGTTGGTGTGGTGGTGGGCATTACGAGAGAAGAGAGTGGAAAGAAGGGCCATTCGCGACGAGTGATGGTCGGCGAGAACAGGGAGAAGAGGGGGCGAGCTGTGAGGGAGCTGAGGCACTGCTGGCGGAGGGCTGCTGGGGCTTGGTGATGCCGCAGTCGATCGAGATGATGCAGGGGCACTGGTAGATCTCCACCGTGTTCTTCGTGGTCATCTTCCTGTCCTCGTCCTGGAACATCGGCGCCTCTGCCCCCGCCAGTGATAGGAACCACTGCCGGTGAGACCCGCAAAACGCCCAGTAAGGGTCAGGGGGAATACCGTCTGTGGGGTTGTAGAAGTAGTACTCCGTATGCGGTACAGGCGAGAAGATCGACCTGAGAGCCTGAGAGAAGGTCGCTGCGATCCTGTTCGAATTGTGCGCGTTAGTGCGCGCGAGTGCGGTGGGGCAGAGCTGGGGGCTTGCTTTGCTCGGCGCTCCTCCGTGTGGTACTTGCGCGAGGTGCTCAGGAACAGCGACATGTCGATGAGGTCCACACCCGGCGTGCAGTTTGTCAGCGCTGTCGTGAAGTCCTCCACCGTGCACCCGACCCTGCAATCCCACCCCCAGTCAGCTGGCGTCCTCCTCTCTCCTCCCCCCGAGCGCTGCGTGCCCGTCTCGGAGGTTCGTGTAGACGCCCTGCGTGAAGGCCCTGTTGTACTCGTTGCGCACCTCCGAGACGAACCCCGGCAGCGTCGTGTTCTCCGAGACGTCCGCCTTGATCGGCGGGATGTCCGCCTGCTCAAAGAACCCCGCCAGCTTCTTCTGGAGCTCGCTGCAACGCCCGCAGGTGTCGGTGACTGGAGCCCGGGGGGCAGGGAGGGCCGCACGGGGGCGTCTGGAACGAGCCCAGGCCTGCTCGCAGGCACAGGTACATCGTGATGACGAAGAACGACTCGGTGGGCTTGCTCTGGTGCAGGAACGTGACGACGATCTGGTCCTTGTTCTCCACGTTGACAAAGCACCTCCCGCTGCGTGTCGTTCGTGTTGGGATACGTTCTAGATTCGCGTTCCCAGGGAATCCAAAATAAGATATGCGCACCCCTTGAAGGCCTCGGGGATGTCGGTCTGCTTGGACAGCGGTATCTCTCCGTCGCTCAGATCCTTGAGTATGTTCCCGATCGTCATGTAGAGCTTCAGGTTCGCCCCGTACAGCTTCGGCGTTTTCCTGCGAGAATCCCGAAATCAGCAGCAGATCCGGGAATCTTCCCGGCCTGACCTCATGGTGTCGAAGATCTCGTCGCGGTTGTCGCTCAGGAACGACGTCCCCGGGGGCATGAAGTCGGGCAGCGGCACGGCGAACTCGGGCAGCCCGAACTGGTACGTGTGGACCGGGGGCAGCAGCGAGGCGATCCTGAGCTCGGGATGCCTGCTCTGCATCGAGTGCGTGCCGTCCTCGAGCAGCATCGGCTTGGTGACGTCCTGTGCAAACGCCGTCAGCAGCTTCCTGGCCGCGTCGAAGCCCGGCTTGGGCGCGGCAGGGGCCTGGAGCAGCGAGACGATCGTGTCGAACGTGTGCGCCGACGTGACGAACTGCGAGTCGTGCAGGTAGAACCACTGGCGCAGCAGCGACAGCATCTCGTGCTCCGAGTACAGCACCCTCTTGCTCGAGTCCGCCCGCAGTATGACGTGCCTGCCAGCCCAGCCCGCGCGTCGGTGTTAGCATCTCCGGGGTTGAGCTCGGCGCTTCCAGTTCTTCGATCCACTACGGTAGAGACAGGAAGCCGCTGGCTCTTGGGCTCCGTGCACCCGAAGACAACACAGCGGTGCCCGTGGGTGCCAGTCGTTCTTAAGGTTGGGTGCATGTCGCCAACGCACCAAACGCGCAGACAAGAGAAACAAAGAGCGCAACGCCACCGCTGCTTGGGATGAGCTCAGAGCGCACTCGGAGCACTCATTTCCCATCACTCTCAAAGAGGGCACACACACACGGGAAGGGCGAGTGCGATGGAGAGAGCGGCGTGCTGCGTACCCGACCTGCGGCTCGACCCAGAGCTCGGTGACGATGGAGTTGGGGCTCGTGATGTACGTGACGTACTGTATCGTGCTGCACACGGTCGACTGGTGCAGCTTCTCGATGGGCACGTCGAGCAGCTGCGGCGACGGTATCACGCTGATGGGCCTGATGAACGCGAACACGCCCGTGTTGACCAGCGCCAGCCCCTCGGATATCCTCCGGCGCACCAGCAGCTCCAGCGCGAAGTTGGACGTGGCCTGCAGCGGCACCGTCCACAGCCACCTGCTGTGGTGCATGTACGAGAACAGAATCGGCGGCGACGGCAGCGGCGACGTCACGACGGGGAACCGCACGGCCGCGCGCCTGTCGAGGACCGGCAGCTGCGGCGGCGGCTGCGCGTGCTTGTACTGCGGCGTGATCAGGCGGAAGTAGTCGGGGCAGGGCACGAGCCCGCTCGACTTGGCGCTGTCGCGCGCGTGCGAGAGCGAGCGCAGGAAGTCGTCGATGACCTCGACCTGCGTGTGCATCGGCACGCAGCAGAACGCAAAGTGCAGCAGCAGCAGCCCGGGCATGTCCCACGACACGTTGAGCAGGCAGAACGCGCGCAGCGGGCCCGCGTTGGTGAACCCCGCCGCGCAGAGGCTCGGCCGCTTCTCGTACGTCGGCGTCCCGGGCGACGGCGGCGACGGGTCCGCGGCGAACTTGGCGAAGAGCCGCTGCTGCGACAGCGCCTGCCGGGCCGCCTGCGGGTCGTCGAACGATGCGCGCGCCGAGCCCGCGCCTGCGCGACGCACGTCGACCGACGCGGCGCTCGAGCTCAGCGAGGCGACGCTCGAGTTGAGCGAGGGCGCGGAGGACGACGCCGACGAGGCGCCCGGGCGGTGCACGTACGTCGCCCACTCGCGGCAGTGGCGCAGCAGCGTCTCGGTCTCGCGCACAAAGTACGAGCTCGAGTCGGCGGACCACGTCAGCACGAGCCGCGTGACGTCGCAGCGCGACATCACGCAGAGCTTCTCGGTGCGCATGCAGTAGTGCAGCATCCTGCCGGGCGCCTCCTCGACAAAGCGCCAGAAGCGCGCCTCCTTGGGCACGGGCTCGCGCGCGGGGAACGACGTGTTGATGAGCACCTTGTCGGCGCTGATGACGGCCTTGGCGAACGCGCGCATGTCCTGCGACGCGCGCGCCGCCAGCGACCCCGCGACGTACTCGAGCGGCGCGAGCATCGCGATGCGCACGTGCGTCGCCGGGATGCTGCGCTCCTCCGAGACGCCGGCGTTGCTGGCCGAGAGGAACATCGGCGGCCCGACCGTCACGAGCGTGTACTCGAGGATGCGCCCCAGCGTCCACGGCATGCGCATCGCGACCTGCACGCTGCCGCTCTCGGTCCGCGAGATCGACTCGATGCGGAAGCCCTCGCGCGCGCGCACCTCGAGCACCCTGCGCGCGTCGACCCAGTTCATCGTGTAGTCCGAGAGCTCGCTGCGGAACAGCGGCGGCAGCTCGTCCTGCGCCGCCTGCTCGTAGTCCTCCTGGCCCTGCCTGAGGTACTCGGCGACCTCGTCGGGGGGCGGCAGCGTCGGCAGGACGATCCGCCTCGCCACAGAGTCGGTCGCGTGCGCCCCGCGGAAGAACGCGGCGCGCTGGATGGGCGACGCGAGGACCATCGCGTCGCTGACGGGCTCGCAGGCCGCGGGCAGCGTGCTGAGGTCGTAGTACTCGCCGCCCGTCTGCGCGGCCAGCAGCCGCATCGACTCGACGTCGGGCACGTAGCCGATCAGCCCGCAGCCCCCGGGGCTCCACTCCTGCGGGCCCACGCGCACGACAATGACCGAGATGTCCTCCGCGGCCATCCGCATCACGAAGCTGTCGTACTGCGGCTGCTCCGCGTGCGACAGCGTCCCGTCGGTGATGTCTGCGGCGCAGGTGAGAGTCGTGCAAGACGCAGTGAGAGCCGTGACAGGCTCGTGCAAAGACTCGGTGCCAGTAACGCGAGACTCGGCGAAAGGGGCGCGAGAGGCGGCGAGGACGCACAGATGAGGACGGGGCAGGCCTCGGGGGCGGCGACCTTGAGGCTGAAGGCGCCGCTCTGGAGGAGCGAGCGGAGGTCCTGCGTGGTGCCGCGCCTGCACGAGGGGTCGTTGTGCAGCGCGGCGAGCTTGCACTCGAGGCGCGCCCACGAGCCGCGCAGCTCGTCCATGAACTCGCGCAGCGCCGCGGCCGTCTGCAGCGAGCGCGAGCAGAGCGGGACGCCGTGGGCGAGCACCTCGAGGCCCTCGACAATCTCGCCGACGGCGACGACGTTGAGCAGCACCTCGGGGATGAACTCGAGCGCGTGGCCCGGGCCGACGCGCGAGGGCCTCGCCAGCGCGGCCAGCACCGCCTCGAGCGCGCCCCAGCACTCGTCCAGCAGCGTCACGCCCGTCCGCGCGTCCAGCGACGCCAGCGGCGGCCGCACGTCGACGAGCACCGTCACGCAGTACGACGCGTACAGCGCCTCGCTCCGCGTCTCGGGCCCCACCTGCACGCACGCCACCGCGCTCGCCGCCCAGTTGGGCGCCGCCGCTGACGTCGACGTCGCAGCAGCCGACGACGACGACGCTGACGCGGGGGGCGACGGCGACTGCGGGAGGATGATCGACGACGACGACGTGCTGAGCAGGGACGGCGTCGCAGGCGGCGTGGGCGTCGAGCGGCGCGGCGGCGGGGGAGGGGGAGCGGGCGGCATGGGCGACATGGGCGGGGGCAGGGCGGCGGCGGGCGAGGCCGTGTCCAAGTCGACGGGGCGCAGCGCAGAGGGCAGCGGCCGCGGGCTCCACAGGTCGCGCGCCTCGAGCGCAGGCGCCTCGGGGTCGGGCCCCGGCACGATCGCGAACAGCTCCTTCACATCGGGCGAGACTTGCTCGTCCTGCGGTCAGAGGCGGTGAGGAGGCGTGGGCTCTGCTGTGGCGAGTGTGGGCAGCGCGAGTGAGAGGGGCCGTTGCCTGCAGGATCGTCACGAAGCGGTCGAAGAGCCAGCACGAGTGCTCGCTGCGCGGGAACGAGAGGTACTTGTCCGCGAACAGCGTCACGAGCTGCGAGGCCGCCATCGCGCGGGTTGCCTGGCGAAGACGCCGCCCCGGCTCTTGGGTTGGTTTGTCTGTCCGGAACGGCCCACGGGACACGAGGAAAATATCTCGGATACCAAAAATATCCCGCGATTCATAGTCATGAAGACCAGTCGTTTGCTAGCAGGGAGGGAACAGCTGAGCCGCGTCGGTCCACTCGTCTTGTCTTGTCTTGTCTCTCTCAGGCCGTTACTCGCCCGAGGGGGTCTTTTCCAGATAAGATTCGTTTCGGGAGAGAATCTACTGACGTAAACGGTTTGTTTTCTCTCCTTTTTTTCTGTGTTACCGCCTAAGCGCCACTCCCAGGCTCGACAGGCCCCCCAGCGCAACCCACCACCACAGCGGCAGAGAATGTCGACCGGCAAGGTGCCGCGGACCTCGGCGGAGATCCGCGAGAGCTTCATCAAGTTCTTCGAGTCCAAGGGCCACCTCTTCGTGCGCAGCGCGCCCGTCGTGCCCCAGGACGACCCCACCCTCATGTTCATCAACGCCGGCATGAACCAGTTCAAGGGTCCGCTCCACTCTCCCCCACCCTCCTCTCCGCGAAAATATCTCGGCGCATCGGTATCTCCGCCCGGCGCGCGACGAGGAGATACGCGTATCGTCATTCCTGTGTTTTTCCGCGCTGTTGACGTGTGGTGATGCGACGCCCCCGCCCGCAGGCTGCATGCTGGGCGAGAACCCCAAGGGCTGGAAGCGCGTCGCCAACAGCCAGAAGTGCATCCGCGTGTCGGGCAAGCACAACGACCTGGACGAGGTGGGCCGCGACACGTACCACCACACGCTCTTCGAGATGCTGGGCAACTGGTCGTTCGGCGACTACTACAAGGAGGAGGCGCTCGCCTGGTCGTGGGAGCTCCTCACGCAGGTCTGGCAGCTGCCCAAGGACCGCCTCTTCGTCACCGTCTTCGAGGACGACGACGAGAGCGCCGAGATCTGGGCGCGCGTCTCGGGCCTTCCCAAGGTGCACAATAATTACACAGGCCCTCTCCCCCTTCATCAGTGCGGGCGGTAGATATCGCGAAATATCTTCCCCGCGTGATGTGATGGCGTTGGCAACGGCGCTGACAACGGCGAGTGCAGGAGCGCATCATGAAGTTCGGGGCCAAGAGCAACTTCTGGGAGATGGGCGACACGGGGCCGTGCGGGCCGTGCAGCGAGATCCACTTCGACAAGGGCGACCTCGCGACGCAGGCCGAGACGTTCGCGGACCCCATCAAGGGCGTCAACGGCACCAACGACCGCTACATCGAGATCTGGAACAACGTCTTCATGCAGTACGAGCGCGTCAAGTCGGGCGAGCTCATCCCCCTCAAGTCCAAGGTATGCATTGCAGCCCGGCCCCGCATACAAGATTCCCCTGTTGTGTTTCTCGAAACGTGACGCTGTTCCGGCATTTTCCCCGTTTGGGCTAAACTCCCTGCCACCTCCAGTGACGCGATTCCGGCATTTCCTGATTTCTCTTGCATTGTATTGCCTTATATTGTCTTATTGCCTTATATTGTTGTATTGTTGTTACTGTTATGGCTCACTGTTACACTGCTGCTGCCGCACAGAACGTCGACACGGGCATGGGCTTTGAGCGTGTGTGCGCCATCCTGCAGAACGTGCGCTCCAACTACGACACGGACGTCTTCAGCCCGATCATCGCCAAGATCGCCGAGCTGAGCGGCGTGCCCTACGGCCAGGGCCCCGAGGGCATGCCCCACCGCGTCGTCGCCGACCACCTCCGCGCGCTGAGCTTCGCCATCGCCGACGGCGCCCTCCCCTCGAACGAGGGCCGCGGCTACGTGCTCCGCCGCATCCTCCGTCGTGCCTCGAGGTCCGTCGTCGGCTCAAGGGCCCTCTCCCCCTCCTCCTCCCCCTTCCCCCAGATGATCTGCTGTGTAGTTTTTATGTCTGTTGCGTGTCACCCCTCTCCTTCCCTCCGAAACGCTTCTTTGGTTCCGAGGTTCCTCTCTGATTCGGGTTTTCCTGACCTGCTCAGTTGATAGATTGTTTCATTTTTTGTTTCATTTCCGCAGAGAATCGCATTCCATTACATGGTTGTTACCTAGAAAACACACAATTTCGGCGGAATTCGGTTAAAGTTCGTATGGGGTTTTTGTATTTCCACGCGATTACACGGAATCTCGAGGAGAAGGTTATTGTAGTCATCCTGTTGGCCGTCGAAGGGGGAAAATCAACTGACTGTGCTCGCCCGCCCTGCGCAACACAGGTACGCGCGCCTGCTGGGCCAGAAGGACGAGGCGTTCGTGTACAAGCTGGTGCCGACGCTGCAGAAGATCATGGGCGCCGCGTTCCCCGAGATCCGCGAGCGCGGTCAGTTCGTGGCTGACGTGATCCGCTCGGAGGAGGAGCGCTTCATCAAGACGCTGGGCTCGGGCATCGACAAGTTCGAGAAGTTCGCCGCCGAGGCGCAGTCTGCGGGCTCCTCGGTGATCCCGGGCGACAAGGTCTTCCTGCTCTACGACACGTTCGGCTTCCCTGCCGACCTGACGCGCATCCTCGCCGAGGAGAAGAGCATGACCGTCGACGAGGACGGCTTCCAGCGCCTGATGACCGAGCAGCGCGAGCGCGCGCGCGCCAACAAGAAGGCGATCCTGAGCGCCGGCGGCAGCGACGGCTGGACGATCTACGAGGAGGGCACGACCGAGTTCGTGGGCTACGACCTGCCGAGCTGCGAGTCCAAGGTCCTGCGCTGGCGCGAGGACGCGGGGCTGCTGAGCGTCGTGCTCGACCGCACGCCGTTCTACGCCGAGTGCGGTGGTCAGGTGGGCGAGCGCGGGCGCCTGGAGAGCTCGGGGATCGTCCTCGAGGTGGCCGACACGATCAAGGTCAACGACATCTGGATCCACCGCGCGCGCGTGGTCAGCGGCGCCGCCACCCAGGAGACCATGTCGCAGGTCTTTGTCGCGCAGGTCGACGAGGCCGAGCGCGCGGCGACGCGCAGGAACCACAGCGCGACGCACCTGCTGCAGGCGGCCCTGCAGCGCATCGTGGGGTCGCGTGTGGCGCAGCAGGGCTCGCGCGTGGCGTGGGACGTGCTGCGCTTCGACTTCACGGCGTCGAGCCCCCTGACGCCCGAGCAGCTGCAGCGCACCGAGGCGCTCGTCAACGAGCAGGTCATGACCGTGCTGCCCGTCACCTGCGACAAGATGGCCCTCGCCGACGCGCAGGCCACTGGCGCCATGGCCCTCTTCGGCGAGAAGGTCCGTCTCCTCTCTTGCGTTGTCTTTTGCATCGCATTGCTGCGCACCCCCCCCGCATTTCCCCCGGGCTACGCTTCTGTTTCCCTACACTCCGTCAGTCGATCCATGCTAACACGGCGCTCGCCTCAACAATCAGTACGGGGACGTTGTGCGCGTGATCTCCATGGGCGAGTTCTCGAAGGAGCTGTGCGGTGGCCTGCACGTGTCCAACACGGGCGAGATCGGGTACTTCCGCATCCTGAGCGAGTCGAGCATCAGCAGTGGCGTGCGCCGCATTGAGGCCGTCAGCGGCATGGGTGCCCTGGCCAAGGCCCGCGAGGACGCGGCCATCGTCTCGGGCCTGCGCATGAAGCTCTGCTGCAAGGACGACGAGCTCATCCCGCGCCTCGACGCCACGGCCGCCGAGACCAAGCGCCTCGAGAAGGAGCTGGTCGCCGTCAAGGCGCAGCTGGCCGCCCTCAGGGCCGCCGAGATGCTCGCGCGCCCCGCGGCGCAGCTCAAGGGCGTCAACGTGTGGACGATCGAGCAGCAGGTGCCCCAGGCCGACTTCACGCTGCTGGTCGACGCGGTGGCCGCCGCTCAGCCCCAGGGCGTCGTGCTGCTCGTCAACACGCAGCCCACGATGGGCTCCATCTCGGTGGTGGTCTGCAAGGCGCTCTCGAAGAAGGCCAAGGCCGGCGCCATTGTCAAGAAGCTCGCCGAGGTCGCTGGCGGCAACGGCGGCGGCAGCCCCGAGCGCGCGCAGGCGGGCACCAAGACCCCCGAGAAGATCGCCGACGTCGTGGCGGCCAGCGCCAGGATCATCGAGGAGCTGCTGCCCTGAGCACGGCGTGGCGCACGTAGTGCTCTGGTGTCTGAGGAGCAAGCAAGCGGGTGGGCTGCGCTGATCCCAACGCAGCGCAACACAACGTCGAAAAAGACAAAGAGAACACTTGAAGTACTGTTGGCTCAGGATTTCTCTTTGATCGACCACAGTGTTCAAATCAACACGGCCATACGAACCGACGAAGGACCACAACATCCTGACTCTACTCCTAGGTGGGGAGGAGGTACGGGGAGCGACGGCTATGGCCTAGGACCCGAAAAACGACATGGAGCCAAGAGACCCCGATGTGGACCTACATGGCCCGCTCCTACAAGAGACCTGGCCAGACAGGTGCAGACAGATGTCTTTAATTCTGTCAGCTCTTGCCTCTGCTGCAGCGGCTCTGCTCTCGGCTGCAGAGATCGAAATCTCAGCCCTGGCCTCGGCCCTGTCAGCCCTTGCCTCTGCTGCAGTGGCCCTGTTCTCGGCCACTGTGATCGAAACCTCGGCCCTCGTCTCGACCCTCAGCCCTTGCCGCCTTGGACTCAGCCCCGGCAGCCCCGGCCTCCGATGTGGCGAGCTGCGCGGTGAGATGACGAAGCTGTCTATCGAGATGATCGGTTCTCATCATCGGAAGATACCAGGCCGAGGCATCGATCACAGCAGCCGGAACAGGGCCACTGCAGCAGAGGCAAGGGCTGACAGGGCCGAGACCAGGGCTGAGACCTCGATCTCCGTAGCCGAGAACAGGGCCGCTGCAGCCTCGATAACTGAGGCTGAGAACAGGGCACGAGGATGTCGAGAAGAGGCAGATTGACGCCCTGGATCTGCAGTTCACACTGGAGCACCCGTAGAGCATCAACTCAAGGCCTAGCCGTGTCTACTGTCTTGCGCTGGGGACATGCACACCAAGGTGCTCTGTGGCGCCTGGGGAAAGAGGGAAGGAGCGGGGAACAGTGCGATACAAGTGCAGAGGCCTCTGAGAAGGGATGAACTGGCTGCAGATAATGAACATCCTCACAACACATCGGCTTCCGCCGCGCTGGCGTCGCAGGGGTCGCGGGCGACACTGGCAGCCTTTGTTGTCCCGAGACCGCGGCCGTTTCCTGGGCTGGTCAACCCTCGCGGCGGTGGTCGCCGAGGGAATAAGAAGATCTGGCGGCTATCGGCCCGAGAAGGCAGGTCTCTCGTGCCCAACGGACGCGGGACGACGGCTCCGCGACACTGCGCAGAGGCGACCAGCACGCGGGGTGCCGGCGGTCTCGCTGTCCAGCGTCGGCGGCGCGGGTGCTCAGATCTGGTGGCTGCGGTGCCGTCGCCTGCAGTTTAGCGGCAAGAAAACAACCGCCACCAGCAGCCCACACCCAATTTTTCAGGCCCTTTTCGCAAGCAGGGCCAGATACAGTGCTCCTCCGGTGCTAACCGCTCCTACGTCACCATATCTGCGTACCTTTTAGGCCCGCGGCTTCACGCACTCTTTCATTTTGCACACAGCGCCCCTCAATACATCAGGAACAACAGAAGCCAGCGACTTCTGCTGCTCGCACACACGCTCGGCAATACAGCACTGCTGCTGCTCGACACAACACACCCGCCCGATGAGCACCAAGAACAAGCCCGCCGTGGTGAGCGCTGCAGAGGCAGTCGCGCACGTGAAGGACGGCGACGTGGTGACGTGCGAGGGGTTCATGGGGTCCGCCTTCGCCGAGGAGCTCGTGATCGCGCTCAAGGACCGCTTCGCTGCTACGGGGCACCCGAGGGACCTATCGCTGTTCTACGCCGCGTTCCAGGGCGACGGGCCCGACTGCGGACTGAACCACCTCGCCGAGCACGAGGGCATGCTCAAGCGCGTCGTTGGGGGTCACTGGGGCGTCAACTCGAAGCTCGTCAAGCTCGCCCTGGAGAACAAGATCGAAGCCTACAACCTCCCCATGGTGAGTGCACTGCGTTAGTGCCCTTTTTTCTGTCGACTTGTGTTCTGTTGTTTGGGGTCTGTTCTCCATTTTGTTGGGGCTCTTTTTGTGCGCATCTCTTTGCACGCCCCCAATAATTAGAGATCTCCAGGGCAATGCTGTTCTGGCACAGTTCTCAGCTTTAAAACCTGCCCGGACGTTTATTTCAAGAAAGCGAGCGCGCGCGGGTGTATTGTTTCCTGTCTTAAGCCGAGACATACTTTAGATAATTACTTTTTCTACGCATTTTCCGAGATGTGCAAACTCATTACGCAATCTATAAAGGGGGTGCTTTCGCACATGTTCCGCGACATGGCGGCCCGCAAGCCGAGGACGGTCACGCACGTGGGCCTCGGTACCTTTGTGGACCCGCGCATCAACGGCGGCAAGCTCAACGAGGCCGCCAAGGAGGACCTCCTGAGGGTCATCGACGTCGATGGTCGCGAGTACCTCTCCTACAAGGTGCGCTTCACAGACCATCCAAGACCCACAGCACCAACACACAGCACAGCCTTCCCGCCCTCCCCCACGGTCTCCTTATTTCTGTTTCCTCTTCCACCCCCCGGAAGTCCAGCGTCCTTCCTGGTCTCTGTATCCACACGACCCCACCTTACCGATGAACCAGCTCAGCTGCTGCTAAACACACCTCAACCGTCACCGCACAACCGTCACTCTTCTCTACGAACAGGGGCACTCCAAGCACCTCTCGGGGGCCTCAGCACACCCGCAATACACCTGCGCTCTCCCGGATCAGCAACCCGCAACTAACGGCCCCGCACCAGCATCCCGAGAAGATCGACGTTGCCCTGATCCGCGGCACGACGGCGGACACGCGCGGGAACGTCACCGTGGAGCGCGAGGCCCTGACGATCGAGATGACGGCCGTGGCCACGGCGACGCACAACCGCGGGGGCATCGTGATCGTGCAGGTCGAGCGCGTGGTCGAGGCCGGCACGCTCAACCCGCGCGACGTCAAGATCCCCGGCATCCTCGTGGACTACATCGTCGTGTGCTCCAAGCCCGAGTACCACATGCAGACGATGGGCGTGCAGTTCAGCCCCGAGTACGCCTGCCACTGCCGCGCCAACGGCAAGGTACACTCAATTCCCACAAATGATGACGCGACGCAGGCAACTTTCCGGGAGGTTCAGATTCCTTTGAATCGGAATATCTTCAATAATCTGGGGTTTCTGAATTCAATACAACTGATCACTGACACAACGACATTCTTTAGGCAGCACCGCCGATGCCCCTGGACGAGCGCAAGGTCATTGCGCGCCGCGCCGCCTTCTCGCTGAAGCCCAACATCGTGGTGAACCTGGGCATCGGCATCCCCGCGGGCGTCGCGTGCGTGGCCGACGAGGAGGGCGTGGCGTCGTCGATGACGCTGACCACCGAGGCTGGCACCATCGGAGGAGTGCCCGCCAGCGGCCTGGACTTTGGGTGCTCGAGCAACATGGAGTGCCTGCTCGACATGCCCGCCCAGTTTGACCTCTACCACGGCGGCGGTCTCGACCTCACCATCCTGGGCCTGGCCCAGGTCGACCAGCACGGCAACCTCAACGTCAGCAAGTTCGGCAAGCGCATCGCTGGCGCCGGGGGGTTCATCGACATCAGCCAGAACGCCCGCAACCTCGTCTTCGTGGGCACGTTCACTGCCGGGAAGCTCAAGGTCAGCGTGGGCCACGGCAAGCTGGCCATCGAGCAGGAGGGCGCGATCCCCAAGTTCGTGAAGGAGGTGGAGCACATCACGTTCAGCGCGCGTGTGGCGCTGGAGACCGGACAGAACGTGCTGTACGTGACGGAGAGGTGTGTGTTCAGGCTGGTGGCCGAGGGCCTCGAGCTGATCGAGGTGGCGCCCGGCATCGACGTGGAGCGCGACGTGGTGGCCCACATGGAGTTCAGGCCCGTCATCCGTGGGACGCCTGCGCTGATGGACCCGCGCATCTTCCGCGAGGGGATTATGAGCCTCAAGGACGACATCGAGCCGCCAACCGAGGTGCCCAACTAAGGAGATGCCGGACCGGAAACAAATCGTGCCGAACTAGCACGCAACTTACCCACAGTTCTGCAACCGATTGAGACTTATTCTCCCTCAACACCAATAGGAAGATAACTAAGCTGACTATTATGCACCACCCAAGCCTTCTCTTTTCTTGTAGAATTGAATCGCGAACTGAGTGCCCTGTAGACAGACACATGAAGTGAATTAGTCTATCGTATTTCAGCCGAGTCCTGGCTACACGAGGCCCGATTTGCTCATGAGCGTATACAGTGATGACCCTGCCCTCTAAGAACAATCGGAAAACAGTGCAGCGCAGTCTCGAACGGTGTCTGTTGCTCATATTCTCGGGCATCCGGGATTTCCACGAGCCTGTGTTTCAAGAGTTGTCTCTCTGGCAAGGCCTGAGGGAGTGGTTCTCTTGCTTGGGGGGCTCTTGATGAACTTCCACTCTCTCTTCAGCAACAAGCAACAACAAACACTGATAGCGGGAAAACTTGTTCTGGTAGGGTTCTCATACGCCCCCGGGGAAATACTGCGAAGCCGCTGCACCGCGGTGTCAACGTGCTTTTGCTTCTGATACCCCTTTCCTAGTTTGGATGCGCTCACTGGACCCGTCTGTCTCTCGACAATTCGATTTGCCCAGCAAGCCCCTGATTCGTTTAGCGTCGTAGCGTGAGGTCCCTTTGTCTCCACTATCAACACTCCGCAATCCACCACTATGACACTCACACTCAGACGCACATCAACCCAATATCCTGCTTGTGCGATGCCGAAGAAACCTCTCTGGAATCACACAATTATCGGATTTGACCAGATTTGTGAATATCTTGCGCAACAACGAAGATAGGCCGTGCCCACGACTACTCGGTCGACAATCGAGGCTGAAAATGGGAGCTGTGCAATCGCACAACGCTGAAGGCCGGCGACCCCTTGGCTTGTCTTTTCCTCGAGTGTTCCCGACTCCCGGTACGGAATACTGGTATTCGTCCTAAAATGGGAGTCACCACCCGTTCCCTCCCTTTTGCGTCCCATCTCTCAGACCCCTCTGCCACCGGTTCTTGCTTGATACACGCGTGCCCAACGACCAGGACAGCAGCGGAAACAGCCAGCACACACCACGCCCTTCATCCCGCGACTGCGCAGCTGCCTTTGCGCTCAACAGGGCCACTCATCCCGATTCAGGCGAAATACAGTCACAGAAATCCCTGCACAGGAACCTCAGACGGCGCCGCCGTCACTCTTTTACAGAACGCCGAGAGAACACTTGGCTGCACTTCACTCCAACCCTCCGCAGCGCAGCTCTCGCACACACACGCCAACTGAAACAGCACCGATGGGCACCAAGCACAATCACTCCAGGCCGGCGAAAGTTGTCAGCGCCTCAGAGGCAGTCGCGCACGTCGGCGACGGCGACGTGGTGGCGGTCGAGGGCTTCGGGGGGTCCGTCGTCGCGGAGGAGCTGCTCCGGGCGCTCGGGGAGCGCTACGTGGCCACGGGGCACCCGGGGGCCCTCACGCTGATCCACGCGGCGTTCAAGGGCGACGGGCAGAAGATGATCGGGCTCAACCACTTCAGCCACGAGGGCATGCTCAAGCGGTCCATCGGGGGACACTGGGGAGGCAACTCGCTGCTCGTTTCGCTCGCCCTCGAGAACAAGATCGAGGCTTACAACCTCCCCCTGGTGAGCGGTCTCAGCCGTTACCATCTCGTTTTCCGATTGCTGTGTCTGTTGTTCGGGGTCGTGGCATTTGTTGCACCGACGGGCCCCCACCGGAGGTGTTGGCATCGATGGGCGACCCCGTTCTCCGAGTATTCCCAGCTCCCGGGAGACATACTGAGACCTGTCCGATAACAGGGAGTGATCTCGCACATGTTCCGCGACATGGCGGCCCGCAAGCCGAGGACCATCACGCACGTGGGCCTCGGCACCTTCGCGGACCCGCGCATCGACGGCGGCAAGCTCAACGAGGCCGCCAAGGAGGACCTCGTCGACGTCGTCAACTTCGATGGCCACGAGTTCCTCTCCTACAAGGTGCTTTGCCGAACTACGACACCCACCTCCCGCTCGAGTCTGTGCTCCTGAACCAGAGGCAGCTCCCCGAAAGGACAGCGACACAGTATCACACAGTGAAAGTGCAGCGCCCTGAGGGAGGGACTGTGCTCCGCGGTCAGGGGGCACCCACTGCACCCTCATTTTCCTCGTGGCCTAGACCTCACACGGAACACCTTCTTCCTTTCTTTCTCTATCTTACCGTTGCGGGCCACCGAGCAGCACCCAGGGATGGTCAACGTGGCGCTGCTGCGCGGCACCTCGGCCGACACACGCGGGAACATCTCTGTGGAGCGCGAGGCCCTGACCCTCGACATGACGGCCATGGCCATGGCCGCCCACAACAGCGGAGGCATCGTGATCGTGCAGGTCGAGCGCGTGGTCGAGGCCGGCACGCTCAACGCGCGCACTGTCAAGATCCCGGGCGTCCTCGTCGACTACGTCGTGGTCTCCTCCGACCCCGAGTACCACAGGCAGACGCTCAATGAGCACTTCAACCCCGCGTACAGCTGCCACAGCCGCGGAGACAGCAAGGTACTATCAATTCCCACAAATGATGACGCAGCGCAGGCAAAACTATCAATCTGCCAGCTAACTCGATATGCGAAGTTGTTGGTGGTGGAACAATTCATCACTCACTGACAGAACACCGCAGGTAGCCAAGACCATGCAGCTGGACGATCGCAAGATCATCTCGCGTCGCGCCGCGTTTGCACTGCAGCCCAACATCCTCGTCAACCTGGGCATCGGCATCCCCGAGGGCGTCGCCAGCGTCGCCGACGAGGAGGGCGTGGCGTCGCTGATGACGCTGACCACCGAGGCTGGCACCATCGGGGGAGTGCCCGCCAGCGGCCAGAGCTTCGGGTGCTCGAGCAACATGGAGTGCCTGCTCGACATGCCCGCCCAGTTTGACCTCTACCACGGCGGTGCCCTCGACCTGGCCGTCCTGGGCCTGGCCCAGGTCGACCAGCACGGCAACCTCAACGTCAGCAAGTTCGGCTCTCGCATCGCTGGCGCCGGGGGGTTTGTCGACATCAGCCAGAACGCCCGCAACCTCGTCTTCGTGGGCACGTTCACCAACCCCAAGGCCAAGGTGCGCGTGGAAGACGGCAAGGTGGTCATCGAGAAGGAGGGCACTGGGAAGAAGTTCGTGAAGGCAGTGGAGCACATCACGTTCAGCGCACGCGTGTCGCTGGAGAGCGGGCAGAACGTGCTGTACGTGACGGAAAGGTGTGTGTTCAGGCTGGTGGCCGAGGGCCTCGAGCTGATCGAGGTGGCGCCCGGCATCGACGTGGAGCGCGACGTTGTGGCCCACATGGACTTCAGGCCCGTCATGCACAGGACACCTGCTCTGATGGACGCACGCATCTTCCGCGAGGGGATTATGAGCCTCAAGGACGACATCGAGCCGCCAACCGAGGTGCCCAATTAAGGAGATTCCGGAATCGTACCCCACAGAGCTCCATGCACGTGCAACCAGTGATCAGTTCTTCTTACTAAAATGAGTCGAGCAACAAAAAAGTTGCCCATTTTGGTGTTTCAGCTCTTGCAATTACGTGTATGCTCAACCATCAATCTTCTGCGATACTGAATCTGAGTGGACCCTTTCAGTACATTAAAACAAGTTACCAATATACGGGTAAAATAACAACACCTCTCTGCCTGGCTGGCAACTTTCCTTGAGACAGAGTCAGTTTCGCACCTCAACATGCACATGTACTTGGCGAAAACAGGGTGCTCTCTGAAGTGCAAACTTCAGTTCGTTAATCGGGACGTGCTGGATTGATTCTTACAACTTCATTTCTTACCCCGTACTTCATCATGTGGCTGCTCCCCCATCCCCTGTTTCAGAGTGCCGCAGTGGCAAGGCAGCTAGAGATGCTGGCCATGCCAACTCAGCCCCTGCTGCAATGGTGGCTTTGAGTAGTTCAACCTTTCTCCTCCCCCCAGATGATGCCCGAGAGCTGGTGTGCCACCAGTGTGGCGCAGGATGGCACCCGCAAACCTGATGCGGCCTCCGTTGCCCAGGCCGTTCGAGGCCTGCGGGCTGCAGGACAACCGAACCAGTGCATATGTTAGGGTGACAACACGCTAGGGGATCCAGGAGCACCAATACGCACGCAGGCGTTGCCAAAGCCGTTGGCGTCGCATGTTTGCAAGTTCACCAGGGCCACGTGGGCTTTCAGTTACAGATGCCATTTTGGGCTGTGATTTCCCCCAAACCTTAGTGCTGCCACATATCCACCAGTGAACATAGTTAACACTCCATCTGCGACATACCCGCCTTAGTTCTGACAGGCGCAGGGTGACAAACGATTCGCCTGCCTGCTGGATTTTACGGATACCATCTTGAGACTGAATTCCCACAGCACCGGAGGCAGGCGAACTTGGTGTATTTTCTATTCCTAGATTATTCCTAACTCAGGGTCCGGGATACTGGCACTCGTCTGAAAAAAGAGAGTCACCACCCGTTTTCTCCCTGCTTCATCTCCTACTCCATCTCTCGTACAGGGGTCTGCCTCCAGGCAAGCGAGCATGGCGACTAGAACACCGGCTCACTCAGCATGCGGGCGGCATGCCCTGGGCTCCTGCGCCAGCGCGGCTGTTGGGGACATGGGCAAAACACAGCTTGCCAGATTGGGAGTATACAGTCACTGACCTCTGCCTTTATAACCTCAGACGAAGCCCTAGACCTTTCTTTTACATCAGCGAGCACACAGCTCTGATAAAAGCACTCCTCAATCTTCACAACGCATCTCTCGTGATAGCACCGATGAGCATCAAGAGCAAACACTCCAAGCCGGCGACAGTTGTCAGCGCCTCCGAGGCCGTCGCGCACGTCAGCGACGGCGACGTGGTGGTTGTCGAGGGCTTCAACGGAGCAGCTGTCCCCGAGGAGCTGCTCGAGGCGCTCGGGGAGCGCTATGTGGCCACGGAGCACCCTCGGGGGCTCACGCTGTTCCACACCGCGTTCAAGGGAGACAGCAAGAAGATGTCGGGGCTCAACCACTTCAGCCACGAGGGCATGCTCAAGCGGTCCATCGGGGGACACTGGGGGGTCAACTCGAAGCTCGTGACGCTCGCCCTCGAGAACAAGGTCGAGGCCTACAACCTCCCCCTGGTGAGTGGCCTCGGTCGTCATTTCTATTTCTTTTCTGTTGGGGCTGTTTCTGTTGCATGGGGAAGCTGTGAATTAGTCAGGTCCCCACCGTGGAGGTTTGTCCGACTCAGCACACATTAACTGGGCTATGCCCGATAACAGGGAGTCGTCTCGCACATGTTCCGCGACATGGCGGCCCGCAAGCCGAGGACAATCACGCACGTGGGCCTCGGCACCTTCGCGGACCCGCGCGTCGACGGCGGCAAGCTCAACGAGGCCGCCAAGGAGGACCTCGTCGACGTCATCACCTTCGACGGCCGCGAGTACCTCTCCTACAAGGTGCAACATGCCCTCATCACCCCTTGCCTCCGAGTGCTCGGAGGCCTGTGCTATTGCCCAGCGAAACAAACACTGCACAGCACTCCATACGCAGCACACAGAACACTGCACTCATCTTTCTTCCGTGAGCGAGCACTGACCGATGTGGGCCTTTGACCAGCACCCTGATAGGATCGACGTGGCCCTGATACGCGGGACGACGGCCGACACGCGCGGGAACATCACCGTGGAGCGCGAGGCCCTGACGATCGACATGACCTCCATCGCCACTGCTGCGCACAACAACGGTGGCACGGTGATCGTGCAGGTCGAGCGCGTGGTCGAGGCCGGCACGCTCAACGCGCGCGACGTGAAGATCCCGGGCATCCTCGTCGACTACATCGTGGTCTCCTCCAAGCCCGAGTACCACGTTCAGGCACTGGGCGTGCCGTTCAGCCCCGAGTACGCCTGCCACTGCCGCACCAGCATGGTACATCTATTCCCACATATTAAGACGCACCGCAATTGATTCCAGACATATCTGGAGTTGCTTTGCCGAATACAATTGATAGTGGCACTGACGGAGCACCTCAGGCGACCCAGCCCTTGCCGCTGGACGAGCGCAAGATCATCGCGCGCCGGGCGGCGTTCGCACTGCAGCCCAACATCGTGGTGAACCTGGGCATCGGCATCCCCGCAGGCGTTTCGAGTGTCGCCGACGAGGAGGGAGTGGCGTCGCTGATGACGCTGACCACCGAGTCTGGAACCATCGGCGGCGTGCCCGCAGTGGGCCTTGACTTTGGGTGCTGCAGCAACATGGAGTGCCTGGTCGACATGTCCTATCAGTTTGATATCTACCACGGCGGTGCCCTCGACCTGGCCGTCCTGGGCCTGGCCCAGGTCGACCAGCACGGCAACCTCAACGTCAGCAAGTTCGGCACGCGCATAGCTGGCGCCGGGGGGTTTGTCGACATCAGCCAGAACGCCCGCAACCTCGTCTTCGTCGGAACGTTCACCAACCCCAAGGCCACGATGCGTGTGGAAGACGGCAAGGTGGTCATCGAGAAGGAGGGAGCCGGCAGGAAGTTCGTGAAGAAGGTGGAGCACATCACGTTCAGCGCACGCGTGTCGCTCGAGAGCGGGCAGAACGTGCTGTACGTGACGGAAAGGTGCGTGTTCAGGCTGGTGGCCGAGGGCCTCGAGCTGATCGAGGTGGCGCCCGGCATCGACGTGGAGCGCGACGTGGTGGCCCACATGGACTTCAGGCCCGTCATGCACAGGGCACCTGCTCTGATGGACGCACGCATCTTCCGCGAGGGCCTCATGAACCTCAAAGGTGACATCGAGCAGCCCACCGAGGTGCCCAATTGAACGCAAGATAGTGGACAACATCGACCGCGAATCATACTGGAGCAAGAACTAGCACTAAGCTGTTTTTAGAGCCAGTTTGCTTCTCCAGTGCTTATGTTTGTCTCTTCCGCTTCTACGGCATCAGACACCTGCCAGGACACACAGAGGGGAGTTCAATGAGACCACCGGCTTATACAAATGTGGAAGCAACTCCAACGTGATTGGCAGTCAGGCATACTCTTTCAGTAGCAAGTAATGCTCTGGCATCCCGTACTTGGCCGTGAGGACAGCAATGCGCTCTATTCCCGGGGATGGCTGCGTGGATCACCCGTGGGACTTCAAGCTTCTCGCTCCAGGGCAACAGAGAGCAGTATAACTTGTTCTGCATCGGTTCTCATATGAGCCAGGAACATTCCCGAGGAAATACTGCGAAGTCGTTGCACCACGGTGGCGGCAAAAGGCTGTGATAAAATCCATCGAGAGAACGCTCCAATACCAATGTCTGCTTGCTGTCCAAAATACTTATGAAATAGTAATTGGTCACTCGATTTCTTCCGTCAGACAGCTGTTCTCCGATCTGCGCGAATGTGCTCATATCTAAAGGCAATCGACCCCACGGGAAGCTTCTGTTTTGTTGAATTTCCGTTTATAGAACTTAGATTGCCCAGATTTGTATATCTTACGACATGCTGAGAATGGCTCCAGGGTCTATCTGGCCTCCAACCAGCCTCCAGTGAGGTCTGCGGGACTGTGCAATCACTCGATTTAGGAGATCTGTGGCTTTTCTTCGAGTGTTCCCAACTCCCAGTGTGGAATACTGATAATCATCTGAAAAAGGGAGTCACCACCCGTTCCCTTCGTTCTGCGTCTGTACTTCTCTTGCAGAAGTCTGTGCCATCAAGCTTGTTCGCCGGCCAGGACATCAGCTCACAAAACGAGACCACACCGTGCCCAGCGTTCTGGGACTGTACTGCTGAAGTGAGTTCGGCATGACTGGCTTCTTACTATAAAACTACCAGATTAAGGAGAACACAGTCACTGACCCTCTGCTTGATAATCTCAGATTCCTCCCTCATTCACTCTTTTACACAACTCTGAGCAAACAGCTGACAGCTGCTCTTTCTTCAACCTTACACCTTGCAGCACTCGTCAAGCTCGCACAAGCACTCCCCCAATTCAATCTGCACAAATGGGCATCACCAAGCACAATCACTACAAGCCTGCAGTTATCAGCGCCTCCGAGGCCGTCGCACACGTCAGTGACGGCGACGTGGTAACCTGCGAGGGCTTCAACGGGGCCGCTGTCGCCGAGGAGCTGCTCCACGCGCTCGGGGAGCGCTACGTCACCACGGGACACCCTCGCGGCCTCACGCTGTTCCACGCGGCGTTCAAGGGAAACAGCAGGAAGATGACGGGGCTCAACCACTTCAGCCACGAGGGCATGCTCAAGCGGTCCATCGGGGGCCACTGGGGGGTCAACTCGAAGCTCGTGACGCTCGCCCTCGAGAACAAGCTCGAGGCCTACAACCTCCCCCTGGTGAGTGGCCTCGGTCGTCAAATTTCTTTTCCGTCAGGGCTTGTTCTGTCGCCGGGGGTATGGAATTTACAGAGCATTAACGGGCCCCCACCGCGGGGTTGGCGACTCTGTTCTCCGACTATTCCCAGCTCCCGACGGAAATTCTCAGCTTTGCTTGAAAACAGGGAGTCATCTCGCACATGTTCCGCGACATGGCGGCCCGCAAACCGAGGACCATCACGCACGTGGGCCTGGGCACCTTCGCGGACCCGCGCATCGACGGCGGCAAGCTCAACGAGGCCGCCAAGGAGGACCTCGTCGACGTCGTCACCATCGATGGCCGCGAGTACCTCTCCTACAAGGTGCGAGCATCGCACCCTGCAGTAACCACCAACGCCCACACAAAAACCCTTCGTCTCTACCAATTGTCCAGAGGAAACACTCCAAGCAACGTCATGCGAGGCCACCAGCCACACAACAGCACACAGCACTCCATACACCAGCGGAGTGAGGACCTGCACTCGTGGTCAGACCAGCGAAAGCGCACATCACTCTCAACCTCTGTCTTTCCGAGCGAGTACTGACGGGCAGGGGCCCCACTGCGCAGCACCCTGAGAGGATCAACGTGGCGCTGCTGCGCGGGACGACGGCCGACACGAGGGGCAACATCACCGTGGAGCGCGAGGCCCTGACCCTCGACATGATCTCCATCGCCACTGCATGCCACAACAGCGGGGGCACGGTGATCGTGCAGGTCGAGCGCGTGGTCGAGGCTGGCACGCTCAACGCGCGCGCAGTCAAGATCCCGGGCGTCCTCGTGGACTACATCGTGGTCTCCACTCAGCCCGAGTATCATATGCAGTCGACCAACATGCAGTTCAGCCCCGAGTACGCCTGCTTCAGTCGCACCAGCAGCATGGTACAATTCCCACAAATGATGACGCAACGCAGGCAAAACAGATTCCATCGATGCTCACAGATCAACCACTGACGCTTTTCCTCAGGCGGCCCCGCCCATGCCGCTGGACGAGCGCAAGATCATCGCGCGCCGCGCCGCGTTCGCACTGCAGCCCAACATCCTCGTCAACCTGGGCATCGGCATCCCCGAGGGCGTCGCCAGCGTCGCCGACGAGGAGGGCGTCGCGTCGCTGATGACGCTGACCACCGAGTCTGGAACCATTGGAGGCGTGCCCGCCAGCGGCCACGACTTTGGGTGCTGCAGCAACATGGAGTGCCTGCTGGACATGCCCGCCCAGTTTGACCTCTACCACGGCGGCGCCCTCGACCTCACCATCCTGGGCCTGGCCCAGGTCGACCAGCACGGCAACCTCAACGTCAGCAAGTTCGGCTCTCGCATCGCTGGCGCCGGGGGGTTCATCGACATCAGCCAGAACGCCCGCAACATCGTCTTCGTGGGCACGTTCACCAACCCCAAGGCCACGATGCGTGTGGAAGACGGCAAGGTGGTCATCGAGAAGGAGGGAGCCGGCAGGAAGTTCGTGAAGGCAGTGGAGCACATCACGTTCAGCGCACGCGTGTCGCTGGAGAGCGGGCAGAACGTGCTGTACGTGACGGAGAGGTGTGTGTTCAGGCTGGTGGCCGAGGGCCTCGAGCTGATCGAGGTGGCGCCCGGCATCGACGTGGAGCGCGACGTTGTGGCCCACATGGACTTCAGGCCCGTCATGCACAGGGCACCTGCTCTGATGGACGCACGCATCTTCCGCGAGGGCCTCATGAACCTCAGGGACGACATCGAGAAGCCCACCGAGGTGCCCAACTGACGATGCTAGACGAGAGAACACGGCATCCTCGGAGCCGACATCGCAATGCTGAGTCACACTCACCCATACCCACATATTCGAGTAAAGCTGACACCATTCATCGCCAGTCTCCACCATTCTCTCCTAATCTCCTAATTCAATTTGTCGTAGATCAATCGAGGAAGACCTGAGATGAAATTAGTGTTGCACCGTAGGGCGGACACAAACCTACTTTACTCCAACCGCTGCGGGCAGTTAGCTGGGCGCCATACGGGAAAAAGGCATTCGAGTGTGGTCGGGTCCGCTCTGCGGGGCTTCATAAGGTCCCCACCAGTGCGGCCGAGAGGATAGCTGCTCCGGGTTGCCAGAAGGCTGGCGTGCCTGTCACCACCCTCTTGAAGATCAACGAGATGAGTGGCTCATAGGAAGTTCAGCCCGCATCGCTACTTGTCCGGTCATTTTCGGGGAATGGCACCACGGCATCTGCTCCACCATTACAACCTCTGATTACTCATTCACTATTTCTGCAGCACCGGCACGGTGAACAGAAGCCCACTCAGCCATACATCCCGGGTATAATAATCTCTGTTAAACACCACGAGCATCAATACAACGCACAATACAGCACCGATGGGCATCAGGAACAAGCGCACCAAGCCTGCAGTTGTCAGCGCCTCCGAGGCCGTCGCGCACGTCAGCGACGGCGACGTGGTGACGTGCGAGGGCTTCATGGGGTCCGCGTTCCCCGAGGAGCTGGCCCTCGCGCTCAGGGAGCGCTTCGTGGCCACGGGGCACCCGAGGGACCTCACGCTGTTCTACGCCGCCTTCCAGGGCGACAGCAGCAAGGGGCAGGGGCTCGACCACTTTGCCCAGGACGGCATGCTCAAGCGCGTCATCGGGGGCCACTGGGGGGTCAGCTCCAAGCTCGTGACGCTCGCACTCGCCAATAAGGTCGAGGCCTACAACCTCCCAATGGTGCGTGGTCCCGGCTGCGATCTTTTCGGCCTGTGTTCTGCTGATGCGTTTTTTGTATGGAGTTAGTGGAGTTTTCAATTTGTATGGCTGTTTTCCCCCTATCCACTATCGATGTGTCTGAACGACCGCTGGATTATACTGCCATTCCTCCGGACTATGCACGCACCCGTGGAAGTACTGCAATGTAGCCACGCGGCGAGGGTGGCAAGATGTCTGACAAACGCCGGGACGTACTTGGCGGTTGGCGTTTGTTTTTTCAGTTCTCCGAGTATTCCCAACTCCCGAGGAGGAATACTGAGACTTGTCTGATAACAGGGGGTGATCTCGCACATGTTCCGAGACATGGCGGCCCGCAAGCCGAGGACCTACACGCACGTGGGCCTGGGCACCTTCGTGGACCCGCGTATCGATGGTGGCAAGCTCAACGAGGCCGCCAAGGAGGACCTCGTCGGCGTCATCGAGGTCGACGGCCGCGAGTACCTCTCCTACAAGGTGCGCCCGCAGCCCAACCGGCAGGGAATACAGTGACGTCATCCACAGGGCCCACGAAATACCCCAACCATTCTCCGCACTCACATACGAGGCACAGCGACCATGGCGGTCGCCAGCCACACCAACACCGACCACTGTTGACTCGGCCCTGGCTGCCGGGAACACCCAAGGCACACAACCAGGGATGAACTGATGAATGAGTCCACTGCACAGCACCCCCAGAGGATCGACGTGGCGCTGATGCGCGGCACCTCGGCGGACACGCGCGGGAACGTCACCGTGGAGCGCGAGGCCCTGACGATCGAGATGACGGCCATGGCCACGGCAGCGCACAACAGCGGGGGCATCGTGATCGTGCAGGTCGAGCGCGTGGTCGAGGCCGGCACGCTCAACCCGCGCGACGTGAAGATCCCGGGCATCCTCGTCGACTACATCGTCGTGTGCTCCAAGCCCGAGTACCACATGCAGACGCTCGGAGTGCAGTTCAGCCCCGAGTACGCCTGCCACTGCCGTGCCGAGTGCAAGGTACAATCAATTCCCACAAATGATGACGCGACGCCGGCACAATCTTTCAGTAGAATTATCCAGAAATCAGTTGATTCTGCATCTCTTATAGTCTGATCACTGTTCTGACCGCGTGCTGCAGGCAGCACAGCCGATGCCTCTGGACGAGCGTAAGGTCATTGCTCGCCGTGCTGCGTTCACTCTGCGTCCCGACGCGGTAGTGAACCTGGGCTTCGGCATCCCCGAGGGCGTCGCGTGCGTGGCCGACGAGGAGGGCGTCGCGTCGTCGATGACGCTGACCACAGAGGCGGGCCCCATCGGCGGCGTTCCCGCAGTGGGCCTGGACTTCGGGTGCTCGAGCAACATGGAGTGCCTGCTCGACATGCCCGCCCAGTTTGACCTCTACCACGGCGGCGCCCTCGACCTCACCATCCTGGGCCTGGCCCAGGTCGACCAGCACGGCAACCTCAACGTCAGCAAGTTCGGCACGCGCATCGCTGGCGCCGGGGGGTTCATCGACATCAGCCAGAACGCCCGCAACATCGTCTTCGTGGGCACGTTCACTGCCGGGAAGCTCAAGGTCCACGTGGGCGACGGCAGGATGGTCATCGAGCATGAGGGTGCCTCCAAAAAGTTCGTGAAGGAGGTGGAGCACATCACGTTCAGCGCACGCGTGTCGCTGGAGAGCGGGCAGAACGTGCTGTACGTGACGGAGAGGTGTGTGTTCAGGCTGGTGGCCGAGGGCCTCGAGCTGATCGAGGTGGCGCCTGGCATCGACGTGGAGCGCGACGTTGTGGCCCACATGGAGTTCAGGCCCGTCATGCACAGGACGCCTGCACTGATGGACCCGCGCATCTTCCGCGAGGGCCTCATGAACCTCAAGGACGACATCGACAATGTTAACTGAGCGACCAAATGATCGGAGGCGAGGCTGGCACAGGATGATGATCTGCATTCCTCGTCTACTCCAATGACAGGCAGTCTCCTAGAGGCATGCACAAGAATAAGACTACCTCCTATTGGCGAATTCTCACACATTCGGGCTTGGGGCAATGTTGGGGTAGGTTCGTGGATCTCGCTCCCGCCGAAGCCAAAAAAGATTCACAAAATACTGCATTCCTTGCAGAGACAGGTGACCTCGTTGTGGGGGGATTGTGGCAGACATCACAGTCCACACGAGGGATCGGCATCTGACACACATTGGCCGTACCATTCCACCCAAATGGGGCCGTTAAAACAGTCGGTCCGGTGGCAACGGTCGGTACGAAACTCGTTCCCCCCCTCACCCCAACCACAAAGACACGGGCGCGAACTCGTTCCCTTCGTTGCCATTTTCAAATACATGAGTGTCTGCATAGCAGAAAGGCGGTGCAGGATTGACACCGGCGCGAAGGTCACGACTCACGGCGGTCAGATCGGCGGACGAGCTTGCGGGCGATGGCGAGGACGTCCTGCTCTCGGAGGGCTGACTCTGGGCCACTTTGGCCACGGGCACGAGTTTTGCACCGGAAAAGCGTGACTTTCGTGCCTGGCGGCCAAGTTTTCGGTTTCTCTGACTCCCTCATCCTCTGAATCGCGCAAACGTGTGCCACACATGCCCATGCTTATCAATATGACCGTGGAGCTGTCAGTGAACCTCAGACGTCGTGGCAAACCGCTATTTGCGGAAAAATTCTATTCTTGGAACGAAGGGCACTAACCTCGTGCCCACCAACAATGCCCCAAGCCCGCTACGACTACCGGTCTTACCGGGGCACAATGGATGTGGAATGGAAACCACAAATTGGACGTCAAGCAGTAAGAGTAAGAGACTGTACCTCATTGGCTGATCAATGGCAGAGGCATACGAGCAGTGCATACAGTACATGCAAAGCCAGTTGCGAAACAGAGTAAAAACAGCGAGCATTTCTCTTCCATGGTCTGCATCTTTATGGTGCAATATCGAGCAGAATTACCCGAATTTGCTCGAGTGAGAACTCAGTTCTGAATCAGATAGGTGCGCTCGTTTCACCCTGTTTTCACAGGTGAGTTGGAATAAAAAGTCCGAGTAATGAAATTCAAATCTAGGAGATGAAATCCGTGAAAGTGGGGCACTCCTCACCTCCTCACCGCACAAATTCGTGAGCTAGATTTATCGGAGGAGGGGTGTCTCGTCGCTGCTTCAATTGCATTTTTTAGATATCCTTCTCCGTGAGAAGCTGCTGGTTTTATCGGCTTTTGTTTTCCTTATTTGCCGAAGTTCAGACCGGAAGTACGGGGAGGAACCAGAGGCGAGCACCAAGAAAAACTTGGTCCTGCAAGCGGTCGTGAGAAGTTGCTGGATCTTCGGGGCGAGAGGCCAGACGTGCGCCTCTGATGTGCCCCGTTGGTTTATTTCCGCATTTCCTTTCTGGAAGCTGTTGTTTCCCCGCCTAACGCCTCGCACAGCATAACCGAATAGAGCGATTATTACTGCAGGTTTAGTTGAGATCCCGCGTGTTTTGTCCAGCCGTGATGCACAAGGGGAATCGGTCAAGACAGGATTCAGTCCCGACAGAATTTGTGTCGGAGTATTTAGCGATCCCTCGGGCATTCAACACTCAAGCTCCATGAACGACAACCTTCGCTCGTGCGCCCACAGCAAAGCCCTGCACCGTATGCACACGCGGCGCAACTGCTGACTATGTGAATGCACCCACCCGCAATTAGGATAATCCAGACATTCCTGGGGGTGTTCTCGATGGTTGCCCTGGGCCAGCTCATGCGCCGCCTGCTGCTCAAGCGCCCCGAGGACATGCAGCTCATCCTCTACAGCCGTTTCTACGTCTGGGCCACCATCCCTTGCTCCACCTTCCTGTACTGCTCTGAAACTTGTGGCATCATCGTTTTTGAGTTAAACCGTTTTCTGCGGCTTGCGCACATGCAGGGCGCTGTCGAGCCTCCGCAGCATGCCCACAGAGGCGTGGTACCTCATGGCGTGCTGCGCAGGATACGAGATCGTCGTGATGGGCGTCACGATGTGCGTCTACGCGTTCGTCTCGGACGACTCGCTGCGCGCGAGCTGCGTGGTCTCGACGACGGCGCTCTCGACGGGCCTCTACCTCTCGCTCGTCGACATGCTCTCGGGCCCGCGCGCGGTGGCCACTCTGCTGCTGTTCGACATCCCCAACAATGTCTCGGTGTTCACGCTGACCCCGTACATCATGCGCTGGGCCATCCGTCCCAGCTGGGGCTCCTGCTTCCGGCGCCGACTGCACGCCGGACGCAGGGAGGCCACGCTCGAGTCGCAGAGCGACCGCAGCAGCGTCCCACAGGCGACAGGAGACAACGCACAGCCTGAGGCCCTGGCAGTTACTTCGGGCGCGGAGCTCCCGGACCCCGTGGAGGTCGCGTGCAACGACCCGGCGGGGATGATCGAGGCGGTGGTCGTCTGCAAACCGGCGGGCATCGAGGTCGTCTCGGTGGTCTCGACGGACGACGGCGACAAGAACTGCATCGAGCTGCGGCCCTACACTACTCCTGAGCCCTGCAGCGACGAAGAGAGGAACGGCCAGGCACCGCGGAAGACCCAAGCAGCGTGCAAGAATGACAGCGATAGTGACAGCGAGAGCGAGAAGCGGCGACTGCCGCTGAGGCTCAGAGTGGCCAGGGCCATGTGGAGCCCCGACGGAAAGCGGATCCTCTTCAACCTGCCCATCTGGGCGCTGGTGCTGGGGCTCGTGCTGGGGCTGACCAACGTGCACCTGCCCGAGATGCTGCTGAGCATCCTGCGCATCCCCAAGAACGCCAACGCGCCGATGGCTTACACGATGCTGGGCCTGATGCTCGACCTCAACCCGCAGACGGTCAAGAAGCTGTGGCCCTACGTCCTCACGACAGTCGCCATCCGCAACGTTGCCGGCATCACCACGGGCGTCGTCCTACGCGTGCTGCTGGGGCCCTCGCTGTCGGCGTACGGCCGCATGGTCGTCCTCTTCTCGTTCTCCATGTCGCTGGCGAGCCCCGTGCAGGTCATGGGCCAGGAGGTCGGCGCCAACGTGCCCATGCTGGCTCTCACGTCGACCATCTCGGGACTCATCAGCTTCATTGTTCTGGCTGTCATGTTCGCTATAGACGGGGTCCCACCTGCGGCTTAGTCGATCATTAACACTCAGTCTACATCGAACATTATCAATCATCTCTTATGAATGAAACGCCATCGCCGGAGACGATTCAACACAGGGATGCCAATTGCGAATTCGTTCACAAGGCGTGCGTGTTGGCCTTGAGAGTGACGCGTAAGAGTGTGTAGAGGCTGGCGAGTTCGGGCCCTGCTTGAGGCCGCATTAGGTGAAGCAACCAGGCGCTGCTGACTGTAGCCGACCTACTCCTGGTCGAACGGTCTGCAGCAATCAAGGACATAGCTCATTTTGCGTGACATGTCTTCTTTGTTCACCCGCTCAGGGCCGACTGCACTGGGCCAAGCTGGTGACGGCACTGCAGAGCCCATCGGAGAGCAGCAAAGCAAGCGCGGAGGACAGCCCCTGTGCACACTTCAGCAGAACGTGCGGAGTGCAACGGTCTTCTTCTGGACCGCCTGGCGCGGCATCGGGAGGTCCGGCACGAAGTACCACTTGTCGGCCGCGGGCAGGTAGACCTCGGCCGTCTGTCGCCCCTCGCTGCTGTCTGCGCAGTTCCCGCCGACGGCCACGAGGCACTGCCTGCCCTCGAGGCAGACGAGCCCGCACCTGTCGCGCCCCTCGTTGAGCGGCGCCGCCTCCTGCCACGCGCTGGGCATGCGCACGTCTAGCCTCTGGCACCGCGCTGTCCCCTGGACGCGCTCGGTGGTGTCGCCCTCCCAGGGATGGAAGTAGCGGCCTGTGGGCCCGTTGTCGCGCGGGTTGTCGTCGCGCCATTCGCAACCCAGCTTGTGACCGCCGGCTGAGTAGAGGCAGTCGCCGCAGGCCGCCATGCTGGCGCCGCAGGAGCGGACTTCGCGGAAGCCCGGGGCGTCGGCGTCGCTCCAGCGGCCCTCGCGCGGGTCGAAGCGCGAGAGGCAGAGCTCGTAGTCGGCGTACTCGTATCCGCAGACGAGCGCCCAGAGCGAGCCGCCCAGCGAGCACGCGGCGTCGACGTACGCGGGGCACTCGGGGCCCTCGCGCGTCGTCCAGCGCGAGCCGTCGTCGGCGAGCACGCTCTGGACGGCGCAGCGGCAGTGGTGCCCGCAGTTGCGGAAGCCCCCGAGCACGTGGACCTGCCCGGCGTGGGCGACGGCCGTGTGGTCCGTGCAGTCGAGCGAGGGCACCGGGCAGTGCTCCCACAGCCCGCGGGCCACGTCGTAGACCCTCGTCACCGCGGGGAACGCCCACATTATGCCGCCGTCCTGCGAGCCTCCGCAGACGAGCACGCGGCCGCGGCCCCACTGCGCAGCCGCTGTGCCCACCATCCGAGTGGCGCCCGTGTCGAGCCCGGGGCCCGTGCGCCACTGCCAGCTGGCCGGGGCGGTCCCCGAGGTGCGCGCCGAGACGGGGCACACGGCCGCGGGGTCGACGACGACGAGGGACTCGGAGGCGAACTCGCAGAGGTCGCGGAAGAGCGGACCCGAGAGCATGGCCAGCGGGCTGCGCTCGCCCAGCCGCTCGTGGGCGCCCTGCAGCAGCACCGACGCCTGCCCGCAGCACAGCTCCGGGGGCGGACCCTCGGCTACAGCGCTGCCGTCGCGGGGACCGAGGGTGTGGGTCTGCTGCGGCTCTCCCACCATCGCGATTCAGTTTACTATTTGTTATCCAAGTGCCCAAACTCGCATCTCCCCAACTCCCGATTTTTCCCCCAGGGGAGATTCGTATGACATCACGCCGTTGGCGGTGACGTCGGACAGCACTCGCGGACGCTTGTCCTTTGCGCGAAACCGACCGGTATGTCCACCAGTGGCGCCTGCGTCGCACCGAGGCCTGCCGGACGAGTTAAAGCGGCGGCCTTGGCGAGTCTCTGAGATATTCCTGATTTTCGGCCTTCCCTACTGCACGACGGGCGACCCTTGGGAACGGGAGGGACACAGAGCGACTCAGCGACTGGGCTGTTCTCGCTCTTTTCTCGTTCGAAAAGTGCCGTCTTCGCGGTCTTTTCCCCGTTATCGGCTCACTCGTGCAGCTGCCGCAGTGGCGACCCCCACCCGCTCAGTGCGCTGCTTCCCCTCGGCCCTGCGTGTGCCCCCCTCTCTCTGCGCCCGGCGTTGCTTCGTATCGCGTCGCTCTGCCCAGTGTGATGCTGCCTGATGGAGGCCACAGCACCCAGCGTCCCGGTGTTCGCGAACCCTCTGGTCCCTGTAGCCGCTGCCCGAGGCCCAGAGCCTGAGGGCCTGACGGCGCAGACGACGTGCACGCAGGCCGTCGTCGCCGTGGCGGCGGCGCAGAACTGGGAGGGCCCCGAGGGCTCGGAGACGGACGAGTCGCCGTTCCTGAGCCTCGACAGGCGCAGCGGCGAGCGGCGCAGCGGCAGCGACAGCCACCGCTACCACGCGGTCTCGGCAGAGGACCCCCACGCCGTGGCCCAGCCCACCCCCGAGTTCATCGACATGTCCACCCCAGAGAAGTGCAACCCAGCAACACACGCACCAGCTCCCGTTGCCCCCCCCCCCTGCTGTGACCTCCGACTCGGCAGCACAGACACCAGCCAGCACCCTACATAACGCTTTTATTCTTAATTCCAACAGCACACGCCCTTTGCTCTGACCCACGCCAGGGGCTGAGCTTTCTGTTGCCGGGCTCACCGGACATCACTTCCGCCTCGACATCACACTTTTTATGTTAACAACAACCCTCCAACTCCCGAGTTTCCACACGCGATGCCCGAAGTGTTGTCAGATGGGTGAATTGAGTGTTACACAGTTATTCAGATGCTTAGGGCAGTGCCCTCTGCCCCACGTGCAGAAACTGACGGGACCAGACCGCAGGATGAGCATGTGGCTGGACTACCTGGACCAGCGGAGGGCGAGGCGGGTGCAGGCCAAGCACAGGCCGCGCAGGACGCCCTCCATGTCCGAGGCCGAGGGCTACAACCCCAGCACTGAGCTGCAGGTCTACCACGGGGCCCCCGCTGCGGACCGCGCGCTCTCGGCCCCCCCGAGGCCTGGGCCCTGCGCCTCCCTGGCCTCTGCACTGTCCTCCGCCCGCGACCGGCTCCTCTGGTGGCTGCCCTGCGGCGACGAGAAGCTGGGACAGCTCCAGTCCACAGGTACCTGTCCTTTCCGAGCAATTTCTCGGAATCCAGTTCCCACTGTGCCCTGTTCCCGCTGACGCGCTCGCAGCCGTCGCGTGCAACGGGATGCTGGGCTCCGTCATGTTCGCCGCGGGCCCGTGCGCTGCGGCCTGCGGAGCCCTGTCGCCCCTGGCGCTGGCGGCCGCGTGGCTGCTGGCGCTGCTGTACCGCCGCGTCCTCTGCGAGTGCTCTCTGGCCCTGCCCTTCAACTGCGGCCCCTACAGCGCCCTCCTCAACTCCGCCTCCAAGCGTGCGCCCCCGGCGGTCCCTCCCCGGCCCCCGCAGCTGACCCGCCGCCCGCGACAGCCGCCGCTGCTTTCGCTGCAGCGCTGCTGGCCGCGTCGTACGTCGCCACCGCGGCGCTCTCTGCCGCCACTGCCGCGCGCTACGCAGCGCCCGCGGGGCCCTACTGGCTGCCCCTGGCCGCGCTGGCAGCCGCCGCCCTGCTCGTGTGCCTCGGGGTCCGCGACTCGTCGTGGCTCTCGCTGCCCGTCTGTGCGCTCCACGTCGCCTGCGTCGCCGCCCTCGTCGCGCTCTGCGCCGCCCGCGTCGTCGCGCGCGGGGGCGCAGCGGCGCTCGTCGACGGCGCGCGCGCGGCGGCCGCCAGCGGCAGCAGCGCCGGGGTGGACGCGTGGGTGGGGTTCGGCGTGGCCGCGCTGGGCGCCGTGGGGCTCGACGCGCCCGCGGGCCACGCGGAGCGCCTGGGCCCCGGGGTCCTCCCCCGCTGCCTGCGCAACGCCTGGGCCCTCGGGGCGCTGCAGGGGGTCGCCGTCCAGCTGCTGGCCGCGGCCCTCGTCGGGCGCGCCGAGACGCTGCTGCGCCAGCCGGACCTCGTCGCAGCGCTGGCCGAGTCGACGGGCCACCGCTGGCTGGCCGCGTGGCTGCGCGCCGACGCCTGCGTCATGTGCTGCGGCGGCGTCGTCGCTGCGTGCGCGAACCCCCCAACGACCGCTGGCGAGCGACTGACCCGTGCCCCGCGCAGGTACATGGGGGCGCTGAGGCTCGGCGATCGGCTGTGCGCGGACAACGCGCTGCCGCCGCTGCTGGGCGCCAAGGGCCGGCTGGCGGGCACTGCGCTGTGGCTCCCGGTGGCCGTGTGCGCCCTGGCGTGCACGCTGTACGCAGCGGCCGCGGGGGACACCGCGAGGATGGCAGGCGTGCTTGCTGTGGCCTTCCTGGCGGTGATGGTGGCCGTCGCCTGCGGCAGCCTCGCGCTCAAGTACACCAGGCCGATGCTGCCGCGCCCGTGCAGGTGCCACTGGCTCGCCGTGGCCCTGGGCGGGTCGCTGGCGATGCTGGCGCTCGTCGGCAACGCCTACAGACAGCCAGGTGAGAGCAGACGACTGGCCTCAGCCCCCGCAGCTGACACAGGGGGGCACCCACAGCGGCGCTGCTCTACGTCGGGGTGCTCGTCTGCGGCGTGTTCTCCGTGGCCCTGGCGGTGGCCACGAGGCACAGGGTGTTCGGCGCGCTGGTCAACTGGCGGTGCGCAGAGGTGCCGGGGGTCGGCCGGTGGCTCGAGCAGCGGCTCTTCGCCGCGTATCAGTCGCGCCACACATGCGCCTTCGTCGCCAAGGCCGCCACGCTCTCGGAGCTGCGCAAGGCCTGCTCCTACGTGTGCGCCTGCAGCGACCGCTGGGGGAGTGCCCGCCCCGCCTCACGCGTCCGCTGCCGCCTGCAGGTACCGCAACGAGTTCCCGCGGACGCTGGTCGTCGTCTTCGTCTACAGTCCCGGCAGCGCTCCGCCAGAGCACATGAGGGCGACGCTGCGGGTCGTCGACGAGATGTACCCCTGCATGGACGTCAAGATGCTCTGCGTACGCGGCGAGGTCTCTCCGCTGACCGTCGGTGAGCGTTCCGTTCCGTTCCGTTCCGTTTCTTTCCGTCATGTGTGTGCGGACTGAGCGGACTCACTGGTGACGCCATTCCCGCGGGGCACAGACGTCCTGGCTCGGATCATGCGCATACCGCGGAACATGGTCTGCATCCCGTGCCCCACAGCCGAGTGGCCGCTCGACCTCAGCGCTCTGGGAGGAATCCGAATCATCACTCAGTAAAAACAGCTGATCTCTGTGGCACTCCCCGTTGTTGTGTTACTTCTTCCTGTGGCCTTCAACAGCCAGCTGAACACATTTACGCCTGGCTTGACCGGGGCCGTTCGAAGAACACCAGTGACTCCGGCTGGATACGAAGAATCTGAAGAGATTCAGGATTCAGAATCTATTCCGAGACTAGAGAAGAATCAGAAGCGAAATCCCAAGCCTCCGATGAGGGGTCTCGAGCACCGTATCCTGCAGCTGTGCACCGTGCTGTCCCTGGTCGCTCGCTGCCTTGCTGTCCCCGATCCCGGTGAGGCGTCCGACCCCCGAGCCCCGAAGGTCCACGAGCATCAATTCTGGCCAGACGTTGGCCCCTCCAGACCCGTCGCCTGTGCCCTAAATCCGGCAGCTGCAGCGGCAACCGCAGGCGGTTTCGGAGATCGGGTGGTGGCCGCCGGCCGTGAGCGTCGACGACGTGGCCTCGGAGCCCTGGGCAGCGCAGACGACCGAGCGGCTGGCCGAGTACAGGGCCGGCGCTGCCCTCGCCCGCGGCGACTTTGACGGCGACGGCCTCTCCGACGTCGCCCTCGCAGCGTCGCCCCTCGGCCTCTCCCAGGGCCCGGCGGCCTACATCGTCTACGGCAGGCGGTCCGCAGCCTCGGGGCTCTGCGACGGGCCCGCGTCGCTGGGGCTCTGGGCGCTGGACGGCTCCGACGGCCTCGTCCTCGAGGCGCCCGAGGGCACCAGCGGCCCCGTCTCCGTCGACTTTGGCGACTTCGACGCCGACGCCTTTGGCGACGTGGTTGTCGGCACGCCGGAGGCCGTCTACGTCGTGCACGGACACGCCAAGACGGGGGAGCCGTCTGTCGACTTGGCCGGCGACGACCGCTTCGCTGTGAGCCCCGGAGGCCTCGCGGCCGCGGCCTGGGACGCCGATGGCGACGCCCTCTCGGACCTGGTGGTCGCCAGCGCCGAGGCCCGAGCGGTCTACGTTCTCCTGGGCGCCCGGCGTAGCGGCGGGACCGTGCGGATGGCCGACGTGGCCTTCGACGGCGTCGGGGCGTTCGCGCTGCGCTTCAACGAGTCGTTCGACAGCGTCTCGCTGGCGAGCCGCGGCGACGTCAACGGCGACGGCCTCCAGGACCTCGCAGTGGGCTTCCCCGCGGCCGGCAGGACGTACGTCATCCGCGGGCGGGCTGCGGGCGACCGGTGGCCTGCAGAGGCGGACTACGGGCCGCAGCTGTCGGGCCCCAACCTGGCGCTCGTCGTCCTGTCCGAGCGTTCGCCCGACGCGGGCAGCGCGGCGCTCTGCGTGTGTATCGACGCGGACGTGAACGGGGACGGCGTAGACGACGTCGTGGTGGGTGCCCCGGCGACGAGCGCCCTCGCTGCGATGGCCGGTAAGGTCCACGTCGTGTTCGGCTCCAAGACGGGGTGGCCGCAGACCACAGTCAACGGCGCCACGCTCGACGGCACGTCGGGGTTCTCCCTCTCCGGCGAGAGGGCTGGTGACAGGGCCGGCACCTCCGTCTCCAGCGCAGGCGACGTGAACGGGGACCGCGTCGACGACATCGCGGTGTCCACGTCGGTCCGGGACGCCGACGGCTGCAGGTACGGGCGTGTGTACGTCGCGTTCGGCCACAGGGGGCCGTGGGACCACGAGGCCGGGCTCGGGGGGCTCAGGGGCCTCTGGGGCCTCGAGGTCGTCCTCGACAGCCCGTCGCAGGCCGAGGCCTTCGTCCACGGCGCCGGGGACGTCAACGGCGACGGCTACGACGACGTCGCCATCTCGTCGCCGATGGCCGAGGCTTACAACTACCTCTCGGACTCGCTCGAGCCCGGGCGGCGCTACGGGCGGCTCTCGGTCATCTACGGGGACAGCGGGCCGTGGCCTCGCTACCCTCTGTCCGTCTCCGAGGCCAAGCGGTCCGTGGGCTTCCGTGCGCTCTCGGCTGTCGCCTGGCAGTCGCTCGGCTGGGACGTCGGCGCCGTCGGTGATGTCGACAACGACGGGCACGCGGACTACGCGGTCAGCGCGCCTGCGGCGTCGCCAGGGGGGAGGACGCGCGCCGGGTCCGTCACGATCTACACCAACAGGGCTGGCGGACAGCGGGCGACGCGGGTCGACGGGCCCAGGCCGCGGCTGGGGCTCGGGTGCTCGCTGGCGCCCGCAGGCGACGTCAACGGCGACCGCATCGACGACGTGCTCGTGTCCGCCTGCGAGGGCCGCACTGTATTCCTCGTGTACGGCCGTGCGGGGCCGCTGCCGGCTGCCCTTAGCGTTATCGAGAGAGCGCTCGGCTCCGGGAGCGGCAGGGCGTTCGTCGCCAACGCGTCGGTGGACGCGGGGATGCCCGTGAGCCCGCTGGGCGACATCAACGGCGACAGGCTCGACGACTTCTCGGTGGGCATGGACCACAGCGCCGTCGTCGTCTTCGGCTCGCGCAAGGAAGCGCCCGCCCGCGCGGACCTCTTCGCCCTGGCAGCCTCAGGCGACGGCTTCCTCGTTGCCGGCGACCGAGTCCGAGTCAGCAGGGCGGGCGACATCGACTCAGACGGCCTCGCAGATGTGGTGGTGACGCAGGACGGGCTGGCCGCCGAGGCGTACGTGCTGTGCGGCCGCAGGAGCGGGTGGGACGACCTCAGCGTCGGCGACTTGCCGTCCCGGAGCTGCGCGTCGCTCAGCGCAGCCCACGACTGCGGCGGCTGGCTGCGAGTGTACGGCATCGGTGACGTCAACGCCGACTCCGTCGACGACCTCCTGGTGGGCTCGCTGGGGCAGCGCTGCCCGGGCGCGGGCCGCGAGGACAACCGCAGCGTCGGCTACGTGGTCTACGGGCGCCACGGCGGGTGGGGGCCCACCGTCAACCTCAGCTCCCTCGAGGCCGCCGAGGGCTACGGGGTCCAGATGGCGACGCCATGCCAGGCGCCAGCCGCCGCGCCGCTCGGCGACGTCAACGGCGACGCCGTCGACGACTTCGCTGTGAACAGCGGCTGCAGGGCCGTCGTCGTGTTCGGCACCGCGTCTCCGCGCGTGTCGCTCGCCGAGGACGCGCTCGAGGGCAGCGTCGGCTTTGCCTTCGTCAGCTCGCGTGCCGGCGGCACGTGGCACGTCGCCGTGGGCTCGGCCGGCGACGTCGATGGCGACGGCACCGCGGAAATCGCGATCGGCGAGGTGGACCCCGGGCAGTCCGCGGGGCGCGTCACAGTGGTCTTCGGCGGCTCGGCGCCCGCGTACTCGCTTCCCGTCGAGAGCCAGCGCGGGTGCTGCACCGCCGGTGTGGGCCTGCCGTTCGCAGTCGCGCTGGCGCAGGAGACGTTCACGCAGACGGCGGGGCAGCCCAACGCCTACAGCGTCACCGGCGCCGACTCGCTGCGCCTGCCGCCGTGGCTGTCCTTCGACCCGGAGTCCCGGGTGCTCAGCGGCGTGCCCTGCAACGCGACGCTCGCCGGCGCCGTGCAGCTGCAGGTCACGGCGACCAATGCGCGCGGCATGCACGCGTCGCATAGGTTCGCCCTCGAGGTCGTGGCGACCCTCGCGCTCGCCAACGCCGACCAGGCGCTCACATGCTACGCGGGGGCCAACTGCTCGCTGGCCGGCATGAACGTGAGTGCCCCCGGAAGCCCCGTCGGCGTCACGCTGCAGCTGCGCAACTGCTCTGCGGGGACTCTGCGGTCGTCCAGCGGCACCGTACACTCCGTTGACGACGCGCGGGGGCTCATCGAGGCCTCCGCGAGCCCCAGCGAGGTCAGCGACCTGCTGTCGATGCTGACCTACCGGCCAGCCGTCGGCGCGGACCAGCTGATCGCCGTCACCGTGCGCGACGCCTTCGGGCAGGTCCAGCGGGGCGCCGTCTACGTCTCGGTCGAGACCGCGCCCTCGGAGGCGGCCAGGGCGGGCTCCAGGCCGCTGCTGGGGCCCGTGCTCGGCGGCGTCCTCGGAGGGTTCCTGCTGCTCGTTGCCGCCTCGGCGGCCGCCACGGCTTCTGTGTACCGCAAGTGGCACGGGAGGGCCGAGGAGAACGACATCGACGTCTGCAGGGCGTGGGGCTTCGACCCCGCGCTCAGGCCCGCGGGCCGCTGCGACGGCTACGTGCGTTTCCGCGCGGGCCCCGCCGACTGCCAGCGCGTGGCCGACGCGTACGCGCGGTGCCCTGTGCCCGGCATGGACGTGGGCGCCGTCGACGTCGTCTACAGCCCGACGCTCGAGCGGCTCTTCCGCGCCCGCGTCGAGCAGCTCCAGCAGCGCGCAGGCAGCGCGGCGTTCCGGCCCGGGTGGCTCGCCGACGGCTGCATCGTCCAGCGCGCCGCGGTGGCCGAGCGGCTGCGCGCGCTGGCCGCGCCGTACGCAGACGCCGCGTTCCCGGGCGTCTCGCTGCTGCCGCTCTGGCACGGGACGCGCCCCGAGCTGGTCGACAGCATCTGCCGCACGGGCTACGCCAACCTGGCCAGCACCGACGAGGGCTACTTCGGCAAGGGCCTCTACAGCGCCCTCGAGGCGCGCTACGCGCACGACGTGTACAGCGGCGGCGCGCTCGTCGTCAACTGGGTCTCGTTCTACTCGGCCTTCCCCGTCGTCGACGGCGACATGTGCGCGCTGCAGGGCAGGGGCAACTACGCCAACTACGACGCGCACTTCGCGCCCGTGCGGCCCGCGGACCCCGCGGACCCCGCGGAGACGAGCTTCCTGGCCTGCGCGGACCTCGCGGACGCCGTCTACCACGAGCTCGTCGTCTTCGAGGCCTCGCAGTGCCTCCCGCGGTACCTCGTCACGCTCCAGCCCTCGCTGGCCGCCCAGGTGACCGCCCCGCTGCTCGCGGAGGCTGCCAGCAGCCCCGCGGACTCGGGGCGCAAGAGCCGCGGGAACAGAAAGTCCGCGGGGCGCCGCACGCACGCAGCCGAGAGCTCCGCGAGGGCCCCGGCCAGCATCGGCACGGCAGGGACCGCGGGCCACCTCGCCGAGAGCGGGGCGCTGGCCGCGGAGCCGCCAGAGGCTCGCGAGGGCCTCGCGACAGCGGCGACCCGCTGAAGGGAAGATATCCGGTGATATACCAATTCCAAAAATGAGGGGTGTAGGTGGGCCTCCCCCGGCGGTTGAGACGCTCCTATTCGCTCGCTGCCAACAGAGCAACCGGGCAGTGCCCCGCGGCTGAAGTGGTTCCAGATTTCCTGTTGATATCTGCCGAGAAGATACGAGAATCTTGCCCACTTTCTTTTTTCTCGGCCGTTGAGGGTGACCCGCACAGTCACCGATGTACGGGCAACCGCCGCAGTGGCCTCCCGCGGGCTACGCCCCCGCGCCCAACTACGTCGGGGCCAACACGGGCGCTCCCGGGTACCCGTACGCCCCGCAGGCCGCGTGGGGCGCGTACCCGCAGCAGCCGCAGGGCCAGTACCCCCCGCAGCAGCAGGACCCCTACGCCTACGCCCAGCAGCAGCAGCAGCAGCAGTACTACCAGCCGGCGCCCCAGCAGTACACGCAGCAGGTGCGCCCGACGTTTGGAAGAAGATCCGCGTATCTTCCTGATTCTGAACTGGAATCTCCCCCGAAATTCATGCGGGCAGCGGGAATTGAACCTACGCTCACACCTGTGCCCCACTGCAGGCGCAGTACCAGACCCCTGTGCAGCAGTTTACGCAGTACGCGCCGCAGCCGGCGTACGGGAACGTGTGGGACCCGTACGCGCAGTCGGGCCAGCCGCAGCAGCAGCAGCAGTGGGGCGGCTACGCGCTACCGACGCACTTCTGGGGCCAGCAGGGCGCCCCGCAGATGGACCCCAGGCAGTACCTCCAGAGCGCCCGCCGCGCCAACGAGGCCCAGAGGCGCGTCGTGGCCCAGTGCCAGGCCCAGAACCAGCTCTGGAGGGACCCCGAGTTCCCTCCCAGGGCCGACTGGAAGCCCGCCCGCGAGTTCCTGCCCAACCCCAAGGTTCGATTCCAGCTTTCCGCATCTTTTTTCCCTATCCACCAAGACATTTGGGGCGCTCAACTCTGGCCTGGCAGCTGTACTGCGACGGCATCGAGCCCAACGACATCCAGCAGGGCGAGCTGGGCGACTGCTACCTGCTGAGCTCGCTGAGCGTGCTGGCGGAGCGGCCGCACAGGATCGAGGCGCTCTTCTGCGCGCACGAGGAGAACAACTTCGGGTGCTACTGCGTCACGCTGCACTTCAACGGCGAGCGCAGGGACGTGCTGGTCGACGAGTACTTCCCCGTAACTCGCACGGGCTCCGGCGTCCAGCCGCGCTTCAGCCGCAACAACGTCCGTCGCTCCTCTGGTCTGCTGCGTGTTTCGTTGCGACTTAGTTTTTTTTGTTGCTTTGCTTGGCTGCTGTGTGCCCAGGGTGCGGAGCTGTGGGTGATGGTCATCGAGAAGGCCTACGCCAAGCTGCACGGGTCGTACGAGGCGATCGAGAGCGGCGCCGAGGCCACGGCGCTGACGAACCTGACGGGGGCCCCGCTGATCACGTACAGAGTGGCCCCCGGCAAGACCGACATCGACGACCTCTTCCGCAAGCTCGAGGCCCACGACAAGGTCCGCTCTCTGCTCTCTTCTCAGCTCTATTCTTGTCTCGCTGCTGCTCTCTCTCTGCTCTTTCTACTCTCGCCTCACTACTCTCTCTGCTCACTCTCCTCTCTCCTCTCTCCTCTCTGCTCTCCTCTCTATGCTCGCGGCCTCGCGGCTGCTCAACGGGTCCCGGCAGGCGGACCACGTGATGTGCTGCAACATCGACGGCGAGAGGAGCGCGGCGGCGGAGAAGAGGCTGGGGCTGGTGACCAAGCACAGCTACGCGCTGCTGCAGGCCGTGCAGGTGCCCCTGGGCAACGGTTACGTCGAGCGCCTCGTGCAGCTGCGCAACCCCTGGGGCAACACCGAGTGGTCGGGCGCCTGGTCCGACAGCGACCCGCGCTGGACCCCGCAGCTCCGCCAGCAGCTCGGCGTCCGTGTCGCCAACGACGGCCTCTTCTGGATGAACATGTGCGACGACGCGTGGCACTTGGTTTTTTCCGTTGGCATTTTCCCCGTGGGTTTTTGTCGGTTTTTGCAATTGATTCCGGGGCGGGACGCACACGCAGCCAGGACTTCGCGGCGCACTTTGGCAACATCATCGTGCTGCTGGTCAAGAACGGGTACCAGTGCCGGACGGTGCGGGCGCAGCTGAGGAGCCAGCGCGAGGGGTTCTCGGTGAGCATCCCCACGGGCTGCCGCATGTCGCTCTGCCTGTTCCAGCGCGACGTGCCGAAGATGGGGGCGCTGCGCGTGTGCCTGTTCAGCGAGGCGCCCGGGGGCAGGGGGGCGCAGGCCCACGCCAGCACGACGCGCGTGTACATGGTCGCCGAGGAGCTGTTCTCGTGCGAGGCTGTGCTGGGCGCCGGGCGCTACGTGCTGGTCGTAGAGGCGCACCCCGACTACCCGCTGACGTCCATCGTGGTGGGCATGTACGGCGACTTTGCCGACGCGCAGATCACGCCGATGGGCAGTGTGCAGAAGGGCGCCTACGACTTTGTCGAGGTTAACCCGCAGAAGTGAGGGCTGCAGTCCTCTTCTGTTTTGGCAACCCCCCTCCCTCCCTTCATCGCCAACACACAGAACTGTGCATCGACCAATGAAGCGCACACTTCACTTTGTGCAAAGGAAGAGATGACACCCCAGCAGACTTGAATAGAGAGTAACAGACCTGGAGGACTCGCATGGGAAACATCCGATGGCTGCCGTACAAGAGAATTACCGAAGCCCCATTAGTTGGGATGCTAAAGCTGCGCCGCTCTGCGCTGGTGCGTGGCAGACACGTGCCCGATGAGCCACAGCTCCAGTGGGGCACTGACTGTCTGTCTTTGATTATGTCGCACCTGTCGACTTGTGAACAATACGGAGTGTGCGCTTGCAAGTGAGAGGTGGCCTCCCGATTGCTGATCCACTGCCCCTTGTCAAATGACGACCCCTGCATTTGTTGGCAGGGTTATCTCCGGGAGATTCTTTGTGTGACCCACGCATGCCAACCAAGGCCACATGGCACAACAAAAGCTTGCCCCCCCGCCAAACACCCCACCCAAAGACACGCCCCATGGAGCCTGGACAACGATGACAGCGAGTTCTACTGCCAGTGGCTCGAGGTTCATCAGAGGCGCCAGGCGGACAGGAAGGAGATTGAAGAATGAGCAATCATAGATTTGCCCCCTGCCGCACTTCAGGTATCTCTGCCCTTCCAAACGGCCCTGTTCTTTGACAAAAGACCCACTGTTATCTGTGCAAAACAGAAACGCACAATGCTTACCCACTAACCAAATCGGTTTATTCCTCATTATTTCATTCGTTGAAATATCGCCAGCAGACGTATCGCGATTCTGGAACCACTGGACACAAAAAACGGCAACGCGGATATTTCAGTGGGCGATATCACAATCTGCCGATTTTTTAGTGGAAGTGGCAGCCAAGTTTCAAAAACAGAGGCAAATCTTGTGCACTAACCGCGCATTTCGCAAACTGCTGTCCAACCGCAACAGACCTCTGTTCTGCCGTTGGCAATGAGCACTGTGGCGAATCGCCTGCTGGTTGTGTGCGCACTCCTGTGCGCGGTGTGTGCGTGGGCCAAACTGGACGACGGCGAGCGCAAGGCCCTGTGCGCTCTGCAGAGGTCCCTGTACAACGCACCCTTCAGCAAAGACCTCTGTAGCACGACCCTCGACTCCTGCAGTGGCATCAAGGGCATCACCTGCAAAGGAGACCACGTCCTGTTCATGTGCGTGGACAAACAACTGTGCAGCCTAACACAGCGCTGGACAGTAACCTGGGGCAGTTGAAAGTACAAGGAACCATTCCACCAGAGATCGCCCTGCTGCAGAGACTCCAAATAATGTAAGTTACCAAGCTGCTCTGCTTTGCTCAAAACATCTGTAATAGGTATCTCAACGACAACAATATCTCGGGGACCATACCCCACATGCTGGCGAATCTCAGATCTCTCATCAATGTGTTAGTCGCGATTTATTCCCAACATCTGACATGTTTTTCCGACAGTCAGTTGCAAAACAACATAGACCTTACGGGAACAATACCCTACGCTCTCCAGTGTACAATGTGCGATTCTGGGAACAACCCGTTTGAATAGAGATAACGGGACTGCTGTAGGGATGTCAGTGGCACGAGGATCTTCGGTCCTCTTCCACCAAATATCACGTACACACAGCATTAAATGTTGTTGCAGATCTAACGATATAACAGGGTCACTTCCGACAACTCGTGCATCAAGGTCGCCAGCGCAGCCACTATGCGGACAGACTGCCCCAGTACACTAATGCCAACGCATGGCGATACTTACCCATATACCAGAGTGTGGAGACCACGTTGTCAGCTTCGGAGAGGACTGCGACCCAGGAAACACCGGTGCCCACGACGTCGCCAGGGATGGCTGCACGGGCTGGTGCACATGCGACGCAGAAAACAATTGGATCGTTTCGAAGTGGGGCCACAGCTGCACAAGTGCACCATCCGACATCAACTACGTCACCAATAGCACTGACCCGCCACGAACCAGAGTGCGGGAACGCCATGCAGGACCCCGGAGAGTCCTGCGACCATTCAGCGGGATGCACTGACAACTGCACGTGCGAGTGGCCGAGGGTTCCCTCTGGCGTGTTCTCCTGCACATGTGCGGCCACCCGGCTGTCGCCATGCCCTCACCCAACGGCGGTGCAGCGTGCGGGAACAAGCAGCGCGACGCGAGCGAGCAGTGCGACGGGACAGAGGGATGCGGGGACAACTGCGTCTGCATGGCGGGGTGGCGTCCGACGTCGAGCGGCTGCACGAGTGCGCATGCGCCTCCGAGGGGGTGACACAGCGCTCTGACGACGCGGGCACGGGGCAGGGTGCGGCAACGCTGTGGTCGACGCGGGGGAGCTGTGCGATGGCACGGTGGGGTGCAACGCGACATCGTGCCAGTGCGAGCGAGAGTGGACGTGGAGCAACGCCAGCAGCACGTGCACCCGTGCGGC
>CACRSC010000108.1:63965-77713 GCA_902651635.1 Mastigamoeba balamuthi
CTGTCCCTTCTGCATACCAGGCTTCCCCACAGACGCCCTCCTGTTGTCTTTCCTGGTTCTCTGCTTCCTCTTCTCCTCTCTTCCTCTGCTTGGTCCCCTGGTCCACCACAATGCCCACCATTGCTTCAGCCACTATGGAATTGAACTGTCTCGATTGGCTCAAGCTGCTCCACTCTCTCTTTGATGCTGTGTTTATTTTGCCAAATAATTATGTCTGTTAAAATTCAATGAAGGATTATTTAAATGTACAAACCTGTGCTGGAGCTGCCCACAACATACTGGCGTTTGTTCTCTGCTGCTTTGGCCTGGCTCCATGCAGCAGCCCTGTTGGTCACCAACAGAGAAGACCATCTTCCAGATGTTCCATTCCACTTCTCGGGGCAGTGGTGACCACCCATATGGCCAGCCCTCTGCAGGTTACACTGCGTCAAGTAGTACCTGTCACATGTTCTGCAGCAATACGGTTTGTCCTCTCCATCCTTCCTCTCCTGTACTTGACCTGCAGCTGTGTGTTTCACCTCACCTTGCTCTTCTGTTCCTGCAACATTGCCTGCTCCACTCAATCCCTTTGGCATTGCTGTCTCAGTGTGCAAATGACATTAAGTGCAAATCAGCCAGCTGGCAAAATCTAAGCTGCTCACCATCAGGCTTCCGCTACACTTAGCTACACAATTAATCTGCTATGCACTGCTACACATACCTTTGCTGCACTGTGTAGCAGATCACCCTCTGCTATGCATCACTACATTGGCTCTGCTACACAGTGTAGCAGACCCACCCATTGCTATATGCTGCTACACCTGTCTTTGCTATGCCATGTAGCAGAGGTACCTTTACTATGCAGTGTAGCGGAGCATATGTAGCAATGTGTAGCAGTGGCACCTCTGCTACTCTGTGTTGCGGAGGTGCCTTTGCTATGCCATGTAGCGAAGGTACCTCTGCTACATGGTGTAGCGGAGCCTGCGTGGCAGTGCGTAGCAGAGGTACCTCTGCTATGCATTGCTACATGCACTTCACTATGCAGCATAGCAGAGATACCTCCGCTATGCACAGCTACACAGGTGCTGCTACACACTGCTGGTGAAATTCACTTCCACTACACTACGTAATGGAGCATGCGTAGCACTGCATAGCGGAACTGGATCCACTATGGCATGTAAACGTGCTTAACGTGTACATCCTCTGATTAAGCCCCTGCTCCACCACAGGTCTTGATGACACACTGTTCTGGTGAGTTCTTCCCTTTTAAAACACATAATCATTTGCCAGCACATGCTATGTGCTGGCAGTTTAATTCTGTACCAATGGCAGTGCTGACAGTACATAGTATATGCTGCCAGCACATGGCTCCAGCGAATTTTTCTGTGGGTCAAGATGTATGGGGAGCCAGCCATTAAATGGACTGCCTGAGGTGAAATGATATAAATGTGTGCCCAGAGTGAGAAGTCGTGAGAAACCTATGCCTCTGACTGAGTCGCAGCATAAGGACGTCATTATAAGCATTTGCCCTTAAAATTTTCGACTTCCAAGCATCTGGCCCGAGATTTTGGCTGGAGGGGAAAATCACTTCACAAAATTGCTTGGTGAACCCTCTGCCATCCCAAACGACCTGTACCCAAACAAAACCTCCCCCAAACCCACGGACACAGGTGTGTGCTCCTCTGGCATCCCCTCTCCCAATCGCAGTATTGCCACAGCGCGCAAAGAGAGGGAGAAGAGGCATAAGGGAGAGTGTGTGCGAATTGTAAAAATAGATCTCGTCTTTAAATAGAACAGCAAAGTGGCGGGAGAAACAGTCAAATGTCGAAAATATCTTTACCCTCACATTCGCCATTTAAAATTCGGAATTGTCATATTTGGAACTGACGAGTTTGGAAAACAAGATTCCTCTGTACAGCAAGCACCACAAGCTTCTTGCTGCTCTTGGACAGGCTGCAGCTGAAAAAAGAGAAAGCTCAGGACGTCCTGTGATGAGCAAGGAGCAGAAGACGAAGAAAGAGGCACTCAGGGCACAGAATCCATGCCCTGCTGATCCTCCAAGGGTCCACAAGAAGAAGAACAAGAAGCAACCTTCAGAAGTGCCAACAACACCCTCCAGCCCACTTAAGGTATGGCTGAATTCTCTGTATTCTATTCTGACTGTTGTAGCAGAAGGGAGCAACAACCAAGCCCCTCGAAAAGCTTAAGAAGTTGGCCCAGAATGCTGTCCTCAGAGAGGCAGTTGAGGTCCTTGACAAGCTCAGCAGAGGCAACTCTGTGTTATTGCTGGAGGTGCGTCTATCCACCAGTCATTGTTCCTGACTGTAAGCTCAGCTTCTCTGCCAGAGATTCCATCACAGGCAACGATTTCTCAAGACCAGGGAAGGAAAGTTCAGGTTTGCTTTGACCTTTATGCTCCTCACCACAGTCACTCTGTCTGTGATGGGCATTTCAGGACTGCAAAGCAAAGGCTGCACAAAATGAACATAGGAAGGGTGGTCTTCAAGCCAGAGCAGATCGTTGCTGCTCTTGAAAGGTATGACAGTGACACTCTAACCTCTCTCACTGATCTCTCAGTGTTAAGAACACAAAGGTGATTGCCCTGGATGCCTTGGCAATCAATTCCATTCCTTCTCAGACAGTTAAGAGCCTTGAGTCTCATATCAAGGAGAACTACCACTTCGAGTTTTGGACAAACCCAAATGTGGTGTCCTGTGCAGTTCAGACCAGGTCAGAGGATAAAACAGACTACAAACTCACTGTTTCTGTTGAGAAAACTGTACTGTAAGTGCATCCATTAATAAAGCAAGGTGTTTAGAGTATTTTGTCACTGGAGTCCATCAAAACTCCCTCTGTTTTGGCAGAAAAGGGGTCGCCCCACAACAGCCGACGGGTTTTTCAAATTTGGGAATTAAGATTTTGAAATTCCGACTTCGGAAAGTTGTGTGAGACTACCGCGAGTATTCGATTCCAAAAGGGGAGGCTAATCGAAAAATGTGGCACTGTGCGAGACATTTATTGGTCGTTTTGAACCACCAACAAATTCGCCAGAGCCATACTTATGCTGGCCATTATGCCACCGGCATATAATTATATGCTGCCAGAACAATCACTGGCACTGTATCCCCTTACAACCTGACATTATTTCTGTTATAGAAGTGGTTTCCACGACCACTCCTGCAGCCCTGGTTCAACACGAGGCCATGGTAGCAGCAGCAGCACCAGCCATTGACCCGAGCTGTCTCCTGAGCCCCAGCAGCAGCAGGACAATGAGCCAGAGAAGGCGAATGAGCAGCTGATGGAGCAGGACAAGAAGACTGAGCTGCAGGACAGTGATGCCAAGCAGCAGGATGATGCAGAGGCTGAGCAGCAGGACAAGCAGCTGGACGAGCAGGAGGAGAACATGGGGGACGAGCAACAGGACCAGGGGGACGAGGACGACAGCAACAGTGAGGGGGCCCTAGTGCTGAGCCCACCAGCATGCAGGACCAGAACATGAAATGGCCTGCTTCCTCTGGTGCCAGGGAGCTCCAGCCATGGCAGAAGCCCCGGTCCTGGCCAGATTCCTCTGCTTCCTGCACCTGGGGGGCATTCCAGGGTACTGGGGTGTGCACCAGGCAGCAGGTTGCTGCCATGAACCCCCATGTGGTGAGTCGCCCAGCAGAGTGCTCCAAGCACAAATGGGCTGACCTCATGGCCTTGTACCCTCAACCATACCCTGGAGACATCACTATGGATAGCAGCACGATTCCCAAGGAAGCCAGTGCCAGAGCAGTATGTCCTTCATTCTCAATTCTAATGTCTGACTCAATTGAAAAAGACTGGGACATACCTGCCAGTGATCGGGTCAATGACTGTCCCATGCCACGTGACAGGCCCCCATCACACGGACCTGCATGATGTGTACTTCTGGGAAGTGTGCTGCATGGAATCCAGCAAACCGGCCATGTTGCTGCAGTCCGGCAGTGTGTACTGGGCCTATGTGAAGGACAAGTGGACTCTCATCGTTCTCCTCAACCTGATCATTCCAGTTAACACCAGCATGAAGAAGAAGTTTAGCTGCCTTATCCTCAATCCGGAGTTTTCATTGGCTGGCATGCAGAAGAAGAACATGGTGATTAGCATCCCCTGTGGTGCTGTAAGGCACCCTGTTGTGCTGACAGCATGGCAGTACTTCTATGTTGACTATATCCTGTGCAACAGTGAGGGCACAATCAATTTGTATGTATTTCCTCTGTCTTTTACTCATATTTCAATTGCTTTAATCATTTTTGAGTTTACTGTTACTTTTCGTTTATGTGCTGCTGGCATATAGCTTTATGCTGGCAGCATATAGAAAAAGTCACCAGCATAACTAGTCTAACTTTCTTTTCAGCCCACTGCTGCAGCAGTACAGGCAGGCAACAATGCCTGAGGCAGGCCAGCAGTATGAGAACACTGTTGTGCAGGCCTTCATCAATGCCTGCACATCAATGCCATCTTCACCCTGACCAGGAACAGGGTCATTCTGACCATGGAGAAGGCAGTCCAGGCAAGGACTGACTGCCTGAAGCTCATGTACTTCACCACGCCGTTCTGGGATCCAACAGAGAACACCATGCAGAATGCAACCACGACACTGACTGCTGTTGCAGCTGAGGTGTGTTGCCTCAGCTGCCTCAGTGTGAGGGGGCGTGCCATGGATGGCCTCAAATATGCAGCCATCCTCAGCATATATGTCTTTGCAGCCAAACGTACCATTTTACCAGTTTCATGAAAAACACTAAAAAGTGAAAAAGTAGTTTTAAAACAACATTTAAATAATATGAAATAACTAAGTCAGTGTAAATAACTCATAAGGTACATATAAAATGAAAAAAATTCCCATTTTCGTGAATTCCAATAATGCGTAAATCGATAAGCAATTGATTCCTGTTTTCACGAATTCCAAATTTGACGTCATTGTCGTGAAAGCGACACTTTTCAACTGTTGTGAAAGCAACACATGAAAAAGTCATTTTTAACAGCCTTTTTTCATACTTTGTTTTTTCAGTAAAACTGGTAAAAATGGTATGTTTGGCTGCAAAGACATATGCCAGTGGCACATAGCATGTGCCAGTGGCACAGTATGTGCTGGTGACAATAACTGTCAATATAACTGCTGACATAGTTCCAGGTCCCATTTCTCAGGCCTGCCCATGAAGAATTGTGCGCAATTTTGTACATACACTTGCTTATAGGCCTTCTGCTCATGTTGTGAGGCACAGTCAATTCCAAGCTTACTTCACAACGCACGGCATGTTTTTTCCAAGAAACGGCAGCTATAATGAATTTCCTTTTGTCTCAAGAGTTTCCCATGGACAACTTGTAAAATGGAAAAAAAAAGACAAAAAGTCGCATTTAAAACACGAAAACACAGGCCTGTGACGCTCAGGCCCTCTGAAAAAAAAATAGAAACCCAAAAAATGGAAAATGAAAAGCCAAAAACACGCAGAGACAAAACGAAAATGATAAAGGTGAACAGGCAAAACCAGATGATCACTTTGTTTTCCTGATAAGGGAGAGGAAAGGGCAGTAAACCTCAAACGAGCAGACCACGAAGAGGGGCTGACGCATCTCAACGCCTGGCTCTCTTGCCAGGAGGAGAGGTGCGTCCCTTGGCAGGAGGAGAGGGCGAGGTCGCACGCTCCTCTGCAGCTGCGGCGGCTGCGGTGGTACGCTTCCTTGTCGAACGGGTAGCCCTGCCCCTGGAGGGCTTGTCGACCTCCATTTCTTGTTCGGGTTTGTCGGTGTTCTCGACGACCTTCTCCTGCTCATCAGAACACTTTGTCCTTGAGGACCTCCGTGTAGTCATAGCGCGGGAACCCCTCTTGGCAGACCTTGACGAACTGGCAGGCTCAGGCTCCTCGGGCAGCTCCGTCTCGTCAGGCTTCTCCGTCTCGCCAGGCTTATCAGGCTCGTCAGGCTTCTCCGAGTCCTTGTTCTTGTCTGCATGCTCCTCGGGGTCCTTGTCGGCTGAAGAAGAAACAGATGAGTCGTCACTGAGGTCAAACGGGTTGAAGTTTGACTTCCGTTTTTCCTCTGAATAGAAGGTAAGATAACATAATAAAAAAGCAAAGTACCATTGAGTGCACGGAGCTGCTGCAAGGTCAGGTTAGGCCGAGTCCGTGGTTTCGTGGGAGAACTGGTCTCGAGCTCGGCGTGCGACTGCGGGGTCGGGCTGATGACTGCGGATGCGGTCGAGGCCTTGGGCTTCTGCTTCTTGGTCACGGACGAGCTCTTGCCTTTGGTGATGGAAATGTCGTCGGTCACCGCAGCTGCTGCTGCAGGCTCGTCTTTGTCGGAGTCGCCGGCCTTGGACTCGTCCGTGATTGGAGGAGTAGAGATTGGCTCGACTCCGTCAACGGCAGGGTTGCCACCGGAATCAGTCGCGGCAGCAGCAGTTTCTGCAACCATGTCCGGGGCCTGGGTGGCAGATCCGCTCTCGTTCTCTTTTGTGGGACGAGTATGATGTTATTCGGAGGAAAGTAATCGCGGGCGATAAAAAAGAAAAAATACCAAAGGGAATTGGAGTTGCTGATGACACAGCTGAACGAACAAATGTAATGGGAGTGCCAGGGTATGACGGACCCTCGGGTTCCTGGTGTTCGGCAGCAGGGGAGGTGGCAGCTGCAGCAGCGGCAGCGACACGAGGAGAGGCAGAGGATTTCTTCTGAATCCTCAACGAGCTGCTCGAGACAGCAGATGCAGCAGAGACAGGCACTGTGGACCACAGGAGAATGAGGAAGAACGAGAGTGTGAGACATAAGAAGGAAGAGAAGAAAAAAAGAGAACACGAACTCTCTGGAGCAGCGGGGGGCTGAGACGCCGGCAAGGAAGACGAAGAGGCAGAATCGGCAGGCCGGGAGAAACCTGCGTATGATTAGAAGAAAGAAAATGGGAATGGGGAAATACCTCCATCGAAGGTCTGGGTTTTGTTGATGAGGTTGCTGGTCAGACGGCCGTTGTCAGAGGTGATGACTTCCTCCATGCCAGCGGGGGGGATGAATGCCTGGAATTATGTAAGATGAAGTAAGAGAAAAACAAGGAAGACAAACGCGAGACGAGTGACGGGGTGCTGGCGGAGACGGAGCAGCCGGAGGAGTCGACGGAGCAGCGTTCTCTGCGGACATGCTGGATTCGAAGGAATCCCTGTCCCGCAACTGATTGAGGACGCTCTGAGGGAGACGACGTGGTTCGAAAGTAGGCTGGGCAGCAGCGGCAGCTGGAGCAGCGGCAGATGCCGAACGGTCATCGGCGGACGACCCCTCTGAGAATGAAGGATCTGAGTCTAGGTAAAAAAGAGAAGATAATGAATGTAAGTACCCATTATCTGGGGCATGGAAGACTCTGCGTCCTGCGGGGAGGAAGGGACCCATTCATCGGTGTCTGGCTTCTTGAAGTCGACGAGGTTGATGTAGGACACCGAGAACAAGTGGAGCAGCCTCAGGTTGACCTACGGGAAACAGTAAGAGAAAAAGCAAAGAACAGAATTAATCGCATGCGATAAAACATAAGTTTGACTTAATGATGTAAGGGAGAGAAAGAAGAGAAATACATAAAAGAACTTTTATCGCATGCGATAAGTAACAAGACCCAAGCACCGTTGACAGGATGGCATTGGTGTCGTTAGCCGGCAGATTGCGCGTCCTGTGGTAGCAAACCCTCGAGCGCAATGCCCAGCGGAGAGGAGCGAGGCCGAAAGGAGCTCCGATCTCGAGTAGACTGTGCTCGAAGCTGATCTCCGTCAGGTACCGATGCATCGGCTTGTCCCCGGTCAGCTCCAGCGCGGCGATTGACATGAAGTGCAGCAGGTCGTGGACGGTCGTGTAGTCTATCGTCGGCTTTGAGCTCCCATGCAGCAGCTCCAGGGGATCGGACTTGAGCGCGAGGAAGGTCGACTTGAGCAAGGACGTGAACTTATCACGGGCCTTGCTCGAGAGGAAGTTGACGACGAGGTTGTAGTGTATATGCCTGTTGGGGGTCTGGTCCCACACATGTTCTCCCGTCGGAATCAGGGGAATGACTGCTGTCGGGAACCAGCGAGGTGCCATCCGGGACTTTGGATTCTGGGGGGGCAGAAATGGCAGCGTCATCGGGAGCTCGTAGTCACACGGGTAAACGACAGCAACAACGCACGCTATGATAAAAGACTGTGAGTGATGCCGTGTGTATAATAATGTTGAGTACCAAGCGGATTGAGCTTCGGTATGTAGTCCCTCAGGTCGTCGGGGGACTGCAGTGCGCTCATGTCGACGAGCATGATGTTGGGACGGAAGGACTTGTACAGCCCGTAACACTGCGTCCAGCAGTCTCGGAGGAAGAAGTTCGTGCAGCAGCGATCCATGCACCTGGAGAACTCCAAAGACACCTCCTTGTATACCTGCACGAAACAAAACAGAGAAACAGTCAATACAGAGGTACAGTGCTGCAGCTGTACCTTGGCAGGATAGACGAGCTCGTTCCAGTTAACCATGACCGGCTTCTCGGACAGGATGGAGTTCTTCTCCATGTTCTTCGATGCTGCATTGATCTCCGATTCCTTGGTCAGCTTTCCCCACATGATGGCTGCTGTCACTGGCCCCATCTGAAGTTCGAAGTCCGAGGCAGGGCAGTCGACGTAGTCCGACAACCAACCGGAGCGCACTGCGTTCTTCAGCACTCTGAGCTGCGTCTTTGAGAATGAGCGCTGCTCCTTGTCGTCGGAGTCCAATGCCGAGATAAAGTCCTTGACCAGCGAGTAGATGTGGTACGAGTCTTGGATCGACTGGAACAGTTGGCGGCACTGGTCGCGAGTGAGCTTCTCAGTGGCAGCACGCCTGCAAATTAGTTAGTAGTGATTTTATCGCGTGCGATAAAACCTGATGAAGCGCAGTACGTTGTCGACCGAGAGAGACCACAGGGTCGTCATCTCCAACGCACTGGAAGGAATCTTGTCAATTCCCTCGATCTTGCTTATCTCGTGGAACAGCTTCTGCACGTCCTCTGGCTTCCAGGTCATCAGCTTGCTCGCAATCAGCGCGACCTTCTTGCAGTTGTTCGGGGACTCGAAGAACTTGCTGAACAGCTGTAGCAAACACAGATTGAGTTTAAGTGTAGGGCTAATAACAATAACACTCACCACTCCCTTGCTCTCGATCGCTGCGACGTTGAGCTCCGATGTCGCCTTGATCTTCTTGTTGTCCAGCGTGGACTCCTTCATCTTCTTCTGCTTCTCGCCTGACTGCGCCTGCTTGACTCCGGCCTCCGTGATGGACTCCTTGCTCACGCTCAGTGCCGTGTCCCTCATGATGTCCAGGCTCCACTTGAGGTATGTGAAGAAGTGATCCTCCGCATGCCTGTGTGCCGAGGCCTGAAGCCCACGTGCGAGCACGTCCTGCTGCGACTCTGTGAGCCCGACGTCAGCCAGAACGATCTCGACGATGACCTTGTCTCCCATTGTCTTGCTCCTACATCATGTTAGTTTTATCGCATGCGATAAAATGCTGTACTTACATTTCCGGCAACAGAGCGACCTCCCGCCTGGTGTTCCCGTCGATGCAGGCGAGGGCGACGTCGTTGTACTCTGGTCCTGTCAGGTCCACCGCCGACGTTGGCCCATCGGTGTACGGCCTCGCTGCTTCGCGTAGGGCAGAGTGGTTTTCTTCTGACCTCTCGATGCAAACGATCCGCCCACTGAACCTCTGCCAGCCTCTCGAGGCTATCTCCTTCGACAACGCCCGCACACGAGTTGCATCCGTGTCCCTCAAAAACCCTAAAATTTCAGAGTTTTAGTGTTTTGTTATACAAATGTTAAAAAACACTGAAAAAATGTCAATTTAGTCAATATTTTCGTGTAATTTATTGAATAAAACATGTTAATAACATGGAAATGACAGTATTTTAATAATAAAATGCTATCCAAAAAGCATTGAAAAAAGTAGCATACCGGGTTGGAGCTGAGTCCAGCGCACAATGGCCCACATGGACGCTCCACCTTCCGGGATTTTCGGAATGTTTCCGAGGCAGTGGTCGATCGAGATCTTGGGCAGCCCAAGCTGAGGAGCGATTCCCCTCACCTCTCCCTTGACCTCGATGCCATCGTGCGGTATCTCCTCCGCTGTGCATTGTTAGAATGTGCAATTAGTAGGCATTACGTACTGCTCGTCTGCAGCGTGTCGGGAAACAGGAGGGGCAGCAGTCTCTTGAGGTAGTCGTTCTCCGCGTCGGTGATTTTCGCCTTGCTCTCCGTGACACTCTTTGCCGTTTCCTGCTTCCTGTCGTCCTCCCTTCTCTTCTGCTCATCTTTCTTCTTCTTCTTCTCCTCCTTCTTGTCCGTCGGCAAACAGAACGTTGACGACGGCCTCCTCACCATCTCTGCTTGCCTTTTTACCTATGAGCAATTTTATTGCGCGCGATTAAATGGAGGAGCATAAGACTAATTCTAAAACAAATCAAATTCTATTTGCAAACATTTGTAATACAATTTGCTATTGTTATTTAATGTACTCTTACTAATTTATGCTTCATTTTCACATGAGAGGTACTACCTCCTCTCTGTTTATGTTTTTATCGCGCGCGATAAAAAAACTACAACTGTTGATGTAATCGATGACGTCACGTTTTACGTCATCGATATATCTCAGGAGTGGGATATTTAGCCACTTTATAAAAAAAGGCAGGGATAGAACACTTACCTACTGGTGATTGCGCTGACTTGTCTTCGCGGTGCTTGGTGAGCTCCTTCTTCTCTCCCTGTTTTGTTATAAAATGAATCTTTTTAGCTTGATTTTTTTCCGGTAGTATCTTTTAAAATCTATGACGTCATCGCGTAGTGCTTTGTTTTATTGCGCGTGATAAAATACCATGTTTAATGATTTTCCACCACTCCTTGGTATTAACTACATTATTTTCTTGACCATTTCTTATTTCCTTTAGTTTACTCTGTTCTTTCTCTATACTATCCTTCTATATACCCCTGCTCATATACTCTTCATGTTTTTATCGCGTGCGATAAAAACACATATTAACACTTTTTTACAGAGTGCCCTCTGCATGGCCAGTAACGGTACAACATTAAGCTATAGTTACACACTATAACTCAATTATATTACTAGCTCTTTCTAATCCCCCCAATCCACGCTCTCTCCACAACCTGCCCTCGAGCTCCTCGCTGTTCCACCGTGCTATAACTGCTGCTGCGACTCCCATAGTCGCCTTCCAATCCCAGCTTCTCCCGATACCGCCTTCCCTTGCTGTGCATAGCACAGAGTATGACCAAGCTGAACAACAGCTTGCCGAGCATCGCTCCTCTCTGACTGCCTCCAATTTCTTCGAGTGCTCCTCTTCCATTGACACCTCCGCCTTCATGGGTTCGCTCATTTTCATTTTTATCGCACGCGATAAAACTAATTCACATCCAGCTTCTCTTCAGTTTTGCTCAAATCTGATGATGGCCAGGCAGCTCCAGTTGACCAAGGGCTTGAAGACCACGTCTCTATAGGCCCCACAGGTCGTCGAGGAGTTGAGCAACTACCTGAGTGCCAGAGAGGGTAGGAAGCTCGATGCCTCTGCTCTCATAGAAGAGCTCGTTCCGATGTACTTCTGCGATTGCTGTTCGCTCTCTTGTCTTCTCGATTTGTTGCCCAGGACAGTCGTCGACCTTCGGCACTACTGGCTCCCCATGAGCCAGAGAGATACAGCCACCTTCCTTCACCAACACGCTGAGCTCAAGCGCGAGGAACACGGAATCACGTTGTACCCCGCTGACGAGAAGTGTCACCTGTTTCTGTGTCGCAAGGCTTTTGTGTTGGCCACCAGTCTCGATCGCAAGACGGTGTTCCTACACTTTAACTCTGTACCACAGTTTGCTTTATCGCATGCGATAAAACTAACTTTATGCAAAAGCCCCATTGAGAGCATGTCTGTTGCCCTGAAATCGTCCATTGTCCGTGCCTACCTGTCCACCATTGTAGTTCCGATGGGAGAGTTCCTTCCTGATGCAGATCAGCCAAAGGGCCATACTACAGTGAACCTGCACCTCGGCTGGTCTCGCTGCAGCTTCTGGCTCGAACTGGTCTCCGATCTCCTGAGCAAGGGCCACGGCAACAGTGCCCTGCCCAGCCTGAAGCTGTTCTACTACATCTGGCTCACCGACTTCCCCTGGCTCAGGTGCGTCAAGCGCAAGGGGGAGCACAGGGTCTGTTCCATCTGCGCTGCGTACTGGGACCAGGTCTGCAATCACGCCCTCACTCCCGAGGAGCTGATGTCGCTACGCACGAGCCAGTCCCAGCACCGTTCTGACTTCACCCACGAGAGGACGTTTGTTGTCCAAGAGTGTAATGCGTGCAGGTCCGATGCCGCCAACAGGTGGTGCATCATCATCGATGGCATGACTGCTCCTAACCTTCCCTGCCTCCGCTGCAACTACAACAACTGGGGCAACTGTCCCAGGCCCGGGCTCCTCATAATGGGTGTGCTCGACTACACCTTCAACCAGGTCCGCTACCTCCTCTCCATGTCTGGCCTGTGGCCCAAGAACCAGGACCTCATCGGCACTACCCTGCTGCTTCACATCGTCGAGCACCTGCGATTAAACCCCACCTACCAACCCAGAAGCCTCACCCTTATCCTCGACAACCCCGTCAACCAGAACAAGAACAACGTCATGTTGGGTATTCTTGGTATGCTTGTGCACTGCGGTTTCGTCGACGAGATCTTCCTGTTCTTCCAGCAGCCTGGCCATACTCACAATGACCTCGACCAGTGCTTCAGCAGCCCCTTCAACTACTTCAAGGCAAACAACGTGATGTCCCTCCCAGAGGTCCCCGAGGTCTTCACTTCCTCTTGGGCCAACAGAGAGTTCTTGAGAAGCTTCAGGGTTCAGGTCTCTGATCTCAAGCGTTGCTATATGCTCGCCAACTACTTCGAGTCCTGTCTCATCAACTACTCGTCTCTCGCCGACCTATTCGGCTTCCACGTGTACGAGGTCACCACTGACAACAAAGTCACTTTCTCTGTTTACACCTACCGCCATCGCAACTGGAACACACCGTGGTCCCAGACTGCCCGTCCCATATTCTCTTCATTCCCTCCAGGCCTCGCTGTTCTGCGCCATGCTCCAGAGTGGAGCTGATTTGTTGAGAAGGATATTCGCTCCTTCCTCACAATAGGCCAGCCCCAGTTCTCTGCTCCCGCTGCAGAGTGGTGGCACAATCTCCTTGACCACCCCGATATTCGCATTACTACTTTCGTCGACCCCACGGTGCCTTTATGTTTTACTTTTGTTTGTTTTATCGCATGCGATTATTTGTTCTTTGTGCACTCTTCCCCCTGCTTTCTTTTTCTTCTTCACTCTTTTATCGCATGTGATAAAATTTGATTTGTTGTTTTCTCTCATACTTTGTTTCTCTTTCTCTTTCTATGACTCATGTTAATAATTCACAGAATGTGCAGGGTGACCTCATCTTCGACACTAGCTTCCTGCGTTCTGTGCCTGCCTCCATCCCTCCTATGAATCCTGTCTTCTGTCTGTCTTGTCCCGTCGGTGTCCGCTCCCGCAAGTCCTCTTTCCAGCTCGTCTCTTCTAACCCCGGAGATGTTCTACTTCTCCATGGTTGTCAGCTGGCAGTGTTCTACGCCGGCATCGAGCAGCATCCTGCCTTCTGTGTGGTTCAGCGCATTCACTGTGATCACTTGAACCAGCAGCAGATAGATCCCCAGGACATGATGGCTGCTTACGCCAACACCATCTGGGATATTCGGAATCTCAG
>CACRSC010000108.1:85807-96562 GCA_902651635.1 Mastigamoeba balamuthi
GGCAGCAGCAGGGTCCCACACCACACACTGAATTTCCCTTTCTGTTCATTATGAACAGACTCTCCCCCCAGATTGAAGCTGCCTGCTCTCTCTCTCATAATGACACCAAAAACAATGATTCATCAATTCAATTTCATTTCATATGTATTGCAATTGATTCAGGGAGGGGAACAGCCTAGCTGTAGTGAACGGTTCCACTACATACTGTAGCGGACCCTGCGTAGCAGCGTGTAGCAGCAGATGTGTAGCAGTGCGTAGCGGATGGTAGAACTACGCGCTGCTACACACCCTCCGCTACACAGTGTAGCGGACCCTGCGTAGTGGCGTGTAGCAGAGGGTGTGTAGCGGTGTGTAGCAGATGGTAGAACTACGCGCCACTACGCACCCTCCGCTATGCACTGTAGCGGACCCTGTGTAGTGGCGTGTAGCAGAGGCCTGTGTAGTGGTGTGTAGCGAATGGTAGAACTACGCGCCGCTACGCACCCTCCGCTATGCACTGTAGTGGACCTTACGTAGCGGCGTGTAGCGAAGGCCTGCGTAGCGGTGCGTAGTTCGACCATTCGCTATGCACTGCTACACAAGCCTCCGCTATGCGCCGCAACTTGCTTGATGTGTTTATGCATAGTGGCGCATAGTGCATTTATGTGTAGTGGTGCGTAGCACCTCCATACATAGTGGTGCATAGCAGACCCTGCCGCAGTGGTGTGTAGCGCAATGAATGAACTACGTGGCATAGCGGAGGGTCCGCTGCATGCTGCTACACATGGTTCTGCTATACGCTGCTACACAGTGCTACTGTAGTAGCACATAGTGACTTCATGTGTAATGGCATGTAGCAGAACCATGCGTAGCGACATGTGATGGACCCTTTGCTATGCCACATAGTTCATTCATTGTGCTATGCACCGCTGCAGCAGGGTCCACTACGTGCCGCTACATTGCTTGACGTATAGGCACACCCAGCCTCTTGTGCTCATGATAAATCTTACCCTGAGTGTGACTAAAGCAATGAAACCAGTTGGCTATTACAATTGAAAGTCACTGTGTCAGCTTTGAATGACTTATTGATTACCATTGACCACAAAACTACTGACACTTTCCATGCTGACTCATACACTGGCATATATGCTGGCATATACACTGTGCTGCTGGCATAGTCAATGGCCGAGCTGTGCCGCCAGCACATAGCCCAGCACATATGCCAGCATATATCACCTTTGTTGCAAATCACTTGATTTGAAACATTTCTGTGAAATCGTGCTTCAAATGCATCTAAGAGCATATGATATTAAGGGCATGTGCTATTGATCATTTGTATTGATTTTGACCCTTTTAGTGGGAATTCCCACCCATCAGCAGTGTGTATAGTGGATTCTGCCACAGCAGTGTGTAGTGTGATGAATGAACTATGTGGTGTAGTGAAGGGTCTGCTACGTGCCACTACATGCTGCTACACATCAAACACTGTTGCAGCATGTAGCAGCATCATGCATAGTGGTGCATAGGAGCATCATGTGTAGCAGTGTATAGCAGACCCTCTGCTATGCCGTGTAGTTCATTCATCATGCTATGCACTGCTGCAGCAGGGTCCACTATGTGTTACTATGCATGGAGGCACTACACATCGCTACATATGAGGTGCTACACACTGCTACACATGATGGTGCTACATGCTGCTACATATTTGGGCAGTCCACCTACCCACTGCAATCCCCTACACCCCTTTTATACCTAAATCAATTGAATAAACAACAATTGTTAACTGACATCAAAAGGGCAGGCAGGTCATGTTTTCACTTTTGGGGGAGAAGCTGTGGACAGCAAAAACGTTTGAGTAGGAAGAGGAAGAGAGATCACTGAGGACCAGCAGGTGCCTCAGAAGGGGATGGCTGTGGGCCAGTAGGTGCCTCAGAGGTCTGGGAGGCACCTGTGTTCCCAATTATCTCGTGAATTACCTGAAGTCCGGGGTCAGGGTGGTGCGTTCTCCTTGGCCTCTTGGCCTTTAGTGCTGCAGACTGCATGCCCTTGAAGCTGGTCCTTCCATGCCTATTGAGCTTTTGTGTTAATAAATGATGAAAGAAGGGAAAATGCACAACACATTGCTGCAGTAGTTCTGCCAGATGGTCTGGATGTGCTCACACACCCCCCCTTCCTCACCAGGGGGTGTGCAGCGAACAGTGTCTGGAACTCCAGTGGCCAGACAGCCTGGATGACGTCGTTGCAGTGCTCTTATATCTGACCTGTAGGGAAAGTCAGATGAAATGTGGTAAGAGAGAACCAGAGAGGTTCTCCAGCTCCAGGATTTTCGAAATGTAAATAATATACACAAAAATATGAAAAACAGAGGGGAGGGTAGGGAACGAAATGTACCAGGAATGCTGAGCATGAGCTTCTCCCTGAGCATCAGCTTCCTGGTCTGCATGCCTGCCTTAACAGCACATGTGAGGGCATTCATTCTGAAATAATTAGTTTGAATTATAGCAGGGAGAACAAGGAAGAAAGGGGGGAAGGGGTTTCATACCTCACAATGAGGTCGTTCAGAGTTCTGCCAAGCAGCATCTGCATAGCCTTGAATCCAGCCCTGGCCTCTTCAAAGGTGCAGAGCTGGTGGGCACGCTTCTCACTGGGCTTGGCAGTGAAAATACCAAAGGAGGTCACGTGACATCTTCATAAGGGCCGAGATCTGCTGCTTCTCTGCTGCTCATCCGACTTCAATGCACGTGAAGTGCTCCTGTAGTCCTCCGCCGTGATCTCATCAACCTCCTCCTCCTTCTTTCTCTCCTCCTCCTCGTCCTCATCCTTAGATTGATGTTCGTGCTGAAGGTGAAGTTAAGCAAGGCCCAGCTCCTCCCTTTCCTGCAACAGGAGATGAGCCTGAAGCTGTTTCTCATCCAGATCCTGTTCCTCTGCCTGTGCCCTCTGCAGTGGCAGACAGAGAAACTGCGCCTTCCTGCAAGAGAAACCGTGTTTCTCCTTGAGAGACGCCTCTGGCACCTCACACCTACACTCGAGACCTTTTTTGTGTGGATATTTTTTTCTGTGGCTGGGGTGGCTCAACAGTTTTGACCTCGCCTTTTAGTCACAACCAAGAATTTCTGGTGGACGTGGCAGCCCAGTTTCATAACTCAACAATTGGTCTTCATTGGTTCCGGAATCGTGATTCCTCCGATGGCGTTTCTGCACCGCAGATGCTTGGGCCTCCTCCTCGTGCTGCTCACGGAAGCGGTGGGTCTCAGGGTGTTCCTCTGCAGGTGTTGGCTACCCCGATATTATTCCGCAAATATAATGAGAGAAAAGAAATTCAACGGCGAAATGACAGCCAAGTTTCAAAAACGCAGGGCGTATCTTGTGCACTAACCGCGCATTTCGCTAACTGCTCTTCTAGCTGTCCAACCGCAACGCGGCCTCTGTTCAGCTACTGACAATGAGCACCGTGGCGAATCGCCTGCTGGTTGTGTGCGCGCTCCTGGGAGCAGCATGCATGTGCGCCACACTGGACGACGGCGAGCGCAGCGCACTGTGCGCTCTGCAGAGGTCCCTGCACAACCTGCCCTTCAACAAGAACCTTTGCGACGCGTCCCTCGACTCCTGCAGTGGCCTCAAGGGCATAAGCTGTATCGAAGACCACGTACAGAACATGTGCGTGTTCCCCCCGAACTTCGCCTGCCGACAGCGCCTGCTTCAGTAACCTTGGGAACTCGAAGATCGAAGGGACCATCCCACCAGAGATCGGCCTGCTACAGAGACTCCATATTCTGTAAGAATATCCCCGGTGTCCCTCTAACAAAGAGAGCGCGCAGGTACCTTAATGACAACAACATCAGGGGAACCATACCCCACACGCTGGCAAATATCAGGTCTCTCATCGATGTGTGCGTAGGACTGTGAATTCCACAACTTGTTGACACGTTGACTCCGCTAGCCAATTGCAGTACAACACGAACCTCACGGGCACAATACCATACGCCCTCAAGTGCAAAAACATGTGCGTTGTGGGAGCAAGATCGAATACAATTGACGGCACTGCTGCAGGGATGTGAGCAGCACGAGAATATTCGGACCGCTGCCACCAAATACCACGTTTGCGTATCACTACGATTGCGAACAACTCTAACCTTTGTGCAGGGTCACATCTGACAGCACGTGCATCAAGGGCACCAGCGCCTCGACAAGGAGGACAGACTGTCCCAGTACAAACTCTTTTATATTAGCAACTCCGAGGGCCTCATGAAACTCCATCACAGCTTGTGGAGACCACGTTGTCAGCTTCGGAGAGGACTGCGACCCAGGAAACACCAGAGCCCACGACGTCGCCAAGGATGGCTGTACGGGCTGGTGCACATGCGACGCAGAAAACAATTGGGTGGCTTCACTGTGGGGCCACAGTTGCACAAGTACGCCTTCCGACATCAACAAAGTTCGCAATGGCACTGACCCGCCACGAACCAGAGTGCGGGAACGCCATGCAGGACCCCGGAGAGTCCTGCGACCATTCAGCGGGATGCACTGACAACTGCACGTGCGAGTGGCCGAGGGTTCCCTCTGGCGTGTTCTCCTGCACATGTGCGGCCACCCACCTGTCGCCATGCCCTCACCCAACGGCGGTGCAGCGTGCGGGAACAAGCAGCGCGACGCGAGCGAGCAGTGCGACGGGACAGAGGGATGCGGGGACAACTGCGTCTGCATGGCGGGGTGGCGTCCGACGTCGAGCGGCTGCACGAGTGCGCATGCGCCTCCGAGGGGGTGACACAGCGCTCTGACGACGCGGGCACGGGGCAGGGTGCGGCAACGCTGTGGTCGACGCGGGGGAGCTGTGCGATGGCACGGTGGGGTGCAACGCGACATCGTGCCAGTGCGAGCGAGAGTGGACGTGGAGCAACGCCAGCAGCACGTGCACCCGTGCGGCCCCCGCTGCAGCTGCGTCTCGGCTGTGCTGACGACAGAGAGGGGCAGGGTGCGGGAACATGAGGGTGGACGACTGGCAGGAGGAGTGCGACGACCCCTCGGCGGCGTGTGTTGCCTGCAAGTGTGCCAGAGGCACAGTCAGCGCTGGCCACCGCTGCATCAGTGAGCGAGCCCACCCGCCCCGCCCCACGCGGCCTCTCTGTCGCTCCCCGGCGGAGCTGACACGGAAGCGAACCGCTGGCCAGACAGCAGCGCGATGCCGTGCGAGGGGCTGGCGGAGGACGGGTGCACGGGAAACGCGGCATGCCAGTGGTGCGCGTCGGCGGGGTCGTGCGTGCCGAGGGAGCTGGGCGGGACGTGCGCGCGGTGCTCGGACTTGGCCACGTCCCCCGAGGTGCGGAGGCACCGCTCGCCGGGTGCCGGGTGCTGGGCGCACGGCGCATCTCACGGAGCGCGGCCGCCGCAGGAGTGCGCGAGCCGTGCTGGGTGCAGCTGGTGTGCGACGCGGGCGACGTGCCTCGACGCGGGCAAGGGCGGGAGCTGCGAGGCGTGCTCCGCACTGGGCATCGACCAGTGCGACCAGGCGTCAGGTGGGTTGATTGGCGCCTCTCCCTGTGGCTCTCTGGCACACATCTCTCTGTCGCTCTCTCTGTGTGTGTCTCTTGGGACGCCAGCAGGACACTCACGGGTGGGGACGGGCAGTGTGCTCGTGGTGCCCGACGGCGGGGCGATGCCAGGGGGCGGGGGAGCGGTGCGGGCAGTGCGGGGAGGAGGGGACGGAGGAGGGGTGCGGGGGCGCGAGGGGGTGCCGGTGGTGCGAGGGGAGCAGGGCGTGCACAGAGGCGGGGGCCAACTGCAGCGCGTGCCAGAGGCACCGGCAGCGGGACGTGTGCGAGGACCACGGCGGCGAGTGCAGGTGGTGCGGGGCGCGGTCGCAGTGCGTGGGCAGGGACGACCCGTGCCCCGGCTGCGCGGGGAGGCCGCGCGGGGCGTGCGCGGGCGAGTGCCAGTGGTGCGCCGCGACGCTCGCCTGCGCCGACGCCTCGGGTGCGCCACGCTCCCTTCCCCCCGTGCCCCACGCGTCGTCCCCTCGTTCTCACACAGGCGGCGGGCGCGCAGCGGCGGGCGCGGGCGAGTGCTCGTGCAGCGCCCGCGCGGCCGGCGGCGACTGCGAGAGGAGCGCGGGGTGCCGCAGCTGCGCCGCCCTGAGCTCGTGCGTGGCCAAGGCCGCCACGTGCCCCTCCAGCCGCAGCTTCACTGTGCGCTGCCCTCTGTCTGCTGCTGTCCCTCACTGCGGGCGCGGGTGCCCCCCCCCAGAGCGCGGACGACTGCGCGTCCCGGGGGTTCGCGTGGTGCAGCGCGACGCAGCTGTGCCTCCCCGGCGGGCAGCAGTGCGTCGGGTGCGCCAACATGAGCAGCCTGCTCTGCGGCGCCTACGCCTCGTGCAGGCTCTGCGGGGCTGTGTGCAGGCAAGCGTCGGATCCGTGCCCTGCCGCGCAGAAGGACTGGTCTCACAGGAGCACCCCTGTGGCCGCCGTCGCTCTCCCCGCCGTCGTTCTGTTGATGTCTTTCTGAAGACTGGTCCAAAGGTTACGGAGAATATCTGGGAGAGCAAGGACTCCAGCGGAAATATCCTCCTGGAAACTCTGACAGGACCCCGCTGTTCAATTGTCTCCGCCCAGTGAATGACGTCACTCAGCGACACACTGCGTGGAAACACAGAACTGTTTGCTCTGATCTCAGAGAGCCCCCAAACTATTCCACCCCGGGACACCCTTCCGCCTCATCACCGGCATCGCAACGCACGCAATCTACTGTGGGCCGTAGGCTCAACAGAGGAGAGACAAGAGCAATCCTTCAAGTCTGCGATGAGCCGGGAAATCTCGGCGCATGGGGGCTGTGTCTTTGTTTTTGGCAGCTTGGGCGTGTGCCCATAACTTCAGCTCTGTTTGGGGTATTCCTATGATGCTAGTGAGTTTGGTGCGCCATTGATTCTGTTGGGGGCAGGTCCAGAGGCGGTGGATCAGTCAGCTTTTATAGTACAAACATCATAGATCACTTATGCTGTTGGTGATAACCCTCCTGGGGGACAGGAGACCGGATCAGCGAGATGCCCGTTGCTGAGTCCGCCAATGCCAAAGGCCTGTGGCTCGACCAGCCCACAGCCACACATCTATTTATTCCTGGAATCGACCAGAAGTGAGGGACTGAGTCCCGGGCACCCTGGGGCCTGAAACGAGGCCCGTGTGGCAGTACCCCCCAAACGCCATCACCACGTTGATTATAACCTCCAGAAAAGGGAGAAGAGTCCGTGAGAAAGCCACTGTTGCAAAGCTGAGGTTCTGCTGGGCCTCACCCCAGTAAGGAAGTCATGGAAGGACATGTGGTGAGAACAATGAGAACTACTCAGAGGTTCACCCTAGAGGGGGGCTGAGTGTAGACCGAAGGGAAGGCATTTCCAGTAGTAAACAATACCATCCCAAAGGAAGCACAAGTATGGTGCATCCTGTATTCTCATTGGGATATGGTATGTGACATCATAGACAAGGCACAGCTTTGTGAGTTGCTCTGCAACATGCAGTGGGGATACGACAATAGGCTGCCCAAAATGGCGAACTATGTCAGTATTGTTAACCCCAATGACACGCATCTGGTGCAGTGCTTGCACCTCACCGGTCACAAAATCACAGTGCACCTTACATGCCCTGGAGTTATCAAAGGCCCCTGGTGCTAGGGTTAGGCACTCGTTGCGCCATGCCAGCCCTTGGTCCAGATGCCTTGCCAGTTTGGGAAATCTGGCCTCTCGGAATTTCGTGGCAAAGTACTGAAGCCGTCCAGCTTCTGGTCGGCCCTTACCACCTGCCTTGCAGACATGTGCAATGCCTGGTGCCGCACGTATGTCACTTGGCATGGCTGGGGGAATGACCAATGCAGGATCACTACAGTTTGCACTATAGGCCAGTGCAGCCTCCACCATAGTGCGTGAAAGCTGTCTCCTGTAGATTGACTGTTTGGTCATGAGGTTGGCATCATATGCCCAGCTCCACTTCTCATCACTCATATCAAAGGAGGCTACTGTGCCTTCCAATGTGAGTCTGATCGCAGCTGGGCCTGGAAAAGGCACGTTTGTCCTGCCCAAGCCACTGAAATATTCTGTAGTGCAGGGCTCTGATTTCTGCATCCACTGCAGAGTCACCCTGTACCAGTTCATAAGGAAAAAACCTCTGTTTTAATCCTTGTCATGCATCTTACTAGCCGCATCTGCCTTGGCCTTCTTGCACTCCTTTTTTGACTGAGCACTCTGCGCAAAGATGCTCAAAGGAGCCGCACATGTAGCAGGCCTTGGGTTCACCATGGCCAGTGCCCCCGCCATGCTTTTCAGCCATGGACTTATCAGGCACCGCCTTCAGGCTATCCCCTTTCTGGTTTTGCTTCACGTGTTTAAGGAAGGCAGCCTTCTTGGCAAGGGCATTGAGGCAGTCCTTATCCAAAGAAATAGCAACCATGCGTCCTGTTTCGTTCTTGTCAAAGTCCTCGCCATGCATGGCCATGTTCTCAATAAGAGCATACAGCTCCTGGACAGCCACATAGACAGCACGGATCTCAGGGTCACCACTGATCTGATCATGCTTGAATGACCCTGTCTTTAGGATCTGGCCATATATCAGGCTTGTCTCGATCCTTAAGAGGAGTGTTCTTCACTGCTGAGCAACCCTAGATGATGGCTGGATATGCATGATGTCTGCATTAAAGTCCCAGTTGTATGGGTAACGAGTTTCCCCAGCATTAACATCGACTGGGTGCCCATCCTTGATGCATAGGCGTTTCTGGCATGCCCGCCAGTGCTTTGTTGTACTTAGAGGGATCACCACAAAGCATCGCATTGACCTCCTCCATTGGTGTTGGTGCACAGTACCCTGCACTCGGGAAAAACGACCCCCCCCCACTGGGAGAAAAGAGGAACACACACACAGTTTCTGGTCCCACATGCCAGTTTGCAGATCTTGTTGGGCCCGAGGATGCTGTGGGTGATGTCCCTACCACGGAAGCCTGTCTGCCAGCATGTATATGCAATGCTGGTAAGTGGTACGCATGTAGCCACACTGCACGTGCGTACTTCTCAGGGAGTCCAAGCAGGGACTTCAGCTGCTCGACTGCCTGTGCATCTGAGCCAGTGCCCTCAAGCAGTCTATTGATGGTATTGAGATGGAGCTCACTGTCAGCCATTGTATGACAGAGCTCGTACTGCACATCTTCAGGAACTGCACAAATGCGAGCATGGCTCTTCTCCGACTCCTCGTGCCACCAGTTGTCAGCACTGTGGCAGCACTTGCGTGGTGGGCTCCTAGAGATCAAACAAGCATGGTACTTGTGGCTCTTGGTGTGATGACCATCTTCAGACTCCTCGTTGCTGGACTCCATAGTGATATCAGAGTCACTGGAGTCCTTTCCACTGTCCTCTGTATTGCCAGGCATCTCCTCCTCGACCTCCTCATTGTCGACTTCCTCTTCTGCCTTCTCTTCTTCCTCTGAGTCGCTTGTGTCCTCACTTGAATCCTTGGAATCCTCTGAGGTGTCCTTCTCATTGTCAAAGGCATCATCATTAACAACTGCATCAGGATCCCCATACTCAGTGACAATAGCAGCACGGATTGCCCTGGTATGGTCAACGAGCTGCCCAATCCAGCGGCAGTCAGCGGTTATCTCTTTGATGAGTATGGTCTTTGTCCGCCTTCTGGGGGCCCGTTTGAAGACCACATGTCAAGCACGTTTACGTGCTGTAGCAGATCCAGTTCTGCTATGCAGTGCTATGCATGCTCTGCTACATAGTGTAGTGAAAGTGAATTTCAGCAGCAGTACGTAGCAGCACCTGTGTAGCTGTGCATAGCAGAGCGCATGTAGCAATGTGTAGTGGAGGTACCTCCACTATGCACTGCCGCGCAGGCTCCGCTACACCACGTAGCAGAGGTACCTTTGCTACATAGCATAGCAAAGGCACCTTCACTACACAGAGTAGCAGAGGTGCTGCTGCTACGCATTGCTGTATAGCGGAGGTACCTCAGCTACATAGCGTAGCGAAGACAGATGTAGCAGCATGTAGCGATAGATGGGTCCACTACACTGCTTAGCGGAGCCAATGTAGTGATGAGCAAAGGTATGTGTAGCAGTGCATAGCGGAATTAATTGCATAGCTAAGTGTAGCGGAAGCCTGAGGGTGAGCAGCCAAGATTTTGCCAGCTGGCTGATTTGTTTGCACTTGACATTATTTGTGCACTGAGACAGTGATGCAGAAGGGATTGAGTGGAGCAGGCAATGTTGCAGGAACAGAAGAGGGCAAGGTGAAACACACAGCTGCAGGTCAAGTACAGGAGAGGAAGGACGGGGAGGACAAACCATATCACTGCAGAACATGTGACAGATACTACTTGATGCAGTGTAACCTGCAGAGGGCTGGCCATATGGGTGGTCGCCACTGCCCTGAGAAGTGGAATGGAACATCTGGAAGATGGTCTTCTCTGTTGGTGACTGACAGAGCTGCTGCATGGAGCCAGGCCAAAGCAGCAGAGAACAAATGCCAGTATGTTGTGGGCAGCTCCAGCACAGGTTTGTACATATTATATAATTCATAGGTGATTATTTAACAGACATAATTATTTGGCAAAATAAACACAACATCAAAGAGAGGATGAAGCAGCTTGAGCCAATCGAGACAGTTCACTTCCATATCACCTCGATCACGTTTACGTGCTGTAGTGGATCCAGTTCTGCTTGCTCCACTATGTAGTGTAGCAGAAGTGAATTGCTGCTGCAGTGACTCGTAGTGGAAGGTCTGCTACACACTGCTGCTAT
>CACRSC010000109.1:5377-100084 GCA_902651635.1 Mastigamoeba balamuthi
ACACACATGCCCACAAACACCCCCCAGGGCTGGGCACGCCCAAGGCCTGCGGAGTGATGACCCACAGCACCCTGCTACAAACATCAACTGATGAACCCCTCAAGACCAAAAGACACACCCTGAAAACCCCACCATGCCCAATGCCCACAAGACCCAGCACTAAGAGCCCCACCCCACCAAACCACAGCACAGCTGCAATACCAGTACTGCCCGCCACCATCACCAGAGCACAGCATGAGCCCTCCGCCAGACCCCATTAGCCCCACTCCTCCTTCTGAGAAATTTCCCAGTCCACACCCGGAAATACTGAAGAACACATACCATAAAAAGGCAGCAAAAAACACAGACAAAGCCATAGCTGTATAAACCGGCTGCAGCAGGCAGAGTCTCCACCCATAGATTCTCTGGCAGCTGCTGATGCCCCCCCACTGCCAAAGAGCCCACGCGAGGACCCACTGCAAGCAGACACAGACCATATGCAAATGGACAGTGACATAGAGAAAGAACAGCCCACCGCCCCGAGCACACTGCCAATGGATAGCACCCCAGCCCTGAACCCAACGACTGCTGCTCCTGATGCCAAGCTCCTTCCGACTCTAATTCAAGCACGCATGCTGGTAGAACAGGACGAACCCCGAAAGCAAAAGCTTGCAGAGCTGACCTGCATGAACGAAACTGCTCTGGCTGCCTATTTCTCAATGTCCTCAGACAAAGCCGACATCGCCCTATGAGAGGCAGCAGGTGCCCCAAAGAGCCAGCCACAGATGGACAGGACAGTAGCTGGACTCGTCATGCATAATGGCTGCAGCAAACCAGAGCTCAACCAGACCCAAGTGCCATAATAGATCAAGTCCTACCATCAAGTTTCCAGCCCTCCATGCTCCTGTGACTGACCAAGAGTATCGCCACTTAGGGGCAGACAGCCATGCACAATCCTGCCAGTGATGACCACTATGCAGATCCTGCCCCAAGTCCGAGGTCTACCAATTGCCTGTCTGGCAAACCACTGGCGATACCAAGAGCCATGGAAGATGCAGACTATGAGATGACAATGAAGAAAGCAATCACCCTCGTGGCGGGAGCATGACAGCACGAGACAGAAGCATGCCAGGCTACCATGGCTGGAATGGAACTACTTTATCTGTTCCAGGAGACATACAAAATCAACATCATGGCGAATTCGGCCTTCATAGAGTATGTTGGTAAAAACAGCATAATGTTCCCACCCCAAATACAGCAAGTGTCAGGAGATCGAGACAGCCCAAAGGACCATGGGGTTCATGCCAGAGACGAAGTTATGTGTTCTTACAGAGGCCAGGATACCCTTCACGATCTATGTGCTCCACACTGACAAATGCAAACCCTGCCCCCAAGAGCTTGCTGATGCATGGTCCCAGCCTGCCAAGGCACACATTATTGGAATCGAACCCCATGCTAATGACTGGGCGGTGACGTTCACTGATAGGAAAACGAACCTCCAACTGGTTCACCAGACCAACAACGACCCATGGGCCTCTGTCCACACAGTTGCCATGTACCAAAACAAGCTCTACCCTGAAGAAGTATGGAGAGTGGAGCTGAATGCCCGTGCCTGACTTGGAGCCTTGCCACACCATGCCATTAACTGGGCCTTTGAAGATCGCCAATATGACATCACCCGGATAGGTGCCAACCCAAAAGGGGACATCTACATTGTACATGTATGGCCCCCGATCTGTGAATCCACTGACATCCGCATATCAGGCTACCTCGAAGCTGCTGCAAATCCGCATGGTATAACCACAGTCAGCACATACCCGCCCACTGATTACACCACACAACCACATAGATGAGCATGAAGCGGGCAGAAACAGGTGCAGGAAGCATGGCCCCCAGACGAAGTGACCAGAGACAACCCTAAGACGATAAGGCACCTCATCCTCAGGTCCCACTGCCCCTCAACAATCACATCTCCCCCACAACCCCGTAAACCTGCCGAACAAAGAGACCTCCAGGTGAGAGCCCTGCTTATACTGGCCACACTACTACAAACCCAATCACGACAGTATTACGTGACTTCTATAATAGTTATACTCCTGATGGTGGCCCAAAGGGCAACCACCACGGACAACAATGTCGCCATCACCAGTTGGAATGTTCAAAACACCCTGTTTGGAGCAGTAATACTTCTCATTAAGGCTATCAGAAGCTGTACTAAACGCACAGCCCCTGAGATCATAGCACTGCAGGAACTGGGTGTCGTAGACAAAAAACAGGTCAACCAGGCAGCCAATACAGAGGGATATTGCCTGTTTATTGGCCAACAAGTTGGCAACAAAATTCCAGTGGGATTCCTTGTACATAGCACCATAAAAGACTATTGGTCAGTCAGCACCATAAACCGAAAGGATGTCCTAATAGGAACAGTCAAACTTAATACAACACTGAACATCATTAATGCATACAGCCCGGCTAGAGGATCCCCGGCCCAGAAGGAACTATGGCACACCATCACAGAACAATCAACAAAAGCCATAGATAGTGTACTGGTTGGGGACCTAAATTTGTGGATGGATCACCCCGATGATACATACTCTACAGCAGAACTAGAGATGTCCAGATATCTGCAGGAACGTAACATGACAGACGTCCTTAAGCCCCTAGGCACAGCAGCAACCACACACCATGGCCTGCATAACACCAGCAACAGACTGGACTACATTATCAGTGTGCAGAACCTGATCCCACACATCAGTGATAGTGGTGTAGGCAAACTCACTGATGACCTCTCAGACCACTCACCAGTATACTGCACAATCGCCCTTACAGAAGACATACTGTGCCGGAGGTGGACTCCCCCACAACAATTAAACTCCTGGACCAAAACCACGTCCCCAGAGACATGGGTGGCACAGATTAGGGAGTGGCAGGATACCCTACTCTGCACCCCACTACTGAATGACACAGGCATAGACAAGATGCAATATAGAGCAGTAGAAGCCGCAAAATAGGTTATGGGAACCAAATTGCACAGAACAGATGGAAGAAGGTCTAAAGCCATGAGAGCATACGACATACTCCATGAAATACGAGACTCCACGGTCAGCAACAAGCACACTGCCCCAACACCAGACAGTATTAAACGGATAGAAACAGAAGTCATACCCTTTCTACAATATAAACCAAACCACAGACATGCCTATAAATCCTGGTGTACCACCACAAAATGGATGCTACGATGCATTAACCATAACCGGACCCGTACAGAGGCAGACTGCATCAATGAATACATTAAATACTCAATGGCAGAAGGATGCACCAACCCCAAGAGATTCCTCAAGGACCTACGCACACCACATGGACCCAGACTTCCCTTAAGCTATACCAAACACTATGGCACCTGCACCACCACCCCGGAGGAAGTGCGCAAGGAAGTATTGGATCCACACACACTTTAACCAAGACAATGCACCAGCCAGCCGCCCCCAATGGTGGGACGCACCACACCCTACACTGCCGGAATCAGCTACTATTGCCATGGACAGCACGATCTCAGAGGAAGAACTCTGAGAGGCCGCAGGAGCACAAAAAAGTGGGTCGGCCCCTGGACCCACTGGGTTTAAGGCGGAGTATGTTCTAGAATTCCCAGCCAAGTGGCACGACCAATGAATTAGGAACCTAAACGAAATTTGGATAGGCAAGCAACCAGTTCTGCTGTCGTGGACTAGGAGTGAGATCATGCCCGTATATAAAGGAGGAGACCGTGTGATGCCAGCAAATTACCGTTCCATTACATTATGTGAAGTGGATTAAAATTATATTGGACTATCATCAACAAGAGACTATACAAAGCACTCGAAGATCACAACATATGAGCTAACGCCCAGGAAGGTTTCTACAATGGCCACTCTACAACACACAATATATGGGCCCTCCATCAAAGGCTGGAAGAAGCTACCAGACGACACCAGAAGGTTGTGGGAGTGTATATTGATCTCAAGAAATCGTATGACTTCATCCACCAAGACCACATTGCAGCCACCCTAAAGTATTACAACGTCGGATCCACCCTTGCACAAAACATAATGGTCCTGTATTCCTCAACTGTAGCCCGATCCCGCACAGCCCATGACCCCACCGAATGGGTTAGTGTTACTCGTGGCATATGACAAGGGGACCCCTTGTCTTGCACACTCTTCAACCTTGTCATAAACCCCCACCTGTATCAAATCGAGACACACCCTGAAGCCCTGGACATCCACAGCCCCAAGAGAGGGGTACTAGCCTTTGCAGATGATATGGTACTACTTGCTCACACACCCTAGATGCTGGCACACCTGCTACAGTATGTAATGGACACGCAGGAGGCAGGGCTACACATCAACCCCAAGAAATGTGCCACGTTCGCCAGAAATGACAAACCCCCTATAATAGCAACCATACAAGGTACTATCGAGCCAGGACCGCCAGGCACAACATACAAATACCTTGGCATATACCTGGACCCACAAGGCAAAGATGCACTCGATGCACCCACTACGACCCACATTATTTTAGAGCAATGCAGCTGGATGCGCACCAAGAAATCACTGTCCCTCAAACAACACATCTATATTGCCAACATGGTCATTAATGGTATGGCACAATACCACGCCAGCACCATGGCCCAAAACAACAAGTTGCTAGAATCAATTTTGCATACCCTNACTACGACCCACATATTTTAGAGCAATGCAGCTGGATGCGCACCAAGAAATCACTGTCCCTCAAACAACACATCTATATTGCCAACATGGTCATTAATGGTATGGCACAATACCACGCCAGCACCATGGCCCAAAACAACAAGTTGCTAGAATCAATTTTGCATACCCTAGAAAATGCGGCAATAGGCAAACTAGGGCCCACTGACATGATAAGCCGATGATACGTTTTCACGCCAACCAGACAAGGGGGACTGGGGCTCCATAACCTGGCGGATGTAATTAGAAGCAAACGCGCACAGGAGGCACTGGAATGGCTCAATGCACTGACACCAGACGAAATTATGCCAGAAACAGATATAGCATTCATACTCCCACATCTCGACGAAGATTTCACGGCGGCCTTCCTGCTGCACCACAACATCGGAAAAATGAGGCTAACAGCGAATACGGCAGGACGTACCATATGGCCCTGGCACTATTTCCTGCAATGGAACTCCCTTATGCAAGCAGAGAAAAAGATCCTCCTGGACATGGGAACCCCGGCAGAGATCAGTCCCTTTATGAACGAATCTCTTATACACGAAGCAGGAAACCGTGGGTGGCAAATTAATAGGAAGAGAGCAGAAGGACTGATGCCCCACCTTGTACGAAACAACCAAGACGTACCCACCTCGTGGGCCTTAGCAGGATGGGATACCGCTTTAACACCAATCTGGAGCTCCAATGGACCTTCACGTCAAATACAGGGAATGGTACATGGAAAGACTGGCTACTAATAGCAACTGATGGGTCCAACGACCCGAACTCTGGTAAGATGGCAATGGCCATCATAGTTGATGGACACCCGGACATGAACGAAGCCATACAGGTCAAGGGCGTTTGTGCCTTATGGACACCGGAACTGCGAGCAGTTGAATATGTGGCGGAAATTATGGATCCAACCTCCAAATGCATCATAGCATGTGGCAATGACCTAATAGTGCACACCCTAAACGAAGGGGACCTCACCACAGTAGTGAACAAAGATGCAGTCCAACGATTCATCAGACTACGCGAACTTGCACAGCCAATGGGGGCAACATAACCCTCCAGCACATCCATAGCCACCAACTGGAAGGACGAGGGGAGGAAAGTGACGCCACGAAAGCCCGCATAGCCCAGGATAACCAACGATGGGGAACGGAATTACAGAGAGTCATTCACCTGAATGAAATGGCAGACCGGCTTGCACAGCAGGCACTTACACAAGACAGATGCCACGAACCAGACCACCCACTGTGGGGAATCGAGCTCGCCTCTATCCAGGAACTCACCACAGGACCAATGCTGAAACCCACACATAACTTTCACACAGTATTCAACATTGCACAACGACACCGCCTCCACTGATGTGAAGACTCAGAGATGACTGCAGGCATTGCATAAATCCTCCCAGTTCTCCTCCATGAGAAAACCAGGAAACAAGCCCAGCACATGGGAGGCCTCCACTGGCACCAAGCCATCATGGACACTGATCGCACACATGACGATGTGCAAGTGGTGACCCACAGGTGAGTGTGGAATGACATGGCCCCCCCCACACAAGACTACACTGGAGTGACCCAAGATGCCCCTTCTGTACCTTCAAGGCCGATTCCCTAACCCACCTTCTATGGACCTGCCCCCAGTAATCAGTGGCGCACTAAACTCACCAGCATCATAGAGATACCCCAAACAGAGCTGAAGCAGTGGGCACAAGCCCAATCTGCCAAAAACAAAGATGCAGCCCCCATACACTACACACTGGCATATGGCACCTGGGCAAAGAATCAACAGTCTAAACAACTAGAAATACAGAAGGAGTGGGTCGCTACCATACGAGACTGGCTGGAAGACATGAGCCACAAAGATAACCAAAGCACAAAAAAGACAGATTCCAGGTGATACTATCAAAACCCCCTTTAACTGCCCGGACACCACTCGCCCTACAAAACGTCCCAGACTGCCCACGAGACGACATAGCACCTTTAAGGTCATAGAGCCTACACTGGACGAAATGTGACACAAGGATAAACCACAGGCACCCATCGCACCTAACCCGCCCCTGCCAAAGAAACTGCTGGGAAAAGGCCCTCATAACACGCCACCAAGCCAATACAACCACACCACCAGTGACACCCCAGACAGCACTGCCCCCCACAACCACCCATAAAAGAAACACACCAGACATACCCAATATCTCAGCACCAGACAACGCCGCCATTAAGAAAGCCCTCAAACGCCAACAGACCCCGAATGTTGACCAAAACCACACTATAATCAGCATGTTCAACAAGTATATGGATAAAATGAGGAAACAACAACAGGACGTGGTTCTGGAACCAGTTTTCCTGGAACCGCTCCTGGACGCACCCCCCCAGGCCCCACAACACACACACCCCCCTCAAATACACCACTCACTATAACCCCCCCTCCCCCCCCAACGCCCCTGGCCCACAAGGGCTTATCCCTCACTGGTAGCGGAATGGGAAATGATGATGTTCATAATGTTCATGTTCACACTGATATTTATATGACAGCTGGAGCATTTCCGGAATTGCTCCTTCGGTGCTGGATTTCACATATCTTGAACAATCAACTAAAGGTGCACGATTCCTGGAATATCACGTCATAACAAATATCTGGACATGCAGCTCACATCCATCTGATCATTTACGTGTCTCTTCTACTCATCAATTGAATTGAGATGATTGCTTAACAATTGATAGGTTCTTTATTCTATTTAGTGTATGAGTGTGTGGTGTGTTTGGGGGGCTGTGCTACCCTGCCATATACTACTTGTGCTTGGGGCTGCCTTAAACCAGACAAGGGGCTGTCCTACATTATGCAGTACTGCTTTAACGGGGGGCTGCCTGCTATAGTCTGGGGCGGGATAGCAGCAACCTCCACAGCCCTGTGTCCCTCGGGGTGATATGCTGCCGAAATGTGATGTTCTGCATTGACCTGGTCGTTAAGGGTCTGAATGATACTCAACTGGAAGGGGGATCCACCATCTGAGGTTATGAGCCTGTAGGCTGAGCCCCTCGTGCAGACCCACTGATTCCAGAGCTTCCTGCACATCAGTAGAATGGACAGCCTCGAGATGAACCTCATGTGAGAAACGGTCCTTAACAATCAGAACGTACTTGAACCCCTTCGCCTCCTGAAGAGGGCCAAGGTAGGCCATGACGATGGACTTGTAGGGTGCGCTGCCAGGCACCGTGCCCATTGAAGCAGCATGTGAGGTTGCAGGTCTGACCTTCTGACACATCGGGCATGTGTGCACAAATTGGCAAACGTCGTTGTACATGCCGGGCCTCGTGCCACCTGCTTGATGAAGTAGTACGTGTGATCAACTCCACCATGCCCTGCAAGTATGTTATTGATCGAGAAACATGATCGAAAGGTGGAGTTTGTCATTGGGTATAACCGAGAGGCAGAATACGCCCTTGACCATCTCGTGGGGTAGGGTGAGGAGTGTTTCGTGAAGTCTGTCCTGCTGATGGTCAGACAGGTCATGTCCCAGAACGGCCATCATGCATGTGTCCCGGACGTGCACATGATCAAGGTACTGGTGAATAGTGATGGGGTCGTCAATAACCTGGAGCCACTGTGCCTGTGAAAAGAAGTCGCCTTCATAGTAAAATTATCTGGGCTAGTAGTGGATGCTGTAGGGCATCTCGTTCAAGATGACTGACCAGTTCTGTATGCAACGGTTGCTAGAGTCGGCCATCCAATGCAGGTTGCTGTGGTTGGGACGTGCATAGACCAAACTGAGTTCCCGTGCCTGCAGATGTCGCCCATGTGCTTCCTTCTCAGGAATCGAGAGGTTACACTGATTAGCAGGTCGCAGCACCTCTGAGACGAATGCCAGAATTCCCCAGAAAGACTTCCCAGGGGTCTGTTGGAAAATCGTGGCTCCCGTTGTGTATTTGCAGGCATCGGGTTGATGATAACTGAGCCTGGAATGGGATGGACGAGAATTGGTGCCATGCAGACGTCGTGGACCAGGGTATTGAAGGCCTGTTGGTGAGCCTCTATCCACTCGAACTTGACATTGTGCCAAAGCAGCTCATACATGCACGCCACCTTGGAAGTGAAATTCGGGATGAACTCACTGAGCCACTGCATGAGACTGAGGAAAGACCGCAACATATCCTTGTCATACGGTCATCCTGCAAACCGCAGTGGATACAGCCTCAGAGGGTCAATTGCAATGCCCTCTTTAGATACCAGTTGTCCCAGCTGTCACAGAACTGTAGGGCCCCAGGAACACTTCTCAGACTTCACCTTTATGTTGTGCTTGATGAACATGTCGAAAAGAGCCGTCACCTGTGCTTTACTTTCACCCCACGATGGGCTGTCTGCATTCACGTTGTCCACGAAGCTGGTCAAAATATATTTATCTGGAGGTGTGGACCAGTGGTGCTTGGACAGAATTGATGGCCCTCTGGAACGTAGCACTCACCTGTTTGATGCCAAAAGGCATGAACCGTGGGCGCACAAAGGAACCATCGGAGAGAGCCAGCACCAGCAAATTCGCCATGGCTGCATCCAGGGGAATTTGGTGGTAAACCATCTCGAGGTCTGCAGAAAACAAATAGTTGTAGGCCAATTTATGCAGTTTGTCATTGATGAGTGTGTTAACATAGAAGTTGTTGCGTGTGATGTGGTTAATCAACCGATAGTCACTGCAGACCCGCCAGGTCCCATCTGGCTTGGGTACAAACACCGTGAGGGATGCGAAGTGAACGTCCTGCCATGCGATCTCCTTCCAGATCCCTGTGTTGATCATCTTGGACTTGTACTCAGCCAGATGTACGAGCTTCTGTGAATCACTGACGTTGCACTGGATGATGAAGGGCTTCATGTCGGGAAGCTGTTTGATTGTGCAGATCCCGACCCGTGTCATACTGATCCCATGATCCCATCGAGGCCGTTCAGAACATTTGTATCATACCGTATGAGAATGTCCTTTGCCTCGATGACCTTTTGTGGGTCGCATGTGATGTTGTCCCCCAATACCACCTGTTCGTGTGGTGGTATGGATGCAGCAGCTGGTGTAGATGTAGGACGAGCTGGGTCGACGTGCATGGTCTGAGCGAGGTTGAGTGGGTTGATTGAGTTCATAGTTCCAGGGTCCACAACAACTGTGATTTCACCAAGTCCCTTGAATTTGGCTCGGGAAAAACAATGTCACATGGCTCCTTGTATACGTAGTGGCGATTCACCCAGACCATATTCATCTGACCATCGTCAAGAGCAATGTAGTCACAGCAGTGGCAGTCGTGCAGTCCCAGCAGGATTTCGTCCAATCCAATTGTACCGTTTGCAACCTCAATGACGGGAATTGTAACTGAACCCTCGTTTGGATCGAGAACTGTGTGGATCTGGACCCCGGTGCCTGTGCACTTAACTAAAACCCCGTTGCCCCCAGTGACCCAAATATGATCCTCAAACTCGGGTGGCAGTTTCTGACGTGGTATCTGGAGCAGGTCGAGGAGTCTGGTCTCTGCGAAGTTAAAGTCCGAGCCCGTGTCAACATGGAACAGTACCTCCTTGCCCTCGCCCTCTCCCTTGGTGATTGTGCATAAGAAAAGAATACGATCGCGTTTTACCTCCACCAAAGACCGCATGGGTGTTCTCTGTTGTGTCCTCCTCTGGGTGTGAAATGATCATGGGAGTCGACTCCCTCTTCGAACCCAGCAGGGCAGTGCCAGACTTCAACAGAGGCAAAGAGAAGTCAATGCATCCATTGAGGTTGATGTCCCTGCCCATGGTCGCCTGGCAGATGGATATGCATGCGTCCTCTGATGTTCTGACCTTCCCTTCAGGTGTCACCTGAGCTGCAGCAAGACGGCTAGGAACTCCAGTCTTGAAACTCCTTTTCGGCTTCTCGTTCCATGGCTTGGCCTGTGCTACCATAACAGTACCTGTCATGCCCTTCTCCTTAGCGACCCGTGTCTCATGTGCCTGCTGCTTAGTGCCAGGGAACGACCAGTTCTTGGCAATATGTTCTGTACCCCCATACCGGTAGCACTTCATGGTTGTGGGCTCCAGGCTCGGTGCAGTGCCAATGGCAAGCCGTGACTGTGACTTCTCCTTCCGATGCTCCTGTGCCTTGAGTGTAGCAGTCGTGGGTGAAGATGGGCAATTGCTGGCCATGTGCCCATACACCCTGCAGTTGTAGCACAAGGGCTTGCGCTGACGAGGATGCTTAGGGCCAGTGTCACCCTCCCTCTGGCCCTTAGGTACTGGTGACTGGCAGACAATGTTCAGGGCCTTACCCACCCCTGAAGCTGAAACTGACGTTCACAAACCTGATGTGAACTGCTGCGAAGTCGGAGTGTGTGACAGGTCATCAGGGAGCAACCCCTGCCACGCATTCTCTGTGATGTGCTGTGCGAACTGGAGTATTTCCATGCTCAACTCCTCGAGCAGAGAGTCCTCTCACTGCAGGCCATAGGACTGATCGAATACCATGTGTACCCAAGTTGCGATGTACCCATAGCCCAGTGTTTCACACAAAGCCTTGCATGCACTTCTCGTATTGTTTGAGAGAACCCTCAGTGTAGTCACCCCAGCCCACCACTGTGCATCATAACACAACCTTCTTGATGTGTTTGTGGATGTCTGGGACGATGGTCTTGCCGTTGGCCTTGGAGATGTCGACCTTCACGGGCTTCTGGTGTGTAAAAAAAACCTGAAGTCATTGATGTTGTTGAAGATGGAGTCTCCCTCGGTCCTCAGCATCATAAAAACGTTGAGACAGGCCATACGGAAATGGCCCTTGATGTCCTCATTGACCAGTTTCTGATCAATTGCCCCTGTGGCGTCCACAATTTCTTCCGAGAAAAACGCACACATCGAGAACGTCTTGATTGCGATGTTCATCTTGGCTGCTGTCACCAGCTTCTTGCTGATGACCTGCATGTACTCGAAGAGCAGTACCATCGCCTGCACATAGGCCACTGCCTGATGCTCGACGGGGTCCTGTCAATGGTCGTGGTCCTTCGTCACACCCTTGCAACAGCCCTGGCAGCAACTGTTGTGGGTGCTGCTATCATCGTTCTTATGGGAAGCGTCCCTGTGGTCGTTCTCATCCCCTGAGTTGCTGTTGCTGTTCTTGCTCTCGGAGTCACTGTTGTTCACAATGACCAGCCGCCGTTTCTTGTTGGGCTCTGTGTTCGTGCCCGTGGAATAACCGGTGCTGATGCTGTGGTGCCAGGAAATGCACCTTCTTTGTGTTTTTCTGCTATGCCTAGAGTTGGCGAGTCCGTAATTCTGTCATCGGGGTTCGTCGGTGCACGAGAATTTCGAGAATTTCTGTGCCTTCTGTAGCTCGGACTTATGGCGTGCTCTCTCGGCAGCACGGTGGTCCCGTTCCTCCTTCTGAAGCTGTCTCTCTGCATCGCCCACCTCCATCACCTAGGTGTGCATGCACTGATGCCCAGTAATGCATGAAGTGGGGGCAGGAGGCCCCTTTTGGAGTGAGAGACTCAAGGAAGTGATGATGGATTGAGTGATATTCATGTGGTGACGAGAGGATGGGAGGGGAAATCCAATTTCTTTGCTTCCTGGGGTGCAGTTCCCCTTGGCATCACTGGGGCCACTGACAACCCTGACTCGGAGCAGCAGAAGGACGTGGTCGACTTTGACTGGAACAACGTGAACATGCTGAATGCAATGTTAGCAGATAGGTGTGGCACCTCACTGCTGTGCAGGAGGCACCACACACTGCTGCTCAAACAGCACAGCAGCAAATAAAAACAGAATAAACATATTTTCTTTTTATATCATATATTCATTGCTTCTAGCGATTTATTCGATTTTATCACTAAGAAATGAAATCGTTAATCGTTTTTATCATTTTAATCATTGTACTCATTTATCACTTTACTCATTTTATTGAATGCGCATTTTGCTTATGTAGCATACTAATCGCTGCATGCACTACATGCAAATATCTTATGCAGTGATAAATATGTTGCATGCATAAAATGCACATGGAAAAAATGTGCAAAATTGGTGCTAAAGTAGCACTTAATCTATTATGCCCTAATTTAGTGAGTGCTTCAGCATAAAAAGCAGTGATGACCAAATGTTAATGTGAAACAAGTTAAGAACAAGGGAATATACTTTTCTGGGTACCTGTGTGGAAAACTGCCAGTTACCATGCAGTTTCCACATAAAAATCTCCTGGTTACTGGATGGTACCACACACATCTGTGACTGTGTGGAGAAGGGTCCATAAAACAGAAATACTGCATATATCTCCTCTTTTTGCTCTTCTGTGTTTCTCTCTTCATGTCTGTCATTGCCTCCTATCCCAACTCCAAGCACATGTCTGAGGGGCCCCTGCTTGGGATGCCGAAATAGCTGTTGCAATAAATGAGTATGCCACAGAGTTCATCGCCCTGCACTGCAGTTCATCTGTTCGTGGAATCCCATCACTGCCCTGGAGATTCATGCATTTCACAGCATTCTCATGTACATGGTGGGTATTAAGAAGCACGTTGGGGGGTCTTCAGGCATACTTTGACCCTCACTTCGGTGATGTCTTTATCAAGAACGTGTTCTTTAGGACCCAGTTCATGCAGCTGTTTCACTTTCTTCACATTGTTCAACACAGTGGCATTCTGCAGCAGGAAGATCCCCTCGACCCAACACACAAGGTCAGCACATGTGCTCACATGGTGCTCAGACTGTGCTCTTACTGATTTAATGCCCAATCAGAATTAGTGCATTAATAAGGACATGACAACAAACATGTCACCATGGTGTCCCATCAGGCAGTTCATGCCTGTGAAGTCCATTGCAGTGGGTGGCAAGGATTGAGTGCTGGCTGATACACTTGGAGTTGTACCGGTCATGAAGCTGTACAGTGAGGCACAGTGCCAGCAATATGTTCAGACTGGTCTTACAACAGCAGTTGTCATGGAGCTGCTAGCCAAGCTCAGCATCACAGGGCATGTTGTGTATAGGAACAACTTCTTTGGCTTGTTTGCCTCAATGAATGTGATCAGGCAACTGGGCCACAGCTGTGTGCTAATGATGCATTGTCCACAGAAACTCAAGTCCAACAGTGCCCAGAGTGCTGCTGGAATTCTGGTATAGAATAGAAATTCAGCTTTAGCTTGGTATTCTACAAGTTCTGTACTCTGTGGTGAACAACAAGAACAGTGTTCATGGAGCCAAGATAGCAGTATACTACAAAGATGAGTGCATGCTGGTCCTGTGAAGGGACAACAAAGTAGTGACCATTCTTACTACAGCATGCTCTGACACTGAGTAAGTCATCATTACATGCAGAATGGCCCAGAGGGTGGTGAAGATCCCATACACAGGGGCTGTTATGCTCTACAACCTGTACAAGAGCATTATGGACCACTGGAATGTGAAGAAAACTGAGACAGACATCACCACCAGGTTTAGAAGATGGTGGGTTCATCAGTTCACCAATTATCATTGGGTAATGTCAGAGAACAATGCATGAAGATCAGTCCAGTGGCACAGGATGGATCCAGAACTGCAGGTTACCATTCTAGAGGTTCAGGGCCATGTGTTCTTATATGTTTGTCAAGGCATATGTCCAGAACAAGCAGGGCCCACAGCCAGACCCCGAACAGTCTACAGAGCACCTTCTGATCCTGGTACATCCATGGAAACAGATATGATGCTGATAGTGCTTCAACAATGACTGCATCCACAACATGGAAGTATATGTATACCAGATATGAGATGCCACTGCATCCTCACTGTGCACCACTCTATGCTGAATGCAGCAATAAACAGTCACTGTAGAAGAAAAAGGAAGAGAAAGGTTATTTTCCAGTACTCGTGCAGGTACCACATGCAACCAGGTGGTTACCTGTGTGGTTTCGCATGCAACCAACCACACAGGTATCCGTGCAGTACACTGCACCTCTTCTGATCATTCTCATCTGGTCTTTACCTATTTGGTTATCTGTCTTTTCTGCCGCAATTTGTGGGGTGTAGCATTGAATGCTCCATTTTGTGGTTTTCCGCAAACAATTTTTCGGCGGTTGGGCTCGTTTGGCCTCACAAGCGCCAAACGAGTCCCTGAGCCCAGGAGTCGAGCACTGCAGGAAATCCCCTATTGTTCTTGTGCTGGGCTCTTGTGAATAATCAGTCCGCAAATCTGTGACTACACCTCGGATAGATAGATAGACCTGTCCTAGCCATATTGGGACGGCGAGGGGGGATCCCGGGCAGGGTGACCTGTGACAACACCTCTTCATCTTTGGAAAGAAGAGATATCTTTTGGTTTTTGAAACGCGTTACAGTTCTGATGGCGCAGGAGATCAACCAGCAGCGCCTGGAGCAGGCGATCAACATCGGCTTCTACGTGGGCACCGCGTTCCTGCTCGCCCACGTGGTCCTCGCGCGCCGCCCGTCGGTCACGCGTCGCCCCCAGTCGCGTGCTGCCCGCCTCTCGATCGAGCTGCAGCGCAAGAGCTTCCACATGATCGGCGGCTGCATCATGTGCGCCTGGTACCACTACGGCCTCAAGTGGGGCTTCTTCAGCTCCGCCTGCCTCGCCGAGGCCTCTGCCCGTCCCGCCTCGCCGTCGCAGGTGCTCCCCCCCCGCTTCCCTCCTTCCCCCAGCAGCTCTGCCCCCCGAAGCCGCCTGCGACTTTTCTCGATCTTTCTGCTCATTTTAGCGTAAATGGCGGCACTGAACTCGGGGCGCCCTGCAGGCGAGGCCGTTTGACGGGGCGGCAGCGTGGCTGTCGCTGAGCTTCCTGGCGTGGGCGATGGACGCGGCGCGCATGTACGTGCCGTGGGTGCGGAGGGTGACGCACCAGAAGCTGGGCAGCATCATGCGCGAGAAGGAGATGAACAAGGCTGCGGGCACCGCCTACTTCGTGCCCGGCGTCCTCGTCGCCATCCTCGCGGCCCCGGAGCCCGTCGCGGTCCTCGCGGTCCTCTTCCTCAGCATCGGCGACGCGGCCTCGTCGCTCGGCAGCGCAGTCGGGGCCATCCGCGTGTTCACGACGCCGCGCAAGGTCGAGGGCAGCGTCGGCTGCTTCGTCGTCTGCGCGGGCATCGCTGCCTTCGTCGGCCTGCCGCTGCAGACGGCGCTCGTGACCTCGGCCTTCGTGACGGTCGGCGAGCTGCTCGCCGAGATCATCGGGGTCGACGACAACGTCGTGCTGCCGCTCGTGGGCACCATGGGCGTGCGCATCGCCCGGGCCCCGCAGTACGCGTACATGGCCGGCATCTTCGCCGCCGGCTTCGCCGTGAGCTCGTCGCTGGCCATGCTCGTGGCCTCGGTGCGCAAGGCGCCTCCCGCCGCGTCGCAGGCCGGCGATCCCAAGGCCCAGTAAGAGGCCCCCGCTGTCCCCGCACAGCAGGTGCCCGCGGAAACACCCAAGTGCAATAACAACGCCCGTTGCTACCCCACCGCCAGCCGCTAGCACACCAGGGCACCGCCCTCAGCGCCGCTGGCTGTGGAGGACGCTTGGCAGGACCATACTACGCAAAGCCCCCGCTGTCTCGTAAAAGTGCACATGAGTTACCCCGAGATGCGGGCAAAGGAATTGGAAAGCGGCATAATGGAGCCGGGTGACACAGATGCATGCGTCCCACTCTTGGCAGAATCAAAGACCCTTGCGCCCTCGATGCGGAGACCAGTCAGAAGGATCCGACGATAGCACGCACGAGCAGCAAAGATAAAAACACCTCTCGTTCTTCGATCGTAACTCACACAGCAAAACGTCAACGTAAACGGTAGAAAGAGAAGGGAACTTGGGTGGGAAAGAAGACGGGATGGGGGGGTCACGAGAGGCGGATGATGACGGGCTTGAGCTCCTCCTGCCTCTTGCGCATGAGGATGGCCAGCGAGGCCTCGACGTCCTCGGGCAGCTGGTGCGCAGAGGTGCCCTGCGGTATGTTGTGCAGCAGCGTCATGATCTCCTTGTCGCACTTGGCCACGGTCCTGTACGGCCACTTGCGCCCGCGCACGGCCTCCTTCCACCGCTTGCTGAGCGTCGACGTCGGGATCGAGAGCTTGCGCGCCGCCTCGGACTGCGGCATCGTGAGGTACTCGGTGATGTCGACGTAGCGCTGGCCCGAGGCGATGATGTTGGCCACGGTGCCCTGCCCCGCGGGCTCCAGCGCCCCCGAGCCCTCCATGCCCTGCGGGTCGCCCATCATCTGGCCCCCGGCCACCCCCGCGACCATGACCTGCTGCAGTCGGTTGATCCCCTGCTGCGTTAATGCCGCAAACCCCCCGCGCACACCGCACGCACGCAGGACGTCACGGATGACGTCTCCGGATGGGGAAAATAAACCGGATGGGGGAAAAAGACACTCACCTGGCCGCTGGGGTCGTCGTAGTCGACGCCGGCGCCGCCCAGGGGGCTGGGCACCTCGGGCTGCTGTTGCTGCTGCTGCTGCTGCATGGCGAGGGCCTGGCGGACCGACTGCGGGACGCTGGCGCTGAGGAACTGCGCGCTGCCGCCGTACGACGGGCGCATGGGGACCAGCGACTCGGAGCTCACCCTGCTCGCCGCCCGCAGCACCGCCGCGACGTCGTAGCCCACCCCCTGGCCCTGGCCCTGCCCCTCGGACCCCGACCTGCGCAGCAGCAGCAGCAGGGGCGGTGAGCGCGCGGTAGTTCTAAGCGAAATTTCGCCCACACAAAACGCCGCTTGGATCGCGAAAATACACAGACGCTCTCATCTCGTTAAAAGAAGCCGCGCGCCGCACCGCGAAATGAAAAAAAGAAAGCAAAGTGCGCGCGCGCGGGCAGGGGAGCGCGGCGTACGACGGGGCGAGGTCGCGGAGGTAGGAGAAGACGGGGGACGCCCCGGCGGGCGCCAGCGCCGACGCTCCGGCGGCCTGCTGCTGCGGCGCGTCGTCGGAGATCTGCACTGCTGCGGTGGGCGTCTTGGCGGCCCTGCGCCTCCCCTGCTGCTGCTGCTGCTGCTGCTGCTGCCCCTGGGCCTCCTCCGCCCCCTGCTGCTGCATGGCTGCGGCGCGCTGCTGCTGCTGGACGAGCTGGGCGAGGTTGGGGAAGGGGGCGGCGGAGGCGGCGAGGGGGAGCAGCGCCAGCGAGCGGCCGCTGCCGCTGCCCGCGGGCGTCGGAGGCGCGGCGGGCGAGGCGGCGGCCCCGGCGCCCGCGGCGGAGGAGGGCGCGGCGGCCGTGGGGTCGAGGGAGGGCGCGAGGGGGCTCTCGGTCATGGCGGGGCTTGTGCACGCGAGTTTTCAGCGAGTCTTCTCCACGCGAGTTTTCTCTCTAGTTTCTCGGAGGGGACCGTTTTGCAGCCACGTCAGAGATGACGTTTCGAGAAATGAATGGGTCGGTCTGGGGACGGCCGACGTGGCGGAGGAAACCGCGGGGTGGGGTTGGAAGAAGGAAGTGGGCGGTTTGGGGTCGCGGGTGCCAAGTGCTGTGGACACCACTTAAGTCTCAGTTGAGCCAAGCCGGGCATGATGACCAAAAGGCAGCCGCATTGGCTGGCATCTCTGCCAGGCCCCTGAGGGCCCAGGGCGAAGGGCAGCGACTGCTGCGCTCGTGGTTCGTACGCGAGGGAGTGGGGAGGCAATGAATGGGGAGTTGATGCAGAAATGCTCACTCACACCTCGCGACCTGCGACACTCTGGCAGCGGGCGGTCGCACACCGCAACGGCGGATGCGCATGTGAGGTGGTACTGCGACAGTGGGAGCCCTTTCTCTTTCACTGTCAGCGCCTGGGGTGTGTGCGTACACACTACACACGGAGCCGAATCGCACGCAGTATGCAGTCAGAGAGAGAGGGTTTAGGCGTGCTTGCTCGCCAACGGCAAATGGGCGACGTGTGTGGTCGCTTTCGGTTATCTTGCGTACGGCCTGGATGGCGTGTAACTCTGGTTTATGGGAAGAAGCAGTTGCAAAACCCGGTCCGATCAAACACCGAAACTCGCTGGCTCCTCCGACGAGAGGTGGACCGATGGTGGCGACGGAGCTTGCGGCAGTGCGGCGCCCGCGTCGCGCGCTTGGGCCTGAAGATACCGCGAATGCCGGTACCCACGGAGAAATATCGCGGCGGTGACGTGTGCGCGGTGACTGTCGACGTAGCACAAATCTGTCAACGTGGGCACCCCCCCAACGCCTCATTATTTCATTGCCACCCCCCTCTCAGGCACACAAGCGTCTGCCCCCTCGCTGTCAGCCCCGGAAAAACCCAAACACACACCAGACATGGCCGATCAGTCCGTCATCGCCGAGGCCCCGACCCCCGCGTCGGCCGAGGAGTACAACAAGGTCATCGACGACCTGCTCGCCTGGGCCAAGGCCTCCGAGGCCGTCGACTCGCACTGGGCCCCCATGAACCTCAGCGGCGTCGTCGCGTGCGTCGCCTCCCCCCTCCCCCCCTCCCCAGGCCCGGCGGTTGTGCCCTTTGTCTTCTGCTCACCACTTGCTGACGTGGCGGGGGTTGATATTTGGGGGGTGGGTTGATATGGGGGGCGCAGGCACGAGAGGGAGGGCTCCAACACGCCGTTCATCAGGGCCGAGGTCACCATCAACAAGCCCGTCGCCGCCGTCACGGCCTTCCTGCGCTCCACCGACGAGGCGGAGCGCCGCAAGCTCGAGGCGGACCTTGTCTTCGTGCGTCCGTGGGTGTTGTGGTTGTGGCTGTGGTTGTGGGGCTGTGGAGTTGGGGGTCTGTTGGTGTGGTGTGCACGATAAGAGAGCTGCTGCTCTGTTGTTGGTTTGCTGATGTTTCCAAAAACGTCGGTGTGCGCGGGCGGGCGCAGATCAAGGCGTACCCCGTCGAGGGCGCGGCGGCCGACCGCGACATCAAGCTCCTGCACCAGCGCGTGAAGCTCCCGTGGCCCGTGTCGCCCAGGGAGACGTTCACCGTCAACGGCGTTGTCCGTGCGTAGCCGAATCTTTTTTTCCATCACAACCCCTGCGCCCAGGGGATATTTTCCTGGAATCCTGACGTGGCTGGCGGGTGCGCAGAGGAGGGCAACAAGACGTACGTGCTGACGGGGTCGGTCAACGACACCGCGAGGGCGCCCCACGACAAGAACGCCGTGCGCAGCTTCACCAAGATGGCCGCCATCCTGACGCCCGAGGGCGACAACACGCACTTTGTCCGTCTGATCACCATCGGTGCGCCCAGCAGCCCCCCAGAGCCCCCAGTGCCACCCCCAGTGCCACAGGACGTGCGCACTGACCCCCTGCGATGCGCGCAGACCCCAAGGGCAGCATCCCCGGCATGCTGGTCAACAAGAAGAAGGGCGAGTACGCGACCAAGGTCCTCCAGCTCAAGAAGCTGCTCGAGCAGTAAGGTCGCCGCACACGCCCGACGAAGGCCCCCCACAACGCGGGCGGCGGACGGGCCGTGCGCCCGAGGGAGCGGGGGTGGCTCCGTCCTGCCCAGCAAGCAGCGCGGACCCATCGCCTGTGCTGCCCGAGGACCGCACGCGCTGCGGTCTGTTGCGCTTAACGGAATAAACAGGGCTGCCTTTTCCCGCAAGGAACCCAGTCGCCACACGGGGGGGCCCGCGCACGGCTTTCCCAGAGGTCGTGCGTTCGCATCCGGTAGCGCTTTGCCGCCGTTGGTGCAGACACGTGAGACTGAAATTGTTTGTTCCTGTTTTCATCGGGGGGGTTTCTCAGGTCCACAAATGCGTGTAGTCCATTTCGCAACTGCGAAAGACCGGACTCTGTGGATTAGGAGGACGATGGGCATTGCGGTGTGTTGACTGCGTGTGCCACGTGCCCTCCGGCGGCAGTCAACGCACCGCCGTTGGGGTGTTCGGGCTTTGCACACCGCAGAAACTCAGCCCCTTCCTGTTCTGTCGTTGGCGCAGGAACATGCAGCACCACCGGTCCCTTGCCCCGCCGGCAACACCTCCCGCAGCGCCCTCCAGCGCGCGCCCTTTGTGCCCCCCCCGCTGCGCAGAAGGCGCCGGGAGCGCCGCGGGAGAAGCCCGCAGCGGCGGCATCAGGAATATTTCCGGCCAGCCCAATCAATTTGCGTCACGAGATGAGCTGGCAACCTTCATATTTTGCTTCTCTCCCTCTTCTCACCATTCCCCCCCAACTCACGTGCCCGAGCGCCCGCGGCGCCCTGCTGCTGCCCCACGCACACGCACACGCACACGCACACGGCGCCATGATGATCGCGCGCGCGTTCTACACCTCGGTGTGCGAGAAGCTCGAGGCGCACAACCTGCGGCTCTGCGCGGTCGACCTGCTCTCGACGCCGCGCGTGACGTGCGCGCCGCCCGCGTGCTCGCCGGCGACGTGCGCGTGGCTCGACGCGCGGTTCGTGCGCGGGCTGACGGGCGCCGAGGCCATGGCGGTGGCCGCGTCGCCGCACGCGAGCGCGACGACCCGCGAGATCGCCAAGCGCCGCGTCGAGGCGCTGCTCGCCTGCGCGCCGTCGCGGCTCGCGCTGCTGGCCGACGTCGCGTCGAGCGGCGTCTACTCGACCTACGAGCTCATCGCGGGCAACTACGCGGCAGCCGAGCGCGCCGACGCGTTCCTGCTGGCAGTAAAGGTAAATTAAAACACTAAATTTGAATCGGAATATTCTCAGTAAAACGCCTGCGCGCGCAATCCCACGAGCGGGAAATCACCGCAGCAGCCCCGAACCACCCCCGGGGGGCTGCTCGAGCAGCCACTCACGGGCGAGGGCGCTTGCCTTTGCCCAGCAGCAGGCAGCGGCGCTATCTATAAATTACGGACAAGACAAGACGAGAAGGGAACCAACAGAGCCGCGCTTTGCTCGCCGCAGACCGGGAGGGCCGAGTTCGCCTCGAGGCTGCTCGACGACGAGGACACGCGGTGCCCGGGGTTCTCGGACTGGATCGGGCGCGAGCGGCGCCCGGACGTTGTCGAGTGCGCGTCGCAGTCGGGCGGCGCCGAGATGTTCCGCGCGCTGGCCGCGCGGTGGTCCCTGGGGCCCCTCGACGTGCGCGACGCCAGGACGCTGCAAGGTAACCCTCCTGCCACCCGCTCCCCCACGCCCAGACGCCAGTCGCCGCCCAGGGTGGGCTGGCGGGAGTTCCGGAACTGTGAATATCAAGCGGCCCGTATTGGCGGGTTCAAAAATTCAAGAGAGGGGATGGAGAGGAGGTCTTGCCCTCTTCTCGTCCCCCGACACAACCCCAACGGCCGAGCAGGGTCGCGGCTTCTGCCGACGGGCCCGTCGGGCCTGTAGAGATGTTGTGTGCGCAGAGACTTCTTTTTTTTTCTTTATCGATCGTTACCTGGAACTTTCTGGGGTCGTTGTGTCCGTGTTCCCTTAAAGATGCGCGAGTTTTTCGAGAACGATGCCCGTTCCACCACCGGGTTTAGAACAGCACACCCCACGGGCACGGGCTGGGCGGGGGGTACGCAACAGCCACCCACACCTCCCGCCATCCCCCTCCAGCCTCCTCGGACACTCAGCCCCTCTTGTGCGCGATGAACTACGCTACCCGCACTTCACTCCCTGGCAGACAACAGCTTTTTATCCCCCGTGGCACACAATTGACTGTGCGCCGACGAGCAGCTCTCTGCGAATTTGTGGAGGACTCGCCAGTCGAGGGCGTGGGGTTTGCGGTCAGCACGTTCGTCCTCGTCGAGCCGCCCGTCGACGCGCCGCTGTCGCCGGGCGTCGGCGTCGCGGTCGGCCTGAACACGTGCATGACGCCCGACGACGTGCGCGGGCTCGTGGCAGAGGCGCGCTACTACTCGCTGCTCGAGGACGAGTACACAGAGACGCGGCGCAGGACGGTCGCGCGGTTCGCGGCCAAGGCGGTGGAGGGGGCTAGGGAGTCGGGGAGGGCAGAGGTGCTCGAGGAGCTTCTGCTGCTGCTGAGGCCCGTGGGTGACCTCAGATAGCGCAGACGCACGCCAACGACAGCACCACTGCCCCACACCACAACGCGAGACCCGCCACCCCCCCTCCACACGACGACGTAGTTGCCACCACTCCTCAGAAGCAGATCCTCTCCGAGCGCATCCCTCCTACTATTCCAGATTATCGCGCGAGCAAAACTCGTGAGAGAAGAGACTGCCCCACCAGCGAAAGCGGTACACATGCCACACTACTGGCGATCACACACACCCACTACGCACGACGACGTTATCGTTACCGCTGGAATGCCAGCATGCTCGGCGGTAACCACACGATTCATTCATGATTGCGCAATCACCCCCCGCCGGCGTATCTGCCTCAATTGTTTTTGTGTCTTGTTGCCAAGGGCGGTGTCCTGCATGCTGCTCTCCCTCTCATCAGTGCAGTCTGCTACCAATCTGCTGCAGCTATCACCGCCCCTCGACCGCGGCTGCTCCCCGCGCACGCCTGCGTCGCGCATCATCAGCACTAGTGCTTGTCGAAGTGGGGTACCTGAGCTCATCAGTGGTCTTCGCGGGTCAGCAGAGCAGCGTGCTCAAATGCGTACCCCAAACAACTCTTCAACCGCTCGCTGCGCGGACTCCCGATGAGCGCAGAGCAGTCACACAGAGAGATGCGGGATGCGGTTGTGGGGTTGTTGATGGCTGACTCCGAGTCAAGATATGGTAGAGATACTTGGGGATATTTCGGAATGGTGACGCCATTCGCCCCGCAGACCTGCGCGCCCAACCAATGCCGAGGAAGAAGAAGTCCGCCAAGGCCTCCGCCGCCCCCGCCGCCCCCGAGGCACCCGCCGCGCGCCCCGTGCCCGCGGACGACGACGACCTGCCGCCCTCGGACGACGACGGCCTCTCGGACGACGACTACGACGACGTCGACGACAGCGGCAGCGGCAGCGACGACGCCGGCGCCGGCAGCAGCAGCGCGCGCAGGCGCACGCACCGCGGCCGCCACCGCCGCGGCCGCGTGCCCATGGAGGTGCAGATCGCCGAGCAGAAGCGCGGCGGCGGCAGCGGAAGCGACGCAGAACCGTCGTCGGGCGACGAGGACTACGTGGAGCAGGACGACGACGACGACGAGGCCCCCAGCGACGCCGAGGAGGCCGCGGAAAACCGCGGTGACGCGACGGGGAGCGACGATGACGTGGGCGCCGGGGAGAGCGCCCGGGAGGAGAGGCAGAAGGAGGAGCGCCTCGACACGGAGCGCTCTGTCTACGTCGGCCGCCTGCCCCACGACTCGTCCGAGCAGGAGCTGCGCGCCCTCTTCGGCTCCTTCGGACCCGTGACGTAAGCCACCGTCACCGCGCCAGCCGGCTCTTTCTTTTTTCCCCCCCGCTAATCGCTGGCGCGCCGGCAATTCAATTGAATTGGGCGTGCGCAGGCGGATGCACATACCCAAGTTCAAGGACACGGGGAGGCCGAGGGGCAGCGCGTTTGTCGAGTTCAAGTCGGCCGACAGCGTGGCGAGGGCCTGCAGGCTGGACGGCTCGGAGCTGCGCGGGTGCTTCCTCAAGGTGAACCCGGCGGCGGACAAGCCCACGGTCGCCAAGCACGCCGGGGCCTCCAGCAGGGCGGACTCGCGCTACGGCATCTACGTCGGCAACCTCAGCTTCGCCACCAACGAGAAGGCTCTCGCCCGAGGTCAGCGCAACTGCTCCCGCCTCCTTTTTCAATTGATTACCGTGGTTTTTTTTGTCTACGGGGGTGCGCATTTCACCGAGTTTTTATGGGGGACTGCTGGGCCGTTCGCCCGTTTCTCACGCACACGGGTGCAGAGCTGGGCAGCTGCGGCAAGGTGATCAGGGTGAACATGCCGCTGTGGCACGACAGCGGGCGCAAGAGGGGCTTCGCCGTGGTCGAGTTCACGTCGCGCGAGGCGGCCACGCGCGCGCTCGAGTACAACGGGCGCATGATCGACGGCCGCCAGGTCGTCGTCCGCAAGGTCGAGGCCGGCGCGCACGCAAAGCGGCCCGCCAGCAAGGCAAAGAAGGGAGGTGCCAAGCGCCCCAGACCCGACGGAGCCGCCGGCGCCTCTGCGACAAAGCGCCCACGCAAGAACTGATGCGCGCAAACAAATACACGAAAGCTCTCCAAATACTCGGTTGCTGTGAAACCAAGTCTGGCCGGTTCATGCGCAGTTAGTTGTAGCGATTGTCACAGCCTACTGGCCACAGGAGTGGCCAAGCGGCCCAGATCAAGTGAATTCGCATTAAGTCAGATGTCCCCTCGAACGAACTCCCGTTTGGCCAAAACCACTGCTGTATACAGTCTCCAGCACTCCTGTGTATTCTCATTGCGGCATCACTCCACCTCCCCGTATTATCCAGGCCCTAATGAGCGGGGTTGCGCTTGACCCGTGGGCAAGAAAATTGATTCCATCGCAAGGAAAATCTGATTTGAAAAACTCAGATTACGCATTTTCTCTGCAGAGATCCGCGCATGAAGCTGCGGCTGGGGTTCGTCTCCAACAGCTCGTCGGCGTCGTTCACGCTGTTCCTCTCTGTGGGGAGCAAGCAGACGCCCGAGGATGCGGTGCGCAAGTACGTGGAGGCGCTGGCAGCCAGCGCCAAGCGGCCCCTCGACGGGTTCGTCGACCAGTTCGCCAAGTCGCTCGCAGAGGCCGCTGGGGACGACGCCGGCGGGCCCGAGGGCCAGGCCAAGAGCGACTCGGTACCCGAGGCCATCGCCGCAGCCCCGGGGGGTCGCTGCACCGCTGCGGCACGCGAACGGGCGGGGGGGGGAGAGACTCAGTTGATTTCTTATCAAGATGCAGGAATGAAATGCGACCATCGGTGAACCATGCGAATCGCGAACCCAAATACTCTGCGACGTTCACTGGCTAGCGAGTGTTGCGTTTACACATTTGTCCCCGCTCTCAGTTGTTCTGTTCTCTGCTGCCACTCTAAGGGATGCGCTGTGGGTTGGAACGCTCAGAAGAGAATGGCTCTCTGCAGGAGATCACCAACTGACCATGCTCCATTGCCCGCTCTGCTGGTGCAGCGCCCCAAGAAGCGGACGAGGGAAGGCGAGGTGATTGACAGCAAGCGGGCCCGCGCCATCGACGCGCTGGTGGGGTACCTGACGCCCGCCCCCGACAGCAATCAAGGGCTGCCTGAGTGGATAGCCGACCTCGAGCAGAGCCTCAAGAGGAGAGACGAGGAGCGCCAGAGGGAGCGCGAGGAGCGGCGCCAGGAGAGGCGCCAGGAGCGCGAGCAGAGGCGCGCCAGCGACCACAGCGGCCTCCCCAGCGGCAGCAGCGAGGAGGACGAGGACGAGGACAGCAGCCTGAGCGACGACAGCTGCGGCTACGGGGGCTACGGAGGCATGGGGCTCTTTGGGCTCGGAGGGCACTGCAGCGACGACGAGAACCAGGACGACCGCAAGATGCTGGCGTTTGCGCAGAAGCTGGGCGACAAGAAGACGAGCAGGTGGCAGGTCGTGCAGACGGGGATGTCCAACGAGTGCGACTGCGCCCCTGACGACGCCGAGATGGCCGCCGTCGAGGAGGCGCTCTACGACGAGGCGGGCAAGCTGCACCGCCTGCGCGCCGGCGGCTCTGTCGCCTACGTCGTGCACCACGACTGCTGCTGATGGGGCGAAGGGGGTCCCACTCGTTCTGGCGAGCACCCTGAGAACTCGCAACAAGCCATCAGCGACAACATTCACTGTCCGTTCTAGAGGATCCATCGTCCCACAACGGTGAGGCAGACAGAGGGAGACATGCCCAAGCGGTCTGGCGGGTGTGCCCTCCGTCTCACTCTGCAGCGTGGGCAGGCACCACGATGCTGGAGTCGCATTTCCCTGTCCCAACGGACAATTTTCACACAACAGGTCATTTTGGCGCCAGATTTCTGTGACAAGATTGTCAATCCCGCGGGAACTAAAGAAAGAATGAAGCTGCGGCTGGGGTTCGTCTCCAACAGCTCCTCGGCGTCGTTCACGCTGTTCCTCTCGGTGGGGGAGCAGCAGACGCCCGAGGACGCCGTGCGCAGGTACGTCGCGGAGCTGGCGCGGCACTCGCGCGGCCCCCTCGACAGCTTCTTCTACGAGTTCAAGAGAGGCCTCCCCGGCGCCATGAGCGACAACCCCGACTACCCCTGGAACGTTGATGCCCCCAAGGCCGACACCGCCCCCGTTCGTCGGCTCCCCCACAAACACGGGTTCGGTTAACCGCAGGCCCAACGCGCGAAAATGGTCGCTTGATTTCTTGTCAAACGGGCATTCAGTTGTTATTACAAACATAAACAAAAACAAAAAACCCCCACCGTAGCATTCCCTGGAGGCACCAGCAGCACACGCTGCATTCCCCTTGCCACCGGACGTCTGATTCCGGGCGCGTGATAGTGCTTTGGGGAGTGGTTCGTGCGTTTGCCGCGCACTCTGTTGATTCTGCGGTCTTCTTTCGTGCAACAGGAGGCGGGCGCTGGGGCGAGCGACATCGAGGCGCCAGAGGACCCGCTGCGCGCCTGCTCCCTGGACGCCCTCGTGCGGTTCCTGATGCCCGAGAGCGGCGCCCTCAACCCGACGGACCTGTCTTCGTGGATCGCGAGCCTCGACGAGAGGCTGGGGAGCAGACGCGCCATGATGCGCTCGCAGATGCGCAGGCGCAGGCTCAGGCGCCTCTACGGCCGCAGAGGCGACGGCAGCGACAGCGACGGCCGCCTGGACATCACTCCCGACGAGGACTCAGACGACCGCAGGCTGCTGGCCTACGCCAAGAAGCTGGCCGAGACGAGGCCGGGCGGGTGGCAGGTCTTGCAGACGGGCCTCAACAGCTACCGCGACTACTACGACCCGAAGGAGGACCCCGCGGACAACCTCGCGGCAGACGCGCTCTACGAGGCAGCGGGCAGCATGCACCGCGTGCGTGCCGGGGGCTCCGTCGCCTACGTAATACAACACAACAACTGAGGCAAGGAAAAGTGCCCAAGGCGAGCAATTGCTCCCTCCATTGTGCATATGAAAGAAGCAACGAAGTGGGTTTCCCCAACAGACCTAATCACGCAAGGCGATGGGCTCGGCGTGCAGTCGGAGACCCACGTTGTCCAGTGACCACGCTGTCCCTGATAGTGCTCTTCAATCTGCACCGATGTCTGCTTGCACACTCGCACAGCGCTCAGGATGGGCGTACCATCACAGAGCTCGCACTCATGATTGCAATCTGTGCAGCACAGTGCACAGGGAAGAGGGTTGAGACGAATATTGTTTTTTGGGTCCAGCTTCCCAGTAATTTCAGTTCTGGGAGTTCTGGTCCAAGATAGTACGGGTGTGCTGCGAGCACTGAATGTCGCCTTATCTCGTCCCTCTGCGCTAGCTCATGCTAGTGGTCCTGCTCTCACTGGAATCAATTATATTCGTCGTTTACTTCGCTTAGTCCTGGGGACAGGGTCACTCCGGATAAATGGCACACACTCACACCTGAGGAGACTGGGGTTACTCACCTAGCTGATGCTACGAACTGCTCTGGTTCTGCTTCGCCACCAAGCCCTATATATACGGTAGCGGTTATTCTGGGCGTCGTAGTCAATAGCCTCCGTGTGGTGCGCACTCCGCGAGTATTACTTTACAAACTCGCGGGCGGGCGGAACAATGTCTTCTGCAGATTGAAGAGTTCCGTTTGCTGCGCACAGGTAGGGCACCCCCATACAGACATCATCGACACGTGGCCACACGGCACCGAGAGGTCTGGCATGCGGTACCCATAAGTGCGACCCGCAAGCAAATAATGTAGCGCAGCAATAGTATGAATCAACTAAGTATCTCTGTGGTAGAAAGATCGGGCTGCCTCGCGAGGCAACTGGCTGTTCGCGATCATCCAAGCGAATTGGTCGCCCCAGAGGCAAACAACACTTTTATTGCCTCAGGCACTTCGCTCAGATCGCCAGTGGCCTCCAATTCTTCTCAATCTGTATCGCAGGCAATCTAGACAAACAAAGGCTCCTCATCCCCACCCCCCCACCTTTGGAGATGGATCCAATATTGTGGCTCCTCGTTGTCGCCTAAAACTCCAACGAGCTGCCAGAGTCCGCTGTACTGTTACTCCATTCTGCTCCCGAGTCACACTGGCGCCTGACAAACAATACGCCAGGATGTCCTTGCGATTAATGCAGATACAATCTGGTGAGCTCTGAAGCCTGAGTGCCTTCTTTCCCGTTGGGGTCTGGGACCATCACCACACGCTAACAAACAACGAGACGTGTTTCCGACAGTACTACTTCCGACTCTCACTATGTCACCGCGGGCAGGACCACGTGCGCAGCGTGCCGTCCGAGGCCACGCTGACCAGCAGCTCCTGCTCGAGCGACGCCGCGCACGCCGGCGAGATGAACGCGACCGACTGCACCGCCTCCTCGTGTCCGCGCAGCTCCGTGATCGCCTTGCCCTGCGCAGCATCGAACCTGCAGAATGGTATGCGGGGGAGCAGTCAGCGCCCAGGAGAACTCAGTTGACCCCGGCTCGTACACTTTGATGGAGCCCTCGTCCGAGGCGACGAAGATGAAGCTGCCCGAGTGGTCGAACGTAGCCTTGTTGGCCGAGAACGGCCCCGTCGACAGCAGCAGCCGCTGCTTGACCGTGCGCATGTCCCACACCCTCACCTCGCCGTCCGAGTCCGTCGACATGACCGTGTCTCCCTGCCCGGCGATTGCCAGTTGAGTCGAAATGAGCATCTGGGCGGCGACTCACGCGCAGGTTGAAGGAGACGTGGTTGCAGGCGGCGCTGTGGCCGAAGAAGGTCTTCATGCACTCGGCGGCGCGGACGTCCCAGACGGAGACGGTCTTGTCGGCAGAGACGGTGCAGGCGTGGTTGGTGTAGGGCTGCCAGGCCACGTAGTTGACGCTGTCCAGGTGGCCGCGCAGCGCCTGGCGCGCCTTGCCGCGCTCGACGTCGAGCAGCTTGCACGTGTGGTCCATCGACGCCGTCGCGATGAAGTCGCCCGTGTCGTGGAACGCGCAGCTCCACACCGGCTGCGTGTGCTCCTGGAACGTCAGCGAGCAGCACTCGCGCGCAAAGTCCCACAGCTTCACCGTGTTGTCTCCCGACGCCGTTGCCAGATGCGTCCCCCTGTGCCCTCGTCGTCAGGTCACGCGGGGAGAGGGAGGGAGAGAGGAGGGGGGCACGCACATGGGATGGAAGCAGCAGTCGGCGACCCAGTCGCGGTGGCCGTCGCCACTCATGACAAGCTCGTTCTCGGGGAGCCTCCACATGCGCCACGTGGTGTCGTCCGAGACGGTGGCGACGATGGGCCTGCGCGGGTGCACGCAGACGCTGCTGATGGGCGCCTGGTGCGCCCTGTTCGTCCTGTCGTTCTGTATCGACAGCGGGTCCAGCACGAGGCCCTTCCACCCGCCCTCGTACGGGTTGGCCCTGGCCTGCGCCGGCAGCTCGGGCACCTTGGGCTCCGCCGCCGTCAGGGCCTTGGCCGCCTTGGCCGCGTTGAGCCCCTTGGGGCCCGCCGTGATCCCCTTGCCCACGGGGCCCGTCTGGCCCTCCTTGCCCTTGCGGCCCCCGCCCGCGGACGACCCCTGGGCCTGTGCGGCCTGGCCCTTGCCGGCTGGGGCGGCCGCCGGGGTGTCGGGGACCGCGACGCCGTTCTGCAGCTGGCGGATGGTGGCGTTGAGCTCGTCGACCTTCTTCTGCAGGATGTCCTTGTCGACACGCGTCGACGTGAGCTCCGCGTGCGTCCGCTCGAACCGCTGCTTGAGCGCCGCTATCTCGGGCTCGCGCTCCTCGCACTTCTTCTGCAGCTTCTGGACCTCTGCTGCCAGCTTCCCCTTCTCCTGCGCCACTGCGGGGGGCGTCTCAGTCGCCCGTGTGCCCGCGCGTGCGGGGTGTAACGTGCTCACCTTTCTTGTGGTGCAGGCGGTGGTACTCGCGCTCCTTCTTGAGCTTGCTCATCGTCGCCGACGCCTGCCTGCGCCGCAAGGGGGGTGAGGCAGGGGTCCCTGGAGGGGAGTGATGGCCGTGGGCGCGCACGCTGCCTGCTCTTTCCGTCGCTCGAGCTCAGCCTCGAGCTCGCGCTGGCGCTCGACGAGCTCGAGGTGCGAGACGTAGAGGTCGTCGACCTCGTGGCACTCGGTCTCCTTGATGAGCCCCTTCTCCGACCGCTCGTACCACTCTGTCTACGCGGTGGGAGTGCGAGCTGCGGGTCAGCCCGTGCAGCCGTGCAGCACTCCCGCGGGGGCCCGAGCGTGCCTGGAAGGCCTCCATCGTCCGGGTCATGCCCATGGCCGTCAGGAAGTTGCGCACGTAGTCGTCTGCGCTCTCCTTCCTCCGCTCCACGGTGGCGTCTGGGGGCCCCTCCTCTGCCGCGGGGGAGGGGCGTCAGTGGCTGCGCTGCCGTGGGGCCTGGCAGCGCACCCTGGGCGGGCACTGGGGGCGGCGCGGGCTTCTCGATGAGCTTGGCAGCAGCGAGGGCCGTCTGCAGGTCCTCGTGCTCGTCGGCCGAGCCCCCGGGCACCGCCACGTCCTCCTCGTCCTCGTCGGGCACCACGTCGTCCAACCGCACCTCCTCGTACTGGAACCCATCGTCGTCCGAGTCGTCCAGCTCGACCTCTGCGGGGCAGCAGGCTGAGACCCGTAGAGACCCGAGAGACCCGTGTGGCCTGGGGGGCTATTTTTGGAGCTGGCTGCGAAAGCGACGCAGGGAAAAACGCGTCACTGGAGGCGAGGGAGCGGCGCACTCTCGAGCACGTAGGCGCCCACGTCCTCGTCGGTGTAGCGGTGGACCTTCTCGCCCGGCGGGGACGACGCTCGCTGCTTGCGGTCCGACATGCGGGGCTCTTGTTACGGATCTGCGCCGGGGCTATTTTTGGCCTCTAAATATCCAAGATTGCACGCCGATATCTCTCGTTGGTATCTGCCCCCTTTCCAGGAACTCCGACTGGGGGAGCAAAAAGGCGTGTCTTTACGTTACTTGACAACTGTGGGGGCTGAGAGGCGGGTGCTGCTGCTGCTGGTGGTGTGTGTGGCCGTGCGGTGGTGTGTGTTGTGCGTGTGGTGCGCTGTTCTGTTAAAACGCGTGCCCGTCGACGACGACGACGACGTCGCGGGCCCGCAGGCGCCGTCGCCGCTGCTGCTGCTGCTGTCGACGCCCTCACACGTCGATGGGGTGCTTGGGCACGCGCACGCGGTCGCTCTTGCGCATGCGGGGGCTCGTGAGGGGCGACGGGGGCGACGACGACGGCGCAGAGCCCGACATCGGCGACGACTGCAGCGGAGTCGACCCCACCGCTCGCACCGCCATCACCGCAGCCGCCTCGCACGCCCCCTGCTGCTGCTGTTGTTGCTGCTGCTGCTGCTGCTGGTGCAGCTGCATCTGTGCTGCCAGCAGCGACTGCGGGGGCTGCAGCTGCACGGGCGGCTGCGCGCACATCGCAGGCGACGAGAGGACTGCAGTCGACGACGACGACGACGTCGCCGCGGGGCCCGACGAGGCCGTCGACACGCACGAGGACGAGGACGAGGAGGGCTGGGGCGGGGAGAGCAGGTCGAGGGGCTGCGGGGGCACCGCTGCCGCCGCCGTCGCCTGGAGGGGCGTCATCGTCGTCGACGCGCTCGCCCCGGTCACCGCGGCCGTCAGCTGCGCCTCGCTCATCTGCGGGGGCGGCGGTGGGGGCGGGCAGAGTCAGAGCGACGCGGCGGGCCCTGTCGACGACGACGCCGACGACGGGGGGTCGCGTACGCCCTCGCGCTCCTTGGGGAGGATGCGGCGGCGGGCGTTGGTGAACCAGTTGTTGATCTGGTTGAGCGTCAGGCCCGTGCTGTCGCCCAGCTGCCCCTTCTCCTCCTCCGTCGGGTACGGGTGCGACAGGTGCGCAAACAGCCACTCCTGGAGCGCCATCCCCCCTCTCCCTCGGTCAGACGCGGTTCGCCCTCCCCCCCCCTTCCCCTACCCCCGGGATCGTGTTCGCAACGGTTTCCGTTGCCCTTTTCGGGGCGGCGTGCGACAACAGAAAAAAGCGAACGGACGCCAGCTCGACGAGTTGAAAAGGAACGAAAATTGAAACCCGGGGGAAATAAGCGTCTCCCGGAGATGGCGATCTCTGGGCGGGGGGCCCCCCTCCCCCCCTCTGCTCGCGAGAAAGCGTCGTGCCTTGAGCGTGTTGGTGGCGCCCTCGGGGAGCTTGCCCCTGCGCTGCTTCTTGAGCGCGGGCACCTGGCTCTGCTCCGACGCCGCGGCCGCGATGGCAGCGACGGCGGCCGAGACGGCCTGCTGGTCCGTCGACGACGCCGCGGAGGCAGCAGCGGGGGCGACGACCGACGCCCGGGGCCTCTTGGCGGGCCTGCAGCCCGTCGACGACGACGACGACGACGACACGTACTGCTCGCTGCTGAACTCGAGGAGGACCTGCAGGGCGTTCATCTCGGCGACGCTGGCGCTGGCCGACTTGGACGGCGACGACGTCACGGTGGCCGACGGCGGCGGCGACGGGGGCGCGGGCACCGCAGAGGCCGACGCCGGCGCAGCCGACGCGGAAGAAGCGGCCTGCAGCTTCAGGAGCCGCCCGTCCTGCTCGATCTCGTCGATGGGCACCGTGTCGATGAGCGCTGGGGGGGGAGGTGTCGTCCGATGACACGGGTCGGAAAAGCGACGGGGGTGAGATGAGGGGGAGGGGGGGCAGGAGGAGGAAAAAGTTGAGTGCGTGTGGGTGGGGGTATTGCGAAAATGCCCCGTGTGGGGAAAAGTACCTTCGAGAGCCTCGCGCGAGGACAGGGATTGCGACGCGTGGCTCGGAGACGACGCCGGAGGGTCCGGGTGCGACGCCGAGAGCGACGCCAGCGGCGGGGACGAGAGCGGCGTCGCCGAGACCTGCCCGGGCGTCCTGGGCGGCGACCTGCCCCCGTTGTCCGACGTCCCCGACGACGCCTGCAGCGCCATCTGGGGTTCCGTTTCGCCCCCGCCCGGTCAATGACGACGCGGCGGTCGGGGTGGGCGGCGGGGGGGTCGGCTCGGAAGCGGCGAAATGCGTGGTGGAAGCGGTGGGATCGCGGGGGCAGGTGCGGGATTTCAGGCTTGCTTTTGACGTGCCTCGATCTCGTGGCGTGCGCATATGTACGCCTCGTACTTGGACAGCCGCGCCTCGAGCTCGCTGACCCTGGCCGCGAGCTCCTCGTACTGCAGTTCGGCCCACATGAGCGCCTCGTCCACACACCCCACACACACACACTCCTCTCCAGACGGGTGATTGTGTTTTCTGGTTTGTGTCTCGGACACGGGGATCACACACGAGATCCGCAGGGGGTCCCCCTCGCGCGCGCGTAATTAAAATTCAAACTGCTCAAAAATAGCACCGGGGGCCAAAAGGGCGGAGTAGGACGGGGTGGCGTTTGGCGGGCCGACAGATATTTCCGCACCACCCCCGGTTTTCCAAGGGTTATTTAAAAATGCGCGGAGGGGCCTGCTCCCTCCTGTGTCGGAAAAAGAAGGGAGAGAGACGACGGAGATCGCGAAAATCGAACGCGAAATCGACGAGGAAACCTGAGAGCGGTCGGTGCAGGGGCGCGCGGGCGCAGAGGACTTGGGCACGTCGCCGTCCGAGTCGCTGCCCGCGGGCTGCGACAGCAGGGGCTCCCCCATGTGCGTGCTGGCTAATTATGGTGTGGCGCCTGCCAACCCGAGACGTCTTGCTTTCTTTTTGGCGCGTCAACAAGATTCCCGGCCCGGCAGAATATCTCTGTTCTTTTTTTGAACCCCCCAGAGCGCACCCCCAAAGCAGCCAACAGTCGTCACTACTCTCTCTGCACACTACAACTACCCAGGTACAGCGAAATCAGCGCTTCTCGCGGTGCAGGAAGCACAGGCAGAGGTACGAGCCCACGCGGAGGCCCAGGAAGAAGGCGGCGAGCACGGCGACGTCCCGCCAGGGCGACCCCCCGACATCGTACTGCGGGCGCAGCCACGAGAGCGCCTCGTCGCCCTCGAACTCGTTCATCAGCATCCCCTCGAACGAGTAGAACATGTACCTGCCCGCGAGCATGAGGGAGGGGCCGAGGGGAGGGGAGGGCTGCGCACGAGGAGCGGACGAGCCAGCGGGCGTTGGCGGGCATCTTGGGCATGGCGATGAAGAAGCCGCCAAAGAGCAGCGAGTAGACAAAGAAGAAGCCGTAGAGGGCGACGGCGAGGCCCACCGAGCCCGAGGCGGTCGCGGCGAGGTGCGCGGCAGAGAACGAGACCATGACCGTGAGGAACACGATGAGCGTGAACGTGGCGAAGCGCGGCAGCTCGGGGCGCAGGCCGACCATCCAGTACGAGACGCCGCAGTAGGCGCCGATCATCGCCAGCATAAGCGGCAGCTCCACGACCGTCGCCGCGAGGTAGTACGACGTCGGGCCGTAGTACCCGCTGGCCCGCTCCCGCGCGAAGACCCTCCGCTCGCACGCGAACCGCGGGATCGACGGCACGCAGAAGATGCCGAACGCGCAGCCGAGAAACAGCTGCGCAGGCGCAATTGTGAGGAGCCAATTCAATTGAATTCGCTGGAGAGGGCGCAGGGGCGTGCCATGACGTTGACGCGCGTCGAGGCCTCGCCGCGGGGCGTCTGGAAGAAGGCGTATCCCGCGAGGAGCGAGATCAGGACCGACGCGACGAGACGGACGCCGAACTGCGCGGGGTCGCGCAGAGTGACGAGGTACATGCGGCCGATCAGCACCGCAAACTGCATCCACAGCCTCGCGGGGCCGTCTCTGCGCCGGGTGGGGTCCCCGTGGCTGCTGCCGGGCCCCTCAGTGGCGGCTGCGGCCGCGGGGGACGCCTCGGGCGCCGCGGGGCTCAGCGTGAACCAGAACTCCGGGCTGCTGGCGAAGTCGTCTGCGAGCTGCTTGCCGCCGTCGGCCTGGCCCTTGTCGCCGATCGTGTCGAGGATGAAGTCCGCGGGGTTCGTGTACAGCGGGCACGGCAGCCCGAGCTTGGCGAAGTACGGCACCGAGGACATGGACGGCCCGAAGTACACGCACCGCCCGAACTGCATGACCATCAGCCCTGCGCGCCCGAGCGCCCAGTCAGCTGCGCTGCTGCGAGGGAGGGCACAGAGGCGGGGAGGAGGGGGAGGAGGCTGCTGGGGCGGACGGTCGAATAGGTGGAAGATGGCCGAGCGGGGCTGGTGGACGGTGCAGACGACGGTGCAGCCCAGCGAGCGCACGCAGGCGACCACCCGCAGCGCGCTCTGCGAGTCGAGCCCCGACGTGACCTCGTCGATCAGCAGCACCGCGGGCCGCGTCGCCAGCTCCACCGCGATGCTCAGCCTCCTCTTCTCTCCCCCCGACAGCTGCGCGGGGCGGAGAGGGGACGCGAGTGAGCGTGGGGGAGGGGACCCTCGAAGCGGCCCGCGTGTGCCTTGCGGACCGCGGTCCCCGCGACGTCGAGGAGGCCGAGGCTCGAGAGCGCGGAGCATACGGCCGAGTCGCCCGCGCGGGACGCGAGCGACGGCGAGCGCAGCCTGAGGACCATCTCGACCGTCTCGCGGGCCGTCAGAAGCCCCTCGAAGACGTCGCAGTCCTGCATGACGTAGGCGGTCCTGCGGGGCCCCGCGTACCTCGCGGCCACGTCGCCCGCGACGACGCGCTCGGCGCCCACGGCCACGTCGCCGCCGACGGCGCCGCACTTGCGCCGGCCGGCCAGGATGTCCATGAGCGTCGTCTTGCCGCTGCCCGAGGGCCCCACGATGCCCAGGAACGCGCCCGCGGGCACGTGGCCGCTGACGCCGCGCAGGACGGCCAGCGCGGGCTGCCCGCGCCGCGGCACGTCGTACGTGACGTCGCGGAACGTCAGCGCGGCGCTCGCGTAGCCGCTGGTGGACGAGGGAGCTGAGGGCGGGGCCTGAACGGCCTCGCAGTCGCGGTCGGGCACAGCAGACATGCCCACGGCTGAGCAAAACCTACGTAGGGACACATCGAACCCGGGCGGGGGATCGGACACGTCGCAGGTGACGTATCGAGATATTTTGAGATTCTTGGTGGTATCTCACCCCCACAGCAACGAGCGAATCTCCCCCCGCACCACCCACGTGTTTTTGTGCCCTCGGATAGCCAGTTTCCTAAGAACAGCAGCAGCAGAGGTCCGTCCCCCTTACTCGGATGAACAAGGTCGCCAGAATTGCAGTCCTGCTGCTGCTCTACACGACAGCCCTCGTGCGCCCCGCATCCTCTCTCTCCACGACACTAAGCTGCTTCCAGCTGCTGCGCACCTGCCGTGTGGCCTGCGGGTTTTCCTCGCTTTCTCTTTTTCTCGCCCACTTCGCACCCGTGCGCCCCCCTGTGCTGACGGGTGGGCCTCTGCTCCGCTGCGGGCAGGGCTCTGCGCTGGCCGTGACGGCCCTGAGCATCGCGCTGTCGATTAGCTACACCACCACGAGCAAGGGCACCACGGTAGCGCTCCTCCTGCTGCTGCTGCTCTCTGCTGCTGCTCACTGCGCCCCCGCCTTCCTTGCCTCGCAGATCCTCGCGGGGGCCATACCGTCGGGCTCGGACCCCTGCAGCGAGGCCCCCTTCAAGTCGTACCGGCCCTCCCGCTTCCACTACGGTGCGCAGGCCAGGCCGCCCAGAGCCGTGCCGGATCGCTGATGCCGTGGTCTCGTGCGCTTGTGTGTGGTTCTTCTTCGCTGCCTCCTCCCCCCTCGCCCTCTCCCCCCGCACACACAAAGGGAGCGACAGCGGGACGCTGGGATGCGCGTCGGCCGTCGTCGACACGGTCGTCCGCTGCCTCGTGGGCATCGCGACGCTGGGCCTGGGCACCGCCACCCTCGTCCTCAGCCTCTTCAAGCGCTCGCGCTGGACTTACGTCGTGCGCCCCCCTGAGCCACTCACTCGCTCCTCCGCTGTCCCGTCTGCGCTCACCGCTGCGCCTGCACCGCTCGGACCAGCTGGCGCTGGTGCTGCTGGCAGGGGGTGCGGTGGGGTTCGGGTACCTGACGATCAGGGACGGCACCAAGGTGACGTCGTCGCGCAGCTGGTGCAGCGGCGGCATGGCCGGCGTGCACTGGACGGGCGCCAAGCCCGCGTCGATCGAGTGCGCCTACGCGCAGCCCATCCTCGTCGTCTTCTTCGACGTCCTCGCAGCCCTCGCCTGGGTCGCTGCCGGCGTCTGGACCATCGTGCACTGCGTCAAGTCCCAGGGCGAGTACGAGCACAAGCGGGTGCGTCTGTCTGTCTGTCTCTCTCTCTCTCTGTCTCTCGTCTTTGTCTCCCTGTCTCTCTCTCTCTCTGCCACTGCTACTGCCAGCGTGCGTCTCTCTGTCTGTCTCTGTCTCTGTCTCTGCCACTGCCACTGCCACTGCCACTCTCCAGGTCTCGCTCTCTGTCTCTGTCCCTTTTCTGCGCGGCACTGATGGCACGGGCCGGGCACGCAGCACCATGTGACCGACGCGCTGCTGGGGGACGACGACGCGGGCATGTACAGGAGCATGCACGACTTCTCGAGCGACAGGCTCACCGCCGGCGGCGCCGGCGACGACGACAGCGAGCGCCAAGCGACGCCGGGCGACAGCTGGGCCACGCCGTCGGGCCACGTCGCTGCTGCCCCGCCCGAGGCCTCCAAGCGGGGCGCCAGGGGCGGCTCCAAGGCGTCCAGGGCGGCCAGGAACAGCAGGGCCCTGCGCGAGGGCGAGCTCGACTTCGAGGCCGCAGCGGCCAAGCGCTCAGCCGCCGGAGCCGAGGAGCCCGAGGCCACGCCAGCTGCGCCCGATCCCTTCTCCGCGGCACCCGCACAGCAGCAGCAGCAGCAGCACAAGCCCGCGGTCTCCAGGGTCGCAGCCCCCAAGCCCGCGAGCGGCGAGGTGGACTTCTCGAGCTACGCTGAGCAGCGGCAGCAGCCGGCCAAGCAGAGGGCCCCGTCCCCGCCCCCCGCAGCAGCGGAGAGGCCCCCTGTCGCGGCAGCACCAGCAGCAGCAGCAGCAGCGGCAGCAGCGCCGGGCAAGGGAGAGATCGACTTCTCGAGCGTGAGACCACAGCAGAGCAGCCTCTTCTGAGGAGCGAGGACGCGCGTGCGGCGGCACAGCGGGCACAGCAGCCAGCGACAGGAGCAAAGGAGCAGCACTTGGAGCAGCTGCTGCCTGCTGCTCCCCGCAGGCACAGCACCGGGGGGAGGGGGGCAACGTAGAGGCCTGTGTCAGAAAAAACGAAGTTTGTTGTGTTGAGCAACGCCCGGTCGGCTAACGCTACTTAAGTTGCAAGAAGGGGAGGGAGGGAGGGAGGGTGGCACTCAGCACGCACAGCCCTTCTTGGGCGGCGGGGACGACGAGGACTCGCCCGTGTCGCCGGGGTGCAGCAGGATGTGGCCGGCGGGCGGCAGCTCCGTGACGAGGGCGGGCGAGGAGACCTTGGGCGGCTCCACGGGCGCTGGCACGCGCCGCGCGTCCCGCTTCTTGCGCAGCGCCTCGCTGAACGTGCGGAACGCCTGCTCCACGTTGATGTTGTCCTTGGCACTCGTCTCCATGAACAGCATCCCCTCGGCCTCGGCCTTTGTCTGCATGCAGCAGCAGGGAGAGGAAATCACTTGAGTTCCACATAATATGCATATCATATCATGATTTGCTCCCCCGGATTCCGCATGAATATCTCGACGAGGGGCGAAATGAATCCGGGTCAATTGCAGGGGGGAGCGAAACGCGGGGCGATCGAGAGCGCACGACGCCGGCGTCGGTGGGGACCTGGCGCTTGTCCTGCGGCACGTCGCACTTGGCGCCGAGGAGCATGCTGAGCGTGCCCTCGCGGCAGTGCTGGCGCTGCGTGCCGAGCCAGTCGGCCACGTGCTCAAACGTCTCGCCGCTCGACACGTCGTACACGACGATGACGCCGTCGGCCCCGCGGAAGTACGACGTCGTGATGGTCCGGAACCTCTCCGCCCCTGCCGTGTCCCACTGGAGGGGGGGGCGGTGGTGAGAGGGCCTCCTGGAGGGCTCTGTGTGGGCTGCGCATACGATCTGGAGCTTGGCGGTCTTGCCGTCGAGCACCAGCGTCCGTATCTTCTGCTCAGCGGGGGCACCGTGTGTGTCAGCAGCAGCGAGGGGGCACAGCCCGGCGTGTGCGTCACCGGCCCCCCCCCCCGCCGAGAACAGGAAAGAAGCGGCGGCAGACGCACGAAATCGACGCCCACGGTGGCGATGGAGTCGCCCTTGTACTCGTCGTCCTGCAGAGAGGAGTGGGCTGAGCCGCGAGCAGGAGAGGAGGAAAAGGGGGTGGCAGCGGACAGCGAAGCGGAGCATGAGGCTCGACTTGCCCACGCCAGAGTCCCCGATCAGCAGGATCTTGAACAGGTAGTCGCTGCCACGCACGGTCAGCCGCGGGTGTGTCCCCTCAACCCCTCTCCCCCTGCCCTGTCTCCCCCCCCGTGGCGGGCGCACTAGTTTCCGGGCGCTGCGGTTTGCTCCATCGCCGCGAAACGACCGATGCGCCAGAATTAAAGATATGCCGGGCCCCGCATGGCGAATCTCCGAGCGTTGCAATTCCGTTAGTGACTAAGCCCTCCGTTTTTTTTGGGCCAGCGTTACATCACCCACAGTCACCGCAAACAGCAATGACCGAGAATTACCTCAGGAGCAGAGAGATCACACTGTTGCGGGCCTCTGGCCTGTGCTGCACGTCACTCAGTCAGCAAGCACTCTCAGCTCGGCCACACCACCAGGCGGGGCGGGGCAGTCGGCCCCTCTGAGAGAGGGGGAGGGACGCAGTCGCCGCCTCACTTGCGGGCGGTGTCGTAGTGCGCGACGAACCAGTCGCACGTCTCCTTGAGGGCGTCCTGTATGGGCGTGAACTGGAAGTCGGGCAGCAGCCTGCGCAGCTTGGCGTTGGACGCCGTCTTCTTGAACTGCCCGTCGGCGGCGCTCGTGTCGAAGACCAGCGCCGGCTCGTACCCCAGGCTGTCCGCCACCATGTGCGCCACCTCCCCGATCGAGTGCTCGTCCTTCTCGTCCACCGACAGGATGACCGGCTCCGTCTCGTGGTACCTGCGCCGCCCGGCCGCCCGGGGTGTGAGAGAGAACCCGTCCGGAACCGACGGGAGAACCGGCTGGGAGCGCACTGGAAGAGGACCCAGACCATGAGCTTGGCGAGGTCGCGGTTGAAGATGAACTGGCGCAGCGGGCGGCCGCTGCCGAGCACCGTGAACGTCTTGCCGTCGCGCTTGGCCTCGTAGCACTTGCGGATCAGCGCCGGCACCACGTGCGACCCGTCCAGCGCCTGCCAGCAGCAGCCCGGCAGAGCCCGCCGTCAGCCCCAGCCCCCACGTCCAGCCCACCGGTTCCGCGACGCAAACGAGCGTTTCCCGACGGGTCTCAAGGGAGGGAGGCAGGGGGCGGGACGGACGAAGTTGTCGTAGGGGCCGAAGATGTTGGTGGGGATGACCGAGGTGAAGTTGCAGCCGTACTCCTCCTTGTAGCAGCGGTTGAGCGTGTCGATCATGCGCTTGGCGTAGGCGTAGCCCTCGTTGGACCAGTGCGGCGGCCCGCTGTGCAGCATCGTCTCGTCGATGGGGTACGTCGTCTTGTCGGGGAAGATGCACGTGCTCAGGCACGACACAAGCTTCTGCACGCCCTCGATACGGCAGCTCTCCCTGTGCAGCAGGGGGGGGGAGGAAGAGATCCGGGAATCAGGATCATGAATCAGAGAAAAATCAACGGGAAATCCAGGTCTTTGTGGGCGCACATGACGTTGTCGTTGATCAGGATGTTCTCGCGGTAGAACTCGACCTTGTGCTTCATGTTGGCGAAGAGCCCGCCGACCTTGGCCGCGAGGTGTATGACGTGTGTCGGGTGGACGGACGCGAAGTATCTTCAAAATATCTCAGCTCCCCCTCCATCGATCGGGAAAAGGGGAGAGGGGCTCGTACTTGCGCGTCGCCTGGGGGTCGCGGAGGTCGCAGTCGCGCGACGACTGGAAGACCCACCTGTGCTTGCTGAGCTCGGGGTCCGCGTGCACGTGGTCGCGGATGGCAGAGCCGACGAGACCGGTGCCACCGGTCACCAGCACAACGACGGACGACATTACGGATTACACAGAGAGACAAGAAAGATCTTACAGGAAGAATCTTCTACGACACGATTCGTTGTTCTTTTCCCCGGCGGTGGTGTCACAACGGTCTCTCCAGCTCAAAACAAATGAGTACAGCACCGAGCTCTTGTGCATTCATGCGACTCCCTGTCGGGGCTCTATCCCCTCCTGAGGGTTGCTTTGGTTCCATAACGGTCTCTCGAGCTTAGAACAATTGATTGTAGCACAGGGGCGCATTTCTGCCGGAACTGCATCCCCCCCTGAACCCCTCAGGGCTGCCTCAGCTGTCCGCCTGGGGGTCCTCGTGCACGAGCTTCATGCGTGCCAGGGCGGACATGACCTCGTCGACGCACGACTCGAGGGTCCTGCCCGCCGTGTCGATGCGCAGCTCGGGCGCCCTGGGCTCCTCGTACGGGTCGTCGACGCCCGTGAGCCCCTTGAGCAGCCCCTGGCGCGCCCTGGCGTAGAGCCCCTTGGTGTCGCGCCGCTCGCACTCGGCCAGCGGCGTCGCCACGTGCACCTCCACAAACGCCCCGTGCTCGCCGCACATCTGCCGCGCCCGCGCCCTCGACCCCTCGTACGGCGCGATGGGCGCGCAGATGGCGACGCCCCTGCACTTGACGACGAGGCTCGCGACGAACCCGATCCGCTCGATGTTCGCGTCCCTGCGAGGGCCCGGGGTAAGCTCAGCAGAGCTCGCGCGGCCCAGCACACGCGCCTGTCGGCCTTGGAGAACCCGAGGCCCTTGGAGAGGTTGTGCCGGACGACGTCGCCGTCGAGGACGACGACGGGCCGCGCGTCGCCGCAGAGGAGGAGCCTCTGGGCCACGGCGTTGGCGATGGTCGACTTGCCGCTGCCCGAGAGCCCCGTGAAGAACAGGCAGACGCCCCGCGCGCTCCCCGGGGCGTAGCGCGTGGACAGCACCCGCGCCACGCGCCCGCGGGCCCCGGCGCGCGCGAGGTCGCCCTCCCTGAGCGCCGCCAGCTCGCGCGCGAGGGCCTCCTGCTCGGCCTCGCCCACCAGGACGGGGACGACGCCCGTGGGCTGCTGCATCTCGCGCGCGGCGGCCAGCGAGTCGCGCAGGCCGACGAGGCCGTCGAGGTGCTCGGGCTCGGGGCCGACGCTCACGTGCGAGAAGCCGTAGTTGCGCGCGACGATGCTGCGGAGCGCCGCGAGCCTCAGCAGGCCGTCGCGGGTCCGCGGGGCGTCGACGGCCGCGGGGACCAGCGACAGACGCGCAGCGCCCGCGCCGCCCCGCAGCGCGGCCTCCCACGAGAGCGCCCTGCAGACGTAGTCGGCGTCGCTCTCGCACAGGACCGTGCACGCGGCGGGGCCGGCAATTGACTCGGGCGCCGAGCGGGCGACCGCGACGGCCCGCGGGGTCGCAGCGTGGCGCGTGAAGTGCGCGACGGCCGAGGCGTGCGGGCCGCGGGCGAGGGCCGAGCGCACGGCGGCCGGCGTGGTGCGCAGCCGCGCGAGGTCGCGGTGCACGGGCGCCTCGACGCCGCGCAGCTCGCCGCCGACCCTCCACTCGCCCGCCCCCTCCTGCCACACGTCCTCCACCTCCATCACCGCCACCAGCCTCCCCTCCTCGTCCTGCCCACCCTTCCGTCAGGTCGGGCCGTATGACGTCACCGAGAGAAAACCGCGGAAAAAACGTTGGGATGCGGGGGAAAGAGTGCTTTCCCTGAGGGAGAGCTGGCGGCATTTCAGCGAGTTTTCTGCGGTTTTTGCGGCGACGCCGAGCGTGACGGGCAGCGGCCAGGCGGCGCCCGACGCCAGCGCGCCGCGCGATGCGACGTGCAGCGCCTCGCGTCGCGTCATGAAGCCGGCGAGCGGGGCGAGGGCGCCCGAGAGGACCATCTCGGCGGCGGCGAGCTGGCGCGGGCGCAGGACGTGCTCGGGGCGCCCGGGCGACGGCGCGCGCAGGGCCGCCAGCTCGGCGCCCGAGGCCATCGCGGGGCGCGCGGCGGGGCGCCCGTAGAGGGGCGGCGGGGTGTAGGAGGCCGAGGGGGCGCGGGGGCGCCGGAGGGGCGCAGGAGGGCTGGGAGTCAGCATACAGGCGACGTCGGTGGGCGCCCGTCTGGTTTTCATAAATATCGGCCAGGATATCACCAGAGTTACCCGCTGATCCGAGATACTTGGAACTGATGCCACCAACTGTGCAGGGCCTCTTTAGATACATCCATATATTTCTATGTTTCTTTAGATACATCCAAGACAACAGACGACTTCATTTCCCTAAGGGACGTTGCTGGGTCAAACGCCGCGGTGTTTGGAAGAAACATGAATAGGATAGAGCGACTCTTTACCCACAAAATCAAACGTTTCTAAAAATCGAATGGAGCGCTCGAATCCCATTATCTAGCAGAGAGACAACCCACCATTCGAAAACTATTTGCTCATCATCATTGATGAAATAAATCAGCAGGGAATGTGGGTGTGCATTGTCACTTGCATTGATCACATCTGCTGCTGTTGGTGCTTCGTGGGCAGACGTTGCAGGCCACTTGTTTGAGATGGGCAGGGGGCTAATTGGTCTGTGTGATGGCAGTCAAGTTGGTAGTGCCATTGGTTGTCCTGCTGTGTAAGCTGTGGGCTGGAGATGAATATGTATAATAATGTGAAGGACCTCTTGGGGATGATCTCTTGCATGCCTGGATGCTGTCTATGTTACTTCTTTCTTTCCGACATAATGCCAATCAATTATTGAGTATCAAATTATTTGTTGAGCAGAGATGGCCCTTATCACCACAACGTTCAAATTTAAGTAAAGGTTCTGAATTCTTCAAAACGGGAGACATAAATATGTTGGGCTCTGCCCGGAATCGAACCGGGGCCACCTGTACCCTAAACAGGTATTTTACCACTAAACTACAGAGCCTTTTCAATAGAATTGTTCTTTATTATGGGATTTCCGCATTTTTCAAAGGAACACAGGATTTATTAAGGCCACTATTGGCATTGTAAGGGCCAAAGACATGCTCATATTTTGTACGTACATGTACAAGAACGGGTCCAAGGGCAGACTGAACAATCCTAAGCAGAAGAAGCAGGACTGTCAGTTCAAGAAGAAGCTGAAGAGGAATGAGACAAGTAAGCCAAAGCAGCATGTCAAGCATGTAGCAACATGTAGTGAAGGCTGACATAGCAGTGCGTAGTAAATGGTAGAACTACACACTGCTACACAGGCCTTCGCTCCACTGGCCTTTGCTATGTGCCACTACTCATGGGTCTGCAACACTGTGTAGTGAAGGGTGTATAGTAGCATGTAGTTCTACCATCTACTACATGCTGCTACATATGGGTCTGCTACAATGTATAGTGAAGGGTGCATAGCAGTGCATAGTTATACCATCTGCTATGTGCTGCTACACAGGCCTTTACTACATGCTGCTACACATGGATCTGCTACACTGCATAGTGAAGAGTGTGTAGCAGCATGTAGTTCTACTATTCACTACATACAGGGGTTGCTGGTCTCCTTTACATCATCCATCATACATCAGAATGCAATTGAATCAAGAAATCAATATTTTTTGGTGAAAGAAGTGTTTGAGGAAGGGAGCAGCTTCAATCTGAAGGAAGAGTCTGTTCATAATGAACAGGAAGGGAAATTCAGTAAGTGCCATAAGACCCTGCTACTGCAGATACAGGTGCACAGGCAGCTGCAGCAGCCCCAGTCTCACCAGCAGGCATGGTCTCATTCATCTGATCAATGGCATCAAGAACAGCCTGTGAGCTGGTGTGGGTAATGCTGCATCTGAGCCTCTTGGCCCTCGTTGCCTGGGACTTTGGGTGGGCTGAGCATATTGCCCTGCTTGTCTTTATTGTTAGTCACCAAAATTGAAGAAGAGGGGGCACTCACGACTCATTGGAGTACTGGTTCTGCCAGACAGCCTGGATGTGCTCGCAGATCTCCTTGTGAACCGTGGGGTCTCTGTGAAGAACGTGACGAACTCGGGAGGCCAGACTGCCTGAATGATCTTGTCAAAGTGCATGTGGATGGTTGACCTGTTGATTATTACTGATAATAAAACAATTGTTAAGAAAAAACGCACTTCCACTCAGGGTGGTCCTTGAACAGCAGGGTGGGTGTAGCTGGCCTTTGTTCACTTCTCTGTCTGCGTGACAATGGGTCTAGCCATTATCACAGACAGAGCACTGAAGAAAGGGCCCCTCTTGGAAGGGAGGTTGCTCAATCCAGGGACTGTTCATCAGATAGTGTTAAACATCTTTTAAAAAAGGCACATCCAGAGATGCTGATAATGATCTCCTTCACCTACCTGCTGGAGTCCACACTCTGCTGCAGCACATCCAAACTATTTTGTTCGAAACACAAAATGTTGAGTGTGTTTCTACAGAAAATGAAGAGAGAACGGGCCCATCAGTCAATCAGTTCATGAAACATGACTGATGAATTCCCACTAAAAGGGTAAAAATCGTTACAAATGATCAATATCACATGCCCTTAATTTCAGAAGCTCTTGGAAGCATTTAAAGCACGATTTCACAGAAATTTTTCAAATCAAGTGATTTGCGACAAAGGTAATATGTGCTGGCATGTGCTGGGATATGTGCCGGCAGCACAGTGTATGTGCCAGTGTATATGCCAGTGTATGAGTCGGCATGGATAGTGTCAGTAGTTTTGTGATCAATGGTAATCAATAAGGCATTCAAAGCAGACACAGTGACTTTTAATTGTAATAACCAACTGGTTTCATTGCTTTAGTCACACTAGGGTCAGACTCATCGGAGGAGAGGGCATCATCATCATCACTGCACTCAGCACAATCCATGATGCAGTCCTTTGGATCAGCCATAACGTCGTTCAGGCCATTAAAAGGATGCATCTTGGTTGATGAATCCCTCTTCAAACATCCCAAGGTCCATCTGCAGAGGACTGATCAGGAGTAGCTCATCGGAGTTGGAGAGCCAGGAGTCCAGGTTCGCATTGCTCCAAAGAGAAGACTCTCTTTCTGCATAATGAGTCACCCACATGATGTACTCTCCAAGGCGTTTGACTTCCTCAGTAGTTCCCTTGATGGTGATGAGCCTGTAGCACAGCCTCTGAGCATCAGCATCGCAATTGAAGGGCGAATCTGGATGAACACAGTGCTCCAACCAGTTGTTGTTGTCCTTGGCGACTGAGATGAGCCTGGAATGCTGCTGGATTGATGGCAGGGATGCCTTCAATGGCATAAGAGAAAAACGAATCTTTTCACAGCAGTCATCACTGCAGTGAGTGTAAGAACTGGTCCTATTCGTCCAAAGAGTGATGGTCTCAAGAATAACAGCCCTGTGAGTCGGATGCAAGCCATCAGCAATCCATAACTGAGGAACTGGGCAGTCATAACCTTGTACTGATGGTGTCAAGTGGCATAGAACAGCTGTGGACAGAGCTGCAGGAGCCCTATGAACTCCAGAGACCTCCCAGCACGTACTGTGGCCTTATGTAGCAGTAGGGCAGCCCATAGTGCAGGCAGAAGCACAGAAGACTCCGGGGACGAGAGGGAATGCCCTGACACTGAGCAAGACAGTTAATTGACATCAGAACTGTGGTCATAGCTCGTGTGGGACATAACAGTCTGCAGTACCCATGGCAGCAGAGCAGAGACCAGAAGCACGATCATGTCATCCAGCTGAATGAAGTTCTTTTAGCATGTTCTTCGTTCCCTTATGACCCAGGAAAGCCAGAGTTGGAGTAATGAGGCAGTCTCACATCTTTCTGATTGCAAAGGTCATTGTCTTCATCTGGTGCCAGCCAGCCAGTGATGGAATGATTGTACTGTGCAGAGGGCTGTATTCCTGGTCATGCATTTGCCATAGCTTAGAGAACACCTGCTGGTCACCCTCAAACACCGGGATCAGGAGCAGCTGGGCACCAATGCCTCCTGTGGCCACTTACTTCCATGTGAGTCTCCTCCATGAAACGGACCATGTCCGTATAAGAGGCAGTCTGTGCAGACTCTGTGCTGCCACCAGTCCACATCTGGCAGCTGATGAGTATGAACAGATGCCTGTTGCACAGCACGCACCTGTGCTGGATTCCATCTATCAATGCCCTTGTACACAGCTGAGTGCTGAGCAGCCTGTTCTGTTGCTGAGGTTCCTGACCTGGGCCTTGAGTGCCCTAACATGGGACAGGTCTGGGCCAACTGGGTCGCCCTCTGGGATGTTGGCTGGGCCCAGTTGAGCCTGGTGCACTTGCGTACTGCACTTGTACTTGCCATGAATAGGCCAGGCACCATCTTTGGCTTCCATCACTGCTATGCTTGCAGCTGTGCTGCTGGCAGATATTGTGTGCCAGTGGCAGATGACATCATTTTCAAAAATTGTTTGGGTTGTCCTACAAGCCGATGTCAACTATGCTATCTGCACCAAGCACCCCCAAGAAGGAGAAGCCCGAGATATGTCACCACGTTCACTTCACCCCACTCATTCTCCTTCTAAAGCATTCCCAGCCCACCGAGTTTGAAGTTGAATATGCCCTATACCAACAGTATATGTGCTGTGTTACGCAGCATGAGCATGAGAGGCTGGATGTGCCTACATCCTCTGATCAAGCCCCTGCTGCACCACAGGCCTCGACGACACGCTGTTCTGGTGAGTTCTTCCCTTTTCAAACACACAATCATCTGCCAGCACATGCTATGTGCTGGTGGTTTAATTCTGTACTGGCGGCAGTGCCAGCATTACATATAGTATATGCTGCTGGCACATACTTACGCCAGACAATATGCTGCTGGCACATAATTATATGCTGCTGGCACATAACTATATTGCCACCAGCACAATCACTGGCACTGTATCCCTTTACAACCTGACATTATTTCTGTTCTCAAAGTGGTTTCCACGATCACTTCTGCAGCCCCAGTTCAACATGAGGCCATGGCAGCAGCAGCAGCACCAGTCGTTGAGCCCAAGCTGTCTCCTGAGCCCCAGCAGCAGCAGGACAATGAGCCAGAGAAGGTGAACGAGCAGCTGATGGAGCAGGACAAGAAGACTGAGCTGCAGGACAGTGACACCGAGCAGCAGGATGATGCAGAGGCCAAGCAGCAGGACGAGAAGCTGGACGAACAGGAGGAGAACGTGAGGGACGAGCAACAGGACCAGGGGGACGAGGACGACAGCGACAGTGAGGGGGCCCCTAGTGCTGAGCCCACCAGCATGCAGGACCGGAACGTGGGATGGCCTGCTTCCTCTGGTGCCAGGGAGCTCCAGCCATGGCAGAAGCCCCGGCCCTGGCCAGCTTCCTCTGCTTCCTGTGACTGGGGGGCATTCCAGGGTGCTGGAGTGTGCACCAGGCAGCAGGTTGCTGTCATGGACCCCCGTGTGGCAGGTCACCCAGCAGAGTGCTCCGAGCATGAATGGGCTGACCTCATGGCCTTGTACCCTCAACCATGCCCTGAAGACATCACCACAGATAGCAGCACGATTCCCGAGAGAGCCAGTGCCAGAGCAGTATGCTCTTCATTCTCAATTCTAATTAAAACAGACCAGGACATACCTGCCAGTGATCAGGTCAATGACTGTTCCACGCCTCATGACAGGCCCCTGCTGCATAGGCCTGCGTGACATGTACTTCTGGGACGTGTGCCACATGGAATCTGGCAAACGGGCCACATTGCTGCAGTCTGGCAGTGTGTACTGGGCCTATGTGGAGAACAAGTGGACTCTTATCATTCTCAACCTCATCATTCCAGTCAACACCAGCATGAAGAAGCAGTTGAGCTGCCTCGTCCTCAACCCGACGTTTTCAGTGACTGGTGAGCAGAAGAAGATCACAGTGATCAGCATCCCCTGTGGTGCTGTAAGGCACCCTGTTGTGCTAACAGCATGGCAGCACTTCTACATCAACTTCATCCTGCACAACAGTGAGAGTGCGATCAATTTGTATGAATTTCCTCTGTCTTTTACTCGTATTTGCTTTAATCATTTTTTTGAGTTTACTGTTACTTTTCGTTTATGTGCTGCCGGCATATAGCTTTATGCCAGCAGCACATAGCATATGCCACTGGCACATAGCTATATGCCAGCGGCATATAACTATATGCTGGCAGCACATAGCCTATGCTGCCAGAATATAGAAAAAGTCACCAGTAAAACCAGTATAACTCACTTTTCAGCCCACTGCTGCAGCAGTACAGGCAGGCAACAACGCCTGAGGCAGGCCAGCAGTACGAGGACACTGTTGTGCAGGCCTTCATTGATGTCATCTCCACCCTGACCAGGAACAGGGTCATTCTGACCATAGAGGAGGCAGTCCAGGCAAGGACTGACTGCCTGAAGCTCATGTACTTCACAATGCCATTCTGGGACCCAACAGAGAACACTGTGCAGAATGCAACCACGATACTGACTGCTGTTGCAGCTGAGGTGCATTGCCTCAGCTGCCTCAGTGCGAGGGGACGTGCCATGGATGGCCCTAAAGCCATGCTAAATGCTGTGAGAAGCATCAAGGACAAGATCAAGGAAGCCAAGCAGGCCAGCAAGGAAACGTCTTCTGCATCTGGAGATGAGGCTGAGAGCTCCAGCTCCGAGTCCATTAACGAGCTGCAGGCCAAGAAGGTGGTGGAGTGCAACAGGGACGAGGATCAGGAGGAGCACAAGGAGAAGACAACGACATGCAAGAGGACAAGAGAGGAAAGCAACGAGAAGTACTTGGCTCCAGCTGCACCAGCTGCACCAGCTGCACCACATCGTCTTCTTTCTTATTCACCTTTGAAGATCCAGCAGTGTCTGGCACCAGCCCCAGCAGCAGCAGCAGCAGCAGCAGCAGCAGCAGACCGCGAGATGCTTAGGGCCCCTGGTGCTCCAGCAAAGCACACGTGGTGGTCTCAGCAGCCCACGGAGGCCTGGGATAACAACAACATTGATGCCATGAGTCTCCAGGACACTCACACAGCCCTGCACCAGGCCGTGAGCAATGCCATATGTCGAATTCCCTCCCCTTTATTAACACACACTTTATATGCCAGCAGCATATAATTATATGCTGGCGGCACATAATTATATGCCAGCAGCACATAATTATATGCTGGCAGCACATAGCATATGCTGCTGACACATAAATATTTAACAGCAACAACTAGCACTAATCGTTGTTAAACCACAGAAAGAGTATGAGGAGGCTCTGCAGTCAGCACTGCAGTCCATACAGTCCCTCAGCACATGTATGAAGGACCTGCTATCACTGAATCAGAAATCTCAGGACGAGGTGAAGAGGCTGACTGCTGAAATTGCCTCTGCTGCTGGACCAGGTCTCCTTGTTCCAGCACAGCAGCAGGTTCAGATCATCAAGGGCTTGGAGGCTGCCAGGGCCAAGTTGAAGGAGAAGATCACCACGTACAAGAAAGAGCAGCTCAGGGTGACCAACGACCTGCATGAGCAGCACGTGCTCATTGTAATGTTGAAGAGCCAGAATGAGGGGCTCAAGGAGCAGCTGGAGCTTCTCAAGTCCGAGTGTGCCAATTGGAGGGAGTACGAGTCCCTCAAGGGCACCAGCACCACTTTCTCCAAGCACAAAGTGCCCACCTCTCACTCCGCTCACTCTGCATCTGGGCCCGTCTCAATTGCTTTGTCCTCCAAATAAAAGCAATTGTTCTCTACATATTTTGCACTTTTGTATGACACGTGCATCAGCATCAAAGCACATCACTCTCTCTGCCGTCTCTTACTTTGTATGCTGGCAGCATACACTATATGCCAGTGACATATACTATATACTGCCGGCACATAGCATGTACGAGCGGCACAGTATGTGCTGGTGACAATAACCACTGACATAACTGCTGGCTTATAACCCCCTTCCTTGTTCCAGGCCCCAGTTCTCATGGGTGCCCATGCAGAATCGTGCACGATTTTGTATACACACTTGCTTATAGGCCTTCTGCTCGTGTTGAAAGGCACAGTCAATTCCGAGCTTACTTCACAACGCACGACGTGTTTTTTCTAAGAGACGAAAACCGCCAGCAGATAACACCTTTTTCGGGGGAATTCCTGCCCATTAGGTATGATTCACCCATTCACACACTTATTGTGTCTGAATAACTTGTTTTACTGTCTATCAACAGGAATCGCCGAGACCCTGGACTTGATAAGGAAGAANTGCTCGTGTTGAAAGGCACAGTCAATTCCGAGCTTACTTCACAACGCACGACGTGTTTTTTCTAAGAGACGAAAACCGCCAGCAGATAACACCTTTTTCGGGGGAATTCCTGCCCATTAGGTATGATTCACCCATTCACACACTTATTGTGTCTGAATAACTTGTTTTACTGTCTATCAACAGGAATCGCCGAGACCCTGGACTTGATAAGGAAGAAGTTCAGGGGTGCCCAGAGCAGGATCACCTGATGGTCATTAGTGGCCATGGAAACATCAAGGAGTCGTCCCTTCAGTACAGCTCCCCCACTGGCACTGTTTGCACCACCTTCTTCAGGAGTGGCACAGGCATTTCTGCCTGTTGTCTCCAAGGGCCTGCTGCTGTCTTCCTGTGGATTAATGGAGGACCCAACCCTGTATGACGGGGTGTACACAGGACGTGCATGGCTGGCTGGGCACAGCAACGTCAAGGTTAGACATACTGCAACAGATGGCACCATGTATGAGTTCTACAGTGTGGAGTGGACAAGCAGTGCCCTGGAGGAGGTCGGTCTTCTAACTGCCGTGCTTGGAAACCAGAGAAGCCATTCCCTTCAGGAATTGTACCTGCATGGCGTCTTCCCCTGGGAATTGCCTCTGTTGTTGGAGAGCACCTTCTTCTTCACACTTTTGTACCCCCAAACTCCAGCAAGAAGAAAAATAGAAACGATATTCAGATTCCAGTTTTCCCCTCTGTTGTTGGGCTTCACTTCTGTATGGCGATTTGGAACAGCATAGAAAGTTCCACTCTGCAGCTTGGCACTGCTTCCAGACTCAAAAGGAACAGTTTTCCAAGCAACTTGATGAATGCTGGAGAACCTCCATGCAACTTCAGTGTAACTCTGGTACTTGATGGGAAATGGCTCTCCCAGACGAGTTCTTGCAGGCACTTTGAGTACCAGCACACTAACAGAGCCAGTTTAGTCTGCCTTTCCTGTGAGAACTGAACAGATCTTATCTCTCCGAATTCAAAGACGTCCTTCAACAGTGGCTCGTGATCCCCGGACCATTTCTTATCTTCAAATGGAAGAAGCCTAACAGCAATTGCTCCTTCCACAAGGAGCAAGTTGTAGTACAGGCACTTGTACCATGTTATATTGCCTTCTTCGGCTCCGAGACAATGGTGTTGGTTGCCATCAAGTGCTCCACGTTCTTGGTGCTCCTCTGTTGCTGAACATCTGCTAGACTGTGCAGAGTACTGGCTGTATGCATTCAGGTTCCATATATCTCTGGAATGCATGCGTTCCTCAATGCTGTCTTGGTAATTACTCCTTGGATGAACTCCAGTGTCTGGGAACAAACGACTGGCAGTGGCTCAAACCTCTTTATGTTGTCCGAGAAGTGGCATGAGAGGTGGTTGTAGTACAGAGGCCTGTACGGTCCATACTCTGGGTGTCTCTTCTTCTCTGCACCACTGTCCTCCACCTGCTCTGGGCAGATGTCCTGCAGCTGCTTCAGCTGTCGTCTTCCCATAAAATTCAGCAGCAGCTTCCACCACTTGACCGAGACAGTTCCACTGGTCAGAAGAGAGTGCACTGTCCCTGTGAGGTGCATGTACTCCAGCCACTCATCTGGGACCAGTTCTTACAACAGAATCTGGGCCACAGCAGTGAAAATGATGTACTCATAGCACCTTCATGACTCAAAGACCATGACTGGTCTGGAGGCCATGCTGCTTCTGAGCTTCTTTCTGAGGCACCAATCCTGTTGCCCAGAATTCTTCTTCCTGTCTCGTCTAGAACACTGCTGCTCTGCATCAAAGCTGCAAGGACTGGCTTCATTTCCCATGGCAGTTTATGCATCGGCTCTCTTGGCTGACAAAGAAACGGGTCCTCTATGTAGAAGAACGTGGGGTTGATGATAGCTGTCATGATCAGGGCCACTTCATCCAGGGCAGCAGCATGTGCAGCCACCACAGTATGTGAATTTGCTGCCCTCTCTATTGCCCTTCGGGAGTGTGCTACATCTCTTGGCTTCCACCCAGTCAGCTTGAGGTCAGAGAAGTCCTTACGACTGCTCAGGCAGTCTGTGCATGGCCTGTCAGACTCCCTTCCCCCTGGGGATTTCACAGAGACGTTCTTGCACTGCTTCATGGTGTCTGCTTGCTGCGATACCACAAAGGCATATCCCGAGATCTCCACACAGCATTCTAACCCCCATTCGAGACAGGATCAGGAAATCTGACAGAAGGTCGACCCTGGCATCGTGGATATCATTTGGCAGCCTGCTCAGCTCTCCCAGCAGCAGCTGGTTCATGGGAAGCCCTGCACAATTCCTTGTCATGTTCAAGATCTTGACCAGCCACGACTCCTCACTTCCCTTGTGAACTTGGGCCTTGTCATGGTACTCCTGCAGAGCAATGACAACTGGCTCTCCTTCTCACCCCAGGGAGTTGTGTAGTGTTTTGGCTTTGGCACACTTCCTGAAACCCAGCACTGAAGAAGTACTCGTTCACTACATCTGCCTTTGCATCCTCTACCTCCTCTGGAGCTCTGACTACAATCGTCTGTGCTATGCACACACAATGCTCAGCACGATGTGCAGCCAGCCAATGATGCTGTGAAGGACGTTCTTGCTGTGCAGCTTCTTTCCCACTGCTGGTCCCACCTGGGGTATCACTTCAGTGCACTCCTGCTTGATGTAGCTAGAGACTGTGGCTGAGGCTCTCTTCCTTCTGTTGATGGAGGCAACCACCAGATTGATCTGAACATCAGTTAGCTTGTCCTCTAACTTCCAGAGGGCGAGGACTTCCTTTGGGATGACGAGCTGGGGTGCTATGGGTCCTTCTGGTGTGGCCAGAGGCAGGGATTCCAGAGGCCTCTGAACTGTCTTGAGTACTGGTCCCAGATAGTCTCCGGACCCTGGATGCTCTATGGCCTCCCTGTACCTTGTCTCAATGCTGCTCTTTGCTTCCTGCAGCTCTGCTCTTCTCACCTGGTACTCTCTGAGTGTCTGAAGAGCTGTTCCAGGTGCTTTAACACAGCTGTACTTGGGATCCTCCGAGCTCACCTGTGCTGTGAGCTCCAGCTTCTCCTTCTGCAGTACTATACTGTCTGTCCCTACATCACTCTGCTCTGCCTCAGATGAGCTCTCTGGCACTGCCTCTGGGTCTGCTGTTCCTTCTGCATACAAGACTTCCCCACAGACGTTCTCCTGTTGTCTTTCCTGGTTCTCTGCTTCCTCTTCTCCTCTCTTTCTCTGCTTGGTCCCCTGGTCCACCATAATGCCCTCCATTGCTTCAGCCACTATGGAAGTGAACTGTCTCGATTGGCTTAAGCTGCTCCACTCTCTCTTTAATGCTGTGTTTATTTTGCTGAATAATTATGTCTGTTAAAAATTCACTTATAGGATTATTTAATATATATAAACCTGTGCTGAAGCTGCTCATAACATACTGGCGTTTGTTCTTTGCTGCTTTGGCCTGGCTTCTATCAGCAGCCCTGTCGGTCACCAACAGAGAAGACCATCTTCCAGATGTTCCATTCCACTTCTTAAGGCAGTGGCAACCACCCATGTGGCCAGCCCTCTGCAGGTTACACTGCATGAAGTAGTACCTGTCACATGTTCTGCAGTGATACAGTTTATCCTTCCCGTCCTCCCTCTCTCGGACTTGAACTGCAGCTGTATGTTTCACCTGACCTTGCTCTCCTGTTCCTGCAGCATTGCCTGCTCCACTCAATCCCTTCTGCATTGCTGTCTCAGTGTGCAAATGATGTCAAGTGCAAATCAGCCAGCTAGCAAAAGCTCACCTACTCAGGATTCTGCTACACTTAGCTATGCAATTACTTCTGCTATGCACTGCTACACATACCTTTACTGCACTGTATAGCAGATCACCCTTTGCTACACATTGCTACATAGGCTCCACTATGCAGTGTAGCAGATCCACCCATTGCTACATGCCGCTACATCTATCTTCACTATGCCATGTAGCAGAGGTACCTTCACTGCACTGTGTAGTGGAGCCTATGTAGCATTGCATAGCGGTGGTACCTTCACTACACAGAGTGGTGGAGGTACCTTCACTATGCCATGTAGTGATGATACCTCTGCCACACTGCATAGTGAAGCCTATGAAGCAATGCATAATGGAGGTACCTCTGCTACGCATCACTACATAGGCTTCACTATGCTGTGTAGTGGATCTGGTTCTGCTCTGCACAGCTACACAGGTGCTGCTACACATCACTGCTGCAAATCACTTCCACTATAATATGTAGCAGAGCATATGTAGCACTGCATAGCGGAACTGGATCTGCTACAGCACGTAAATGTGCTCAATGTATGTTCATTCATACTTGTTGTGGCATACACATCAAACACGCAGTGGCATGTAGCAAAGGCTGGTATAGTGGTGCATGGCAGATGGTAGAACTATACATCACTACACAGGCCTTTGCTACATATCACTATACAGGCCTTTGCTATGTGTCACTATGGGTCCACTACACTGTGTAGTGAAGAGTTCATAGCAGCATGTAGTTCTACTATCTGCTATGCACTGCTATGCATGGGTCTGCAATGCTGAGGAACAATGTTTTTGCTGATGTCTGTTTTTTGAAAAAACAACGTGCCAGTCAGTTTCCCTCACTCATTGTTTGTAAATAATTGTGAATTGCAGACTTGACAAAACCACAGGGAGGTTTCAGGTACCACAGGGGGCTCTGCCTTTTGTATGACATGCCAGATAACATCTGCACAAGGTGGCCAAGGGCATAGTGCACAGTGCCCTTCAGCTCAACACGGGTGAGAGGAGAAACAAAGGACATCGTGCTTTGAAAAAAGCAATTCCAAACTGGTTTTTAGCAGAATAGTTATAACTGAAAAGACAGAGATTATTTACTCATATCTGTTATTGGTGAATAAACCAGTGAAAAATCACAAGAATATTACTCAGTGAGTGATTGGTCACTGAGGGCTGCCCCTTTTGCATCCAGAGGTCAGGGTCTAAGAGCTGGTGAGCAGACTTACTGTGAGATACTGGAGTAAGTAAAATCTTACCTGGCAGTCAATTCTTCCTGGAGTCAACTTTAAGAAGTCAAAAAGTACTAATGTAGTTGCAGTATCACCAGCTTCTATCTTTCTTCACAGATGACAACACCAATATCTATGAGAAACTCTAGTTGCACAAGTTCCTTTATTTCCTATAACAATTTAGTAAAAATGAATAAATCTGATTCTGTACCTCAGAAGATAACTGTGCAGTTTCCTTAGCAAGAAGATCTGAGTAGTGATTAAACCACTCACATAGCATTGCACCCTTCTTATAGTGAATATGCCAGTTATCCTTTTCAGCTGCTTTTGCCAGGTCGATTTGGGCATTGAAGTACAGAGTAGATCAAGTTCATTTGCATGAGATGTGAACTCAGCTGTGTATTGATCATACAATAGCTGCTGATTTCCTCATACAATTGAAAATGAATGTCCTTGTGCAGAAGGAAGTAACTCTTCCATTATCTGATATCATTTTTAAGATTTGACTGAGAATAAGATAAAATACTTGTTGAGTAAGAGCAACAGTGTCCTTGTCAAGATAGTCTTTTGTTACATCTGGACGATATTCAAAGTGAAGAAGCATTTCACCCTTCTCTTTCATTGCACGAGTGTAAGCTGAGCTACTTACCTGAAGCAGTTCCATTGCATTTGTCCTTGACATATCCTGACAGATCATATAAAGAAGAGAGTGCTAAAAGGAAATATTCTTTGAAAGAATTCCTCCTTCCTTATGTAGAAGTAGAAGCTCTCTGATTCGTTCTAAGAGTTGTTCCTTATTATGTTTTTAGTAGAAATATTGACAAATAACTTACAATTGCTTTACTGCTTTGAGAGAGTCCCTTTGCAGTTTCAGCAGCTTGTGTCTTCACTACTCTCACTTGAGAGTCTGTTTTCCTCTGTGGACTTTTCCTAAAGATTTGTTAATTGTATAAAGGAACTCAATTAACCTTGATTTCTGCTCAGGCCACTGAGACACCTGAACAGGACTCTGGGAAGATTGAAGAGAACGAGAATGTCTGGCTGTCATTCTGGCAGCAAGGCAGGCCTTTGCCAGAGAACTTCGATTCCGGTTCCGAATGACTCGGGAGAGTCCATTGGTTCCTCGGAATCGGTACTTGTAAATCAGAATTTGTCAGATTTTTGATAGAATTCTTCAGAAAAGTGGATGATTCCTGCAGATAAGACACCTGCTTCGTCAATTCTGCTCTGACCACAGTGTTGTCCCTTGATAGGACAGCACTGTGGTCAGAGCGAAATCCTCGAAGAGGGCCTTGTCCAGGCAGGAATCATCCCTAAAATTAGAATGGTGTTGGGGTGTTTACACACTCACACCACAATCCCCCCCCAAAACGGCATTGAGGATGGATGGCTCTTACCTTAGTGGTGGCCGGTGAACAGTTGTGGATTACGCGGAACGGCAATGTTCCGAGCAGCCATGACACTGCGCAGTTTATGGCAAGGGAAATTGCGGGAAGGCTGACGTCCCAGTCCTTGTCATCCTTCACCACTGCACAAACGATGTCCATGACCTGCTTGTTACGAACTTCAACGACTCAATGGCCTTGTGGGTGGTGCAGTGCCGAGATGTGATGGTTGATGTCTAGGCCCTTCAGCATCAAGGAAAACGCCTTGGACTTGAACGCACCAGCACCATCCATACCAATCATCTTCGGGAACGACTTGGAACTGAAGACATACTTCCACAACGTGTCCATGACCTCCTCAGCATCCGTGGACTCAGTGGTGACAAGCCAGGTCCAGAGTGAGAATCGATTGATGGTGGTGAGGATGTAGTGCTTGTTGTTTGACTCAGCGAGCTTCCCGATGTGGTCCATGAACAGGAATTCGAATGGCGACTCTGCACGTGTAGTGCCCATTTCGCCTGCATGTGGACGAATTGCTCGAAGTTTCTGGCATGTCAGGCACTCACGAACGAGTTTTGCGATGCAGTTAGCAATGCCAGGCCACTTGACGGCCGATTCAATTGAAGCTGTCGTGCGTTCGTTGCCTCCATGACCCACGTAGGGTACAGAGTGACCGAGAGCGAATATACGGGCTAGAATGTCCTTAGGCGGCTCGGCGGAGAGTATGATGACCCCGTTGACAACCTCGTGAGCTGTCGAATTAACGAAGGACTTGAGAACCGCGATGTCCTGCTCGTAGCATGTGCAGTTCTCGACGATCGTGCTGGCCTGAACCAACCAATAGACTTTCTCTTCGCTGTCGTCGAGGGGAACTGACCGGGAAAACTAGTCTCCGATGGGGTTTTCGTCACCGGGTTTGTAGATGATAGAATGCTCGAATTCAGACAATGTGACGGACCAACGCTCCACCCTACGGTTCTGCGAGGTGTACATTCACTGCAAATTCAAGTGGTCGGGTTCAATGACCAGGGGGCCGAAGATGTAAGGTCGGGCCTTCTGTGTGAGCTCGATGACTCCGATGGCCTCCTTTTCGATGATCGGTATTTGGGCTCAAGTTTTTCTCAATTTGCATGAGTAGAACAGCAGGGGAGAGATGACCCCAGTTTCAGGATTGTGCTGAAGGACTCCTCCACTGACTCCATACTCGCATCGGGCTTGATGATAATGACAGCACCCGGGATGGGCTGCACGAGGATGTCCGCATTGACAATTGCTCCAGTAATCGTATTGAAGCAATGGTGGTGCTCCTCAGTGACTCCTAGCAAACGACGAAGCCCACGCCATTCCTTGAATGACTTCTGAGGTGTGGCCATCAGTTTCTTGTTGTATGTGAACAGGTCCCACAACGGCGCTATCAGATCAGCAAAATTGCAAACAAACTGTGACACGAAACCAACCACACTGAGAAAACTCTGCAGCATGCCCATCGTGTAGGGAAATACCGCATTTTTAACTGCCTCAATGCGAGCTGGGTCGATGCGAACGTGGTCCCAGGCTGACAGCCAACCGAGAACGGGCATTTCTTCATTACTGATGACGCACTTGGGGGCATTGAGCTTGATATTCTTCGTGATGCACATGTCAAGGAACTTCTCAGCAGACTCGTACCAGGTCTTGAACCTGTTGGTAGCTTGGATACAGTCGTCGATGTAGTTCTTAAACTCCTTGAATAGCTGAATCAGGTACGAGATGGCCTCCTGGAAGAAATCGCCAGCTCCCGATGCTCCAAACACCACTCTCGTCGGACGACGAAGCCCCAGTGGCATCCAGAATATCAGTAGCCAGGACGTTTCCTCGTCCACTGTGAATTGGAAGTAACCACGCTTCATGTCCCACTTGGACAGCCATTTGTTACCTGCACAGTGCTGGACGACATCCCAAACCTTGAGGCTGCCCATCCTCTTGATTGTGCACTCTTTGAGCAGTATGTAGTTCCCGCACCACCTTCGCTCCTCATTTCAAATAACGACGATAGGCATAGCAGGGGGTGGGGGTGTGATCAGGGCTTCCTCAAACAATGTGATCAGAAGAAAACGCCTACCGTGTCCCAGTTACGAGTTTCACCACTGATGAAGTCGATGTCCTCCTTGCTGAGGTGTGGTACCTCACGTCCTCAGACTATGGCTCCAGGCTTGAGCTCGATGGGATCCTCTTGTTCCTTGACGAGCTTGTTCCATGCGTGGTTGTACTCGAAAATCGGTGGGTTCTCAAACTTGCAGATGAAGTGCTGCACATCGCAGAGTCCGAGTAGGAAGTACTCACCGTTCGGTGTGTTGTGGGTGATGAACATGATTGCTTGCTGGCTCGATGCATTGGGAATCAACTGAACGTCAATGATGACAATGTGTCTGATGATTTCCATGTGTCTGGTATTGCCGTACATGACGATCTGCTTCGGTAAAGCACGCACGTGGTCGTTCCACTGGAGCTTCTTGACGTATTTGACATTGATCATCATGCGGTCTGCCCCGCTGTCGAGCTGTGCATCGACGTTCTGGCCTGCATGTGACCCTGTCAAGACGATGGGCTGGAGGAGTATGCAACGTCCACAAGTTGCCTCTGATGGCTCGTAGATCTTCTCAAACAAATGACAGGTTGATCATTGTGACATTGTCAAATGTCGGAACGTCCCCAAACGGGTTGTCAGTATCGTCCATGGCCTGGTCGTGAATTGTGTTTGACAGCAATGCTGGCGTAGTTGACCTTGTAGCCCTTCTTGTGCAAGAACTCAACCATGTCCAACTTCCAAATCTGCTCGAGAGGGTATGCAGTGTCGTCGCTGGGCTTGACCTCCACTTGCTGCGTTTGTGAGCTTGGCAAGTAACGGGATGGTTGAGGGATTTCGCTGTGCTGACGAAGTTGGCACTGCTGTGCTGCTGGTGCAGTAGATGCTGATCCCGGTACTCCTGCACGTGCGGGGGCAGACGGCGACGTTGTTGAGGATGCCATTGGGGCCTTGCCCTTGACATTGGGGCAGTCCTCCTTGTTATGGTTCGGTGACTGGCAGACGAAGCAGAGCTTGTCCTTACGGCAGCGCTCACGGTCCTCGAACGTCCTGGTGCTGGACCTGTACCGTTCAGAATGGTTGCCGAATCCTGAATGGTACAGGTCCAGCACCAGGCCTCCTCAAATGTTGTGTTCGTGAGAAGGAGTGGAGTGTTGCTAGGCCCTATGTCTGGGGTCTGGTACTTGTGTCCTCTTGGCAGATCATTTCAGATTGTGAGGGTGTGACTGAACGAAGGGAAAGAGAGCTCTGTTGTGATATCTGGTGGTGGTGACATTGAGGTGAGAATTGGGGTGAGAAGATCACTACAAGATTAACCAAATCAGTTACAAATCATAACTTATTTATAGATTGAGTTATCTAGACTGTGTTAATGTACAGGTCCTTTCCTTGGACTTCATGCACATGAGCTTGTACTTTTCATTCTCAGCAATTGATATACCTGCCAACATGGCAGTGTACTTCTGGTTGAGCGACCTGTTGTACAGCTATAACAGCTCAGATATTTTTGTTCGTAGTTCAACTTCAGAGTGCGCTTTACAAACTCAGTGATGAAGGGGTAGCTGAATAAGAGAACATAATGAACATAAAGCCTGAGTTATATAGACCAGTGAACTTGGCACAGTCTTCTTGCACTGTAGGCAGAACGGACAGATCGAATCTCCTGCTCATAGAAGCAATGTGTCTAAATCCAGCATTCTCAGTGATTCCATAATAAATAGGACAGCAGTATTCAAATCATCTTATATTCCACCATGACCAGGTGACAAGTAACTATCGATTCAGTGGATTCCATCTCATGTGATAATCAGATCCTCAGGCCCCTGGGGGGGGGTTCTGGGGATCTTGGAATTTTTCAGAGGTGCAGTTCCTCACAAAATCCCACCTGTTAAGGGAAGCTGAGCTGGGGGCACGTTTGACACGAACGAGTGACACGAAGGGCTGGTCACTCTGATAGAAGATCCAGGCACCCAAAATGAATACTCCCCCCAAGGCACAGGTCAGAGGTAATTTCTGCCTTGTGCAGTGCTGGTGGGCGAGTGGCAAAATGCTGTGTCGAACAACGTGTGCACGCATCATGATGCCTTGTGGTCATAAGTGGGCCTGGGGCCACCTGCAGTGGCTCTTTGCTCTCAGGCAACTCTGTCCATACTGAATATGTCATCTCTACTCAGGTAGGGATCGTGACAACGAGCCAGGTCCACCAGGCAAGGTCTCCTTTCTTTTCCGAAGGGCTTTTCCCGAGAGGCACCCTGGACACATTCGTGAGTGGGAGATCCCCGAATCAGGGCCACACAGCTCGTAGTTTGGGAAATTGGCGAACACAGTAAGATAGTCTCACCTTGAGGCTGAGACCCTGTGGGGGCACAAACGGTGGGCGCCTGTTGTGCGAGAGCAGAACCAAGAGGTTGTTGTAGAGGCCCTCGAGGTTCAGCTGGCACGAGAGGATGGCATTCTTGTCGTTGGCCTTGGAGTCGTAGAACTCCTCGATGTGGCGCCTGGCCCCGGCCATCGTGTTGTCGATGGTCCTGTCCCCCAGCACCCGCTCGACCTTCGCCAGCCACTCCTTGAACTCCTTGGGGTTGATGATGTCGTGTTTTCAGCTGAGGTCGTGAGAGTGAGAGTTCAAGTGTGAGTGAGAGTGTGAGACCTGACCAGGGAAAGTGGACCATTTCAAGAAATAAAAGCGATGCGTGTTGGGCCTCTCACTTGATGGGGGAGGGTCACTTGGATGTCGTGGAGCTCGGCGATGGCACTGAAGAGGGTGGGGCTGGAGATGTGCTGGGAGCCAGGCTTCTCACCAGCAGGTTTGCTTCCTCGCTGGTGTGGAAGATCGCCGTCCACAGATCCCCGGAGACGACCCTCTGATACATGTTGTAGCGGGTGAACATCACCTTGCAGTCCGCGTCAAGAAGTCGGGCGAAGCGTTGGGCCTCAGCCTCGGCCTTCAGCGCCGCAGCCGCAGCCTCGGCCTTCGCTTCGGCCCTGGCTGCAGCCTCGGCCTCGGCCTTGATCTTGGCCTCGCTGATCCGTGCTGCCTCGGCCTCGGCATTGATCTTGGCGATTGCAACATCGGCCTCGGCCTTGGTCTTGGCCTTGATCTGGGCCTTGATCTTGGCCTTCTCGATCCGCGCTGCAGCGTTGATCATGGTCTCCTGAATACGTGCCGCAACCTCGGCCTCGGCCTCGGCCTTGGTCTTGGATGCTGTGACCTCGCCGATGTAGGCCTCCAGCTCGGCGACGTTTGTGATTTCCTTGAGGCGCTGAGCCGTGAACAAGTCCTGCAGCTCCTGCAGACGCTCTACAAGTGTGGCCTTGGGGCTGAGGTCCTTCTGGATGCGGCCAATCTGCAGGGCTTGCCCGTCAGCACACGGCAGATAGCGGGTCACGGCGCACCTCCTTGCCTACATCCCCCACCGGGAGCAGCCTCTCAGCGATCGTGCAAGCCACGTCGTCATCCTGGCCGTGCTTGATAGCGCCCAGGATGCGCGGGTGGCTGGTCTCCACATGGATGAACACCCTGCAGTCCACATGAGCACCCGCAACCGCGGTTAAAGACAGGGAGGGCTTCAGAGGCAGTGGCAAGGGAAGAGTGTCGTAGCGGCGGACCTGCCCAGGGCCAGTTGGACGGTGAAATAAGGGAATAGCATGTGCTGATCGGCGACCATAGCGAGCTTGCACTCCTTGACCGGATCTGCAGTCTTTTCCTCCCCCGCAGCAAAGACCCCCAGGACGATCTGCGCTCCGCGGCCGTCGAGCGCATGCTGCAGTGCGTGGCAGGCACGCTCTGCCTGAGCCTCATACGTCTTGCTGGAATCTGCCGGCTTCATTGTGTCCAGAAGGATTCCTGCGCATGTGTCCAGCTGGTAGACCTTCTTCTGGAGTGCGGCGATGCGCATAGCCAGATCTGTCCTTCTGTAAAGGCCGCAGACCTCGACGAAGACTTGCACGGAGCCACCGCCGCTCGCAAACGGCACTCGGTCCTCGGGCCGGGGCCCGTAGCCTGGAGTGGGCGGATGGTCAGTCGTGGCTCATACAAGAGGGTGGGGTCTGGGCGTTCGCCCATGCCTACTACTGGCCTTGAGTAATGCCCGCCTGAAAAGCCTCTAGAAGCTGGCTCGCCGCCGCGTGTCCTATCTCCATCCTGATGTCGCACTCGAAAGCCATCTTCGTTGCGTCGATGGACTCGGTGTCCGGCTTCTGTGCGTCGGGGGACTCGGAGTCCTGCTTCTCCTGCTTCTGTGTGCCGAGGGCCATCCAGTGGCCCTGCGTGGCGGAGACTCCACAACCAAGTATCAGCAGCCTTGAGGCGATAACGTTCTTGACAATAGCCGCCAGGGACAGCTCGGAGACACCGAAGGTGGCCGCGAGGCCCTTGGGCGTGTTGTCGAGCACAACAGGGAGGCTTGCCGCGCGGTCACCCTCGGTCCTGCTGGAGGACAGCGCCAACTGCGAGTGGCAGACACGCATGGAGGGCGTGTACTCCACCTTCGCCGGCGCCTCGGGGAAGCTGTGAGGCTTGCCCTTCGTCAGGGCTCCGCTGGCTCCCAGCCCACCGGTAGGAGCAACTGGTGTCGCGAAACGTGTTGCCAGCATCACTCGTGCGCACTCCTGCACGCTCGGCCGCGCGCCGCCCCAGGCCAGTGCGCGGGCGAGATCGCAGCAATGACCGCCCGGATGGCGCGCAGCCACGAGTTGCCCGGAACCCCGATGCGGTCGAGGTTCTCCTCGCACACGTGCCACAGCTTGGAGGCGGCCACGCGCAGCAGCATCTCTTCCCACGCCTCGCTGGCTGCCTGCTCCTCCACCGCAAACTCCCACGGCAGGCGGCCCTGCGGGTGCTTCTTGCTGCGGCACTCGTCGTGGTCGTAGAGCACGTAGCCCAGCGACAGCAGGTCAGCCGCCTCGTCCAGCGGCGCTCCCAGGTGCGCCAGCAGCGACGCGTACGGCGCGTTGCCCTGCCACACCAGCGCGTGCTCCCTGTTCAGCACGTGCTGCCGTCGCAGCAGCTCGAGGCTCTCCGCGTCGTCCGTTTTGGCGACGATGGACGACAGCCCGAAGTCGATGACAGTGACTTTGGGGCTGGGGCCGCTCCCGTCGATGAAGATGTGCTGGGGCTTGATGTCGCGGTGCAGCACGCCCGCCGCGTTGATCTGGACGAACGCGTCCACGACAGCCTCGGCGACGGCGCGCTCGAGCGGCCAGCGGTGCGACGACAGGGCAGTGCCGCTCGCGAGCGGCACGAGGAGCACGTCCCCGCCTGAGACCAGCTCGGCCATGCGCGCGTCCTGCGGCACGCAGAGAACGCCTTGCTTCCACAGGTGGTCCAGGACCTCCATCTCGTGCTCGAGGATCGACTCGTCGTGGCCGCCCCCCTCGGGCCGAAACCGCTTCACAAAGTACGGGCGCCCGCCGATGGCGACCGTGCCCGCGGCCCCGTCGATCGCGTACCTCTTTCCCCTGCACATCACGGCGCTCTTCGCCTCTGCCATCCGCTTCCACTGCGGCGATGCCCGTGAGCGATAGTGTGGGTGGGGACACACCGCGAGTGACGTACCACCGATGGGTCAGCTGCAGGGAGGGGCTTCCCGCTCCCGCTCTGGGGCGTGCTCGAACAACCATGCCGTTCAGTCATGTGTGCACGCGCCGCTAAAAAAAAAGACTGAACCTCTTAGATCAATTGATCCCACGACAATCGCGATCATATCTGGTTGATGCGCTTCTAGCTAGGCATAGGCAGAAAACTCGCAAGTTGGCACTCTAGGCACCTTATCTCTGTGTCGGCCCAGAGGTCTGTGATCAACGCGACCCCAGTTTAAGTCGGTCAGCCATCCCAACGCTCATACATGCGGGTGTTTTGGCATCATTAGTTCTGTCCAATTGATTCCAAGCCCATCCGTGCGTGTGTGCGAGTGCCGAGTCTGCAGCAGCACCCACTGCAGGGGGAGTCTAGCGCGAGAACACGTCGTCGGTCCACGCATGGTAGTCGTAGCCCCCGTCCCTCTGCGGCGCCGTGGTCCTGATGTACTCCGCGTCGTCGGCCTCCATGACGGGCTCGATGTGCTCCGCCTTGACCGCCGGGCTCCCGCGGCTGATGAGCACCCACCCCGCGACCACGTCCTCCTTGGTGTCGGTGTCGCCAAACAGGTCTGCGGCAGCCAAGCCAGCCCCCGGCGGTGAGCCAAGCGGCCCCCGCACAGGAGCGCCACAAACGCACGGATCATGAAGCGCTTGTAGCCCTCGTAGTCGAGGAGCTTGTTCTTGCCGTGCTCGTCGACGATCTTGGCGATCTCGGACTGCGGCAGCTCCTCGCCGAGCGAGTAGAGGCAGGCCTTGAGCTCCTTGGGGTCGACGACGCCGTTCTTGTCCGCGTCGAACTGGCGGAAGCTGTCCTCGATCTCCCTGAACTGCTCCGCCGTGATGCCGCGGCGCTCCTCGTTCTCGATCTCGGCCTCGAGCATCTTCCTCTTGAGCGCCAGGAACGCCTCGTACTGGGCCCACTGCACCTCGACGTCCTTGGCCGTCAGCAGCGTGTGCCTGTTGTTGGTCACGCCGGCCTCGTCCAGCTGCCCCTGCAGCGCCCGCACCTGCGCCAGCGAGCTGCCGTCGCTGCCGACGCCCGCCAGCCGCTCCTCGACGTACGCCAGCTGCTCGCGCAGCCTGCCGGCGCTCCCGGTGACCGTGTCCTTGGTCCGCACGATCCACGCCGCCAGCGGGTCCGCCACCGCGGCCAGCTGCCTGCACAGGTCGTCGTTCCTGCGCTGCCTCGCCAGCTCCTCCCCGTACCGCCTGCGCCTCGCGTCCAGCGCGCCCTCGAGCAGCGCGTCGGCCGCGTCGAGGTCCGCCGGCCCCAGCGTCGTGTAGGGGTTCTCGGCGACGGCGTACGCCTCAAACTCCCCGAGCGTCGCCGCGATGGCCGCGCGCCGCGCCCCCCTGCCCTCGGCCGCCCCGGCGTCCAGCTGCGCCAGCGCCGCCGCGTACGCCTCGACCTCCTCCAGCGTCCAGCCGAACAGCGACAGGCCCGCGTTCTCGGCCTCCTCCTTGGCCCACCGGATAAAGTCGGCCGCCTGCTGCGCGAACCTCAGGCGCAGCTCCTCCTTGTACAGCTCCCGCTTCAGCTCCGCCTGCGCGTACTCGAGCTTCCTGGCGTGCAGCTCCTCCAGCGCTGCGATCGTCTCGTCGGCCCACTGTGCGCTCCCCCCGTCTCAGTCGCGGGGTCCCGGGACTGGCATAACAGGTAGGTAGGTGTTCGATAATCCGAAAGAGAAGCAGAGGGGGCGTCATGCGCGTGACGTCGTCGAGAGGGAGGGTCCCACCGGCATAGCCGTTGGGTAATCGAAAGAGAGAAACACAAGAGGACGGCGGCATGCGTGGCATGCGCGAGGTCGAGAGGGAGCAAAAGGCAGTCGTGCAGAACGTCGCGAGAGACGCCACCCCCCGCGCGTACCGCGTGGCGGGCGGTGATCTCGTCCTTGCTCTCGTAGGACCACTCCGAGCAGGGCGTCTTGTACAGCGCCGCCACGACCTCGTGCCCGAGCTTCTTGAGCGCCACGACGGCGCCCGCGGCGACCTCGCCGCGCGACTCGGCCCGCGAGCCGAGCAGCTGCAGCAGGAGCTGCGCGGCGCTGACGCTGGCGCACGCCTCGCGCGCCTCGAGCCACGCGCGGTGCTCGGCGGCCCACGCGGCCAGCTTCTCGTGGCGCTCGCTGTGCTGCTGGGCCTGCAGCCGCACGCGCTCCTTGTACTGCTCGCGCGCCAGCGCGTCCTGCAGCACCAGCCGCCTCGCCTCCTCGTCGCGCCGCAGCTGCTCGAACCCGCTCGCCACCGCCCCCTCGTGCTGCGCCACGGCGTCGCGGTGCTCGTACCTCTCCGCCTCCAGCTCCGCCCCCATCTTCCTGCGGGGGGGACAACGCGCGCGCTCAGACTGAGACGCGGCACGAGAACCGAGCCCACTGGCCCACTGGGGCGCGCACGCGAGGGCGGCGCCTGTGCCGGCGGCGAGGGCGCTGTGCTCGTCGGCGAGGACGTCGAGGGAGCGGAGGGCGAGCTGGGCGGCGCCGACGCTCGCGATGGGGTCGTCGCGGGCGAGGTAGGCCTCCTTGTCGGCCGTCCACGACGCCAGCTTGCCGAACAGCGACTCGTGGTGCTCCGCGACCTTGGCCAGCCTGGTCTGCCTGTTGAGCTCCTTGTGCAGCGCCACCTTGCGCTCCTGCTCCGCCTGCTCCAGCTGGCCCATCGACGCCTCGATGTCCTGCGGGGTGGGAGATCCAGGCAGCAGATTCAGTTCCAGGATCCGTGGGCGGGAGATACCCGAATCAGGGCCACACACACACACACACAGCTCGTTGTTCTGGGAAATTGGCCGACACACAGTGTGTGTGCGTGTGGGAGTCCCACCTTGAGGCTGAGGCCCTGTGGGGGCACAAACGGCGGGCGCCTGTTGTGCGAGAGCAGCATCGAGAGGTTGTTGTACAGGCCCTCGAGGTTCAGCTGGCACGAGAGGATGGCGTTCTTGTCCTTGGCCTTGTAGTCGTAGAACTCCTCGATGCGGCCCCTGGCCCCGGCCATCGTGTTGTCGATGGTCCTGTCCCCCAGCACCCGCTCGACCTTGGCCAGCCGCTCCTTGAACTCCTTGGACTGCGCGGCGAACTCTGCGCGCATGCCGTCGCACGTCTTGGTGAACTTGATCACCTTGTGCACGCGCCTCGCGGCCTGGTCGATCTTGCGCTGCTCGGCAATGCCGTAGAAGTACTCGGACACATACACCATCATGCTGCGATCCCGTGCAAAGATTCAGTTTCGGTTCCAACTGACGTGGCGTTGGAATTGGGAAACTGGCGGAGCAGACTGGGAATTGTCACCCGCTCTCGTCGAGCTTGAGGATGTCCTCGGGCCTGAGGTACTGCTCGAGGCCGAAGTACTTCTCGGCGGCGTCCATGGCCACCTTGAGGTTCTGGACCTTGTTGGCCTTGTCGAGCTTCTCGTAGTCGATGAGGTTCGGGCGGTGCTTGTGCACCAGCGCGCACAGCGCGAGCCCGCTGTGGAAGCTCGACCCGAAGTTGCTGACCTGCACGTCGCGGTACCCAGCAGTCTTGTTCTGCACCCACATCAGCAGGGCGTCCTTGGCGCTCAGCTGGGCTGTACGGCGAAGATATTAAATCCCCGTGACGTTGTCAGAAAAATCTGGAATGTCGTGTGGGGGGAAATACTGGGGGAGTTGCAAATGATCCCCGTACGTCCGTCCTCGTCGCCGAACCGCATGTAGCGCATCAGGATGGAGAAGACGAGGCCGAGGACGTTCTTCTCGTCGCCGTCGATGCAGTCCTCGGCGCTCGTGCGGTTCTTCATGGCGACGCCGCAGTCCTCGTAGATGAACTTGAGGATGAGGCCCAGCGTCGAGATCTTCTGCACCCGCATCTTGGCGTTCTTGTCCAGCTTACCCGTGAACGTCTTCTCGCTCAGGACCTCTGCAGCGAGGGTGGTGGCATAGGGCCCCCCACACCGGCGTGGTCAGGCAGGCAGTTTCGAAACCGGTGGCTGGTGACTGTTGCGTATCGCGTGTTTTGCGCTGTTTTGTTGTGTTGTGTTCGCTTTTTGGACGGGTTTCAGAGCGAGTGGGGGGGGGGGCTGCGTCGAGTACCGACGAGGCTGAGCAGCACGTTGGGGTCGTTCTGGATCGCCGTGATGATGTCGTCCACCTTGATGTGCCTCGACATCCAGAGCTTCTGGTTCACCCAGCGCGAGAAGATCTGCGGTCGGGGGGGGTGCGGGGCACCGGTTATTGCGGGTTTCCGCGTCGGGGCGTCGCGGGCCTTGCGCTGGAGACGGAGCCACTCGGGGACCTCGGACATCTTCGCCTGCTTCTGGCTGGTTGTGACTTTTAGCTGTTTGCGAAACGTACTGAAATGAGCGATTCAACAACGGCGAAACCAGCCAACGGCCGGGCCCACGTCAGTCTCCGAAGATCCCCCTATCTTCTTCCCCTGCGGAATAATCATCACTCCCCCCAGCCACTAAAACCCCAACGCGCGGCGCGCTTCTCCGATGTTCAAGGTCTTCAAGAAGCGCACCGGCGTTGTCCAGTATGGCAAGCTCGCCGAGGGTGCCGCGTCCCGCCCCCCCTCGCCGCCCGCGTCTCGCTTGTCGTGTGGCCGCCACTGATCTTTCCCTCCTCCACTTGTGGCCGGCCAGATCTTTTTGGCGGAGATATCGTCGAGTGCAAGCACGTGCCGCGCACGATCCTCGAGGACCGCGCGGACCACGCGGACCACTGCGACGCCCGCGACGCCTCGGGCCGCTCGCTGCGCTTCGTCTCGCCCTCGGCGGCCGTGCCCCCGCCCGCGCCGGACGAGGGCCGCTGCCGCTACGTGGGCTCGTACGCCGCGTCGCTCGTCTCGAGCACGTACCCGCGCTCCTCCAAGTCGACGGTTCTCGCGCCGCGCCCCGCCGGTTCCAGCCGGTTCCGGCCGCGTCCGCGCCGCCCTCACGCACGCCCGCCCGCCCACCCCCGCAGGGCGTGCGCAGCGGCGACCCGATCTGCGACTGCGTGGGCGCTGTCCTCTTCAGGGCCAGCTCGCTCTGCGTCATTGCCGACGGCTGTGCGGCTCTCCCCCGAGACGCGGGGGGGCCACCAAGCGCACTGAGGCGTGGGTGTCGCGTGCTGCTTGGCAGGCGGGTGGGGGATGTCGGCGAGGGCTGCGGCGGGGACTGCGGTGAGCGGGTTTCTGGAGCAGGCCGAGCGTGCGGTGCGCAGCGGGGCAGCGACGACGCGCCAGCTCGCCCGGGCGCTGCTCGACGGCATCGCGGCTGCCCACAACAAGGTCGCTCTCCTCCTGGCCTCTGCTCTGTGCCCCCCTCGGTCTCTCTGTGTGCTGCTCTGTCGTCTGCTCTCCCTCTGCCCACTCTTTGCTGTGCTGCCTGCCACTCGGCCATCTCGTTCAGACAGCCGCATGCGTCTGTCTGTGCCCTCTCTCTCGGCGGCTGACCAACGAGGGCCTCGCAGATCATGGAGAGCGGGTCGGACAGATTTACGAGGGGCACGACGACGCTGCTGGGAGCTGCTGTGGTGCGGAGCAAGGGCTCGCACGGGCGCTGGAACGTCGTCGTCGCCTCCATCGGCGACTGCAAGGCGTTCCTCGTGCGCACTCGCAACGGGTCCGCTGTCTCCGCCTCGGAGGTCAGCGCGCGGTGCCGCATCGAGAGCGCCAGCCCCACGGACAGCGGCGGCAGGATAGGGCCCTCGGAGCCCGACGGCTCGCCGGACGTCCGCAACCTGGCCACTTTCCACGCAGAGGCAGACGAGGGCGACCTGCTGGTCCTCGTGACCGACGGCGTGCACGACAACCTCGACCCCTCGGCGCTCGGCATCGAGCCCAACGCCGCCGCGCAGGTCGCGGGCCTCAAGGGCCCCGGTGAGGGCGTCGCGTGGAACGCCATGGACGCCACCGCGAGGGACGACCTCAAGCGGGCGTACTCTGAGCGCGAGTTCTGCAGGATACTCGCATCGGCCTCTGGGGGCTGCAGCGTGCGCGCGGTGTGCGAGGGGCTCGTCGAGCACTGCGAGCGCACTGTGGCCTCGAGCAGGGAGTTCATGGAGGCCAACCCCGACAAGCGGCAGCCCGAGGACCGCGTCAAGTACCCGGGCAAGATGGACCACACCTCTGTGATCTGCCTGCGCATCGGTTACCACGAGGCAAGTGTCGCCCGCACCTTCTCTCTCCCTTACGCAGCGAGTGCCTTGCGCAGGACCTGACCGACAGCGCCGGCATATCGAGCCCCATAGCGGAACGCGTGCAGAGGGATCGGACGCTCAAGCAGCGCGGAGGGAGCTCGGCCATGTCGACCGGGCTCTTCACAGCCCACGGGACTGTCGGGGCTACCGTCGGTGCTGCTGTCGGGGCGGCGCTGGCCGGCCCGGTCCAGCAGGGCACCGGCCTGTTTGTCGTCCTGGGCGGCGTCGTGCTTGGGCTGCTTCTGCTGATCTACCTGTGGGGATGAAGCGTGGGGGTTCCCGACCCGCAATGCAGTGCATGACAAGAGATGTACCACGAACGCGTAACTGGACTCGGAGGGCCGCTCGCTGGGTGGCAAGGGGGGGATATAGAACGCTATGCTGTTGGCTGCTGCGGTTTGCTCACATCATGGGCGGGAACGGGCACTGCTCAGAGGCTCTCCTGAACGAGTAGAAGTGGTACGTCTCGGGGCGCTGGTGCGTGCCGTAGTTGCCCAGAATGTCCGCTGGCGGCTCGTGGATCTCGACGGTGAACCCCATGCCCTTGACGAGCTCGATGAACTGCGGGACGCCGTCCCTGTCGTCGCTCAGCACCTCGTAGAACACGCCGCCGGGCGCCAGCAGCGCGTCGATGACCCTCGCCAGCGTCGCGATGCTCAGCGTCGAGTAGGTCAGCTCGGACCCGATGATCAGCTCGCACTTGGGGACCTTGGTGTGCGCCCACTGCGCGACAGAGTCGTCGGGCTTGACGGGCTCGGCTCCCGGGGCGGCCCCGGCCTCATCCCAGTTGAGGTACGAGACGACCGCGTGCTGCGAGACGTCGACGTTGCAGAACTGGGCGTACTCGTCGCCGCGCAGGGCCCAGTCGTCCTCGCCGATCCACGAGCGGCGGTCCTTGTTGAGCGAGATGTTGTAGTCGAGGTTGTCGAGCAGCTGCGGGATGTAGTCGGTCAGGTACACCTTGTCCGCGTAGTGCGCAGCGCAGATGCCCGTCACGCCGCACCCTGCCCCGAGCTCTGTGGCATCGCACGACGGGGGAGTGCATGAGGTGTTGAGGGACAAGCCGGGGGGTGCTTCCCAGGATGATATTCACTGTACCTATGACGTTGCGACCACGGAATATCTCGTTGTTCTTGAAGATCCACCTGATGGTTGGTGGCCAGGTGAGCGGCCGCCGGCATGGCCATGGGGATTGAGAGAGACGCGAACCTGGAGAAGATGATGGCTGCGTCCCAAACGGCGCACCCGATGCCCGCATCGACGATCGACAGCTCGCGGATGAATCTGGACGGGCAGATACAGGGTGCGATTCAGAATAAGAAAGTAAGGGAATCGCGAACCACTGCGCCCCAGAGGGTCGCAGGGGCGACAGGGCGGTGCAGGACGGCGCACATTTCACCTCGGGAGAAGAACCGGTCGCGCTTGTCGTACTTGCCGAAGCCGATGGTCTTGCGGTGGTACTTGCCGCGCCCAAAGGCGTACTTCTGCCAGTCGATCCCTGTGTGCTCGATCTTGGGCCTCAGCATCTCGCACAGAGTCTCTGCAGGCGCCGGTTGGATAAACTGATGCCGTCAGCACATAAGATACCGGTATCTTCGGTCGCAGAAATCGCGTATCTCTTGGGGGATATTTTGGTTTAAACCCTCAATCATAGAGCAGGAACAGTGGACGGACGAATGGACAGGCGCTCCCAGGGCATCCTGAGCGCCGAGGGTGCCTCGCGCGAAGACGACTTCGGCGACCCCAACGTGCGCACCCTCGTCCCCTCAGGGCCCCCTTTTCCTTCGCTCCCCTTCGCACGTCAGAGTTATTTATTTGAAACTTTCATCTCGTTTTCCCGCGCTAATTTTGCCGCCCACGGGGCCGCCGCAGATGGCCGCGACGCAGGCCACGCAGGCCACGCAGACGCAGTCGCAGGCGGTGGGGGAGCAGTTCTCGCAGGGCGAGGCGCCGCTGGACCACTGGGCGTACCTGCTGCCCGCGGACCCCAGCGACCCCGGCAGCGTCAAGGTCGTCGCCGTCAAGGACGAGGTCTTCTCGCTCGGCCGCAGCCCCGAGAGCCACTTCAGGTTCAAGGACAAGCGTGCGTGCCCGCGTCTCCCGCGAGTCCCTGCCTCTCTCTCTCTCTTTCTCTCTCCCCTGCCCGGGATGTGCTAGGGGGCCGTTGTTCGGGTGCATTTTCCCCGCCTGATGATGTCATGCATGTGACGGTTTTTGGTGTGCCAGGAATATCGGGGCAGCACTGCACCATCATCAGGGGGGGCAGGAGCGGAGGCCACTTCCTGGCCACCCTCAAGGACTCGAGGTGCGGCGCACGCACCCCCCAGCCCCCCCAGACCTGACATGCCCCTGCGGCAGCCGCAACGGGACGTACGTCAACGGCACGAAGCTGCACCAGTCCGACACGTTCCTCAAGGACGGTGACCTGATCGAGCTGGTCAGGGACCCGAAGGAGGGTGCGTGCCCCGCCCGCTGCCACTCACGGGCTCAGCGCGCCTGCCCTCCTCCCAGTGCCCAAAGACGTCAAGTTCAAGTTCTACTCTGTCAAGAAGGCTGCGAGGGTGCGCCCGTTGCATGGCCAGCGCAGCCTCATTCCCCTCGCAGACCGGGTTCCACAGCCAATACGAGGTCCACGAGACGATCGGAACGTGCGTCCAGCGCTCGCTGCGCGTTCTGTACCCTAAGCGAGGTATCGCTGTCTTGGGGGCGGGCAACGCAGTGGGAGCTTCAGCGTCGTGAAGAGCTGCATCAACAAGCGAACGCTCGAGACGTACGCCGTCAAGATCGTGGACAAGAGCAAGTTCACCGGGCAGAGCAAAACGCTCGAGCAGCTCGAGGCCGAGGCGACCATCATGAAGCAACTGCAGCACAGGAACATCGTGAAAGTCATTGAGACCTTTCAGGAGGACCCCTTCCTCTACATTGTCCTCGAGCTGTGAGTCCCGCCCGAGTGCTGCTCGCCGCCCGCCCGTTGCTGACGGGAGAGGGCGGAAGGGTCACCGGGGGAGACCTCTTTGACAGGATTGTGGCCAGCCACTTGAGCGAGGCGACGAGCAGGAAGATCTTCCGGCAACTGCTGGCCGCGGTCCACTACCTCCACTCAAAGGGCATCACGCACAGAGACCTCAAGGTGCGCCCTGTGCTCCCTGCCCGGTGTTCTCTGACTCGGCGTCCGCCAGCCCGCGAACATACTGATGGCCGGGACTGAGGAGGAGCCCGTGCCCAAGATCACCGACTTTGGCATCGCCAAGATGATGAATTCGTCGTATGCAATGAACACGGCGTGCGGGACGCCCCTGTACGCGGCGCCAGAGCTGCTGCGCCTGCAGATTGGCGGTGCGGGAGCCGCAGCGCCGTACGGGAAGGAGGTGGACATGTGGAGCATGGGAGTGATCCTCTACACCATGTGCGCGCTCTGCCTTTCTCGCCTGCGCGTCTCAGCGGGTGGCGCAGGCTCTCTGGGACGCCTCCCTTCACCGACGACAAGGAGGAGCTCCCGATGCAGACCCAGATACTCGAGGCCCGCTACGACTTCGCGGGCGACCGTTGGAGGCACATCTCCGAGTCAGGTGAGGACACAGGGCGCAGGGGACAAGGGATGACTGACCCGCGCCGTTCGCCAACGCAGCCAAGGAGCTGATCAGCGGCCTCCTGACGGCGGACCCGACGCTGAGGATGACCGTGTCGGACGCTCTACAGCACCCATGGGTTCTCGTGCGTACACCCGTGCCCTCTTTTGACCGCGGGCAAACATGGGGGCTGCTCTCCAGGGCGAGGTCGAGTGGATGCCTGTGAGGCGATCGCCGTCCCCCAAGCTGACGGCGGCCGACAACGAGAAGAGGCGACGGATGCTCGAGAAGGTAGAGAAGCGCCATCGCATGCCTCCCCCCCCCCCTGTGTGGTGCCTCAGCACTGACTGCGCGTCGCACCGCAGTCGGCCAACATGTCGCCGAGCGCCCTGCACACGACCCGCAAGCGCACTGTCGCGGGCACTAAGCTCGGCCAGGAGCTGGAGCTGCCGCTGCCCCTTCCCCTGCCGCTGCCGCTCCCCGAAGACGACAAGGCGAGCGCAGGGGCGGGACGCCTCAAGCGCGAGTCGAGCGAGGACACGATCGACACGGACTCGCGGCCCAGACACCTCTCGAGCGAGCGGATGCTCGTGTTCGACACGCCCGAGGTGCTCGCTGCGGACAGCCAGGGAGAGTCTGCTGTCCCCGCGGCTGCCGCTGCTGTGCCCGCCACGGGGTCTGCCGCCGATGCTGCTGCTGCCGGCACGGAGGTCAGGTTACGACTGTCGTTCTCGCCCGAGAACTCGCAGGTCTGCGTGAAGGAAACACCAGAGAAGAAGCCACCAAAACGCCCGAGGTTCCAGTAATATAGTAGTCGTAGCACCCTCGTTCCGTATGTCGCTGGCTGCCCGCTATCGCTTTCTGATGATGGTGCACTTGCAAATAGACGATTCGTGTCACGCAGTTGATGTTTGATGAGGGGAGGGTGCGAATCTGGGATTATCTAACACTCTCCGTGATCCCGGATGTCGCTGCTGACAGGCGCCGCTGGGGGGAGTGCGCGGGCGAGTGTGTGCGCAATGAACCCGGCAGGAGGAGGGAGGAGGAGGGGCTGACGTTTTGCGTGCTGACGTGTCAACCTGTTTCAAAAGAAGACGCGAGGAACAACAACACCTCTTCCGCCGGCGCGCAGCAAAGCACAGCGATCACACGCCCCGCGCCAGCCGCCCGCGCCCCGGCAGCGCCGTCCCCGCCCCCAGGGAACCCGCTAATGAGCCAGTACCGACCGTTCCCCCCGCTAGGCACGCCCCCCGCCCCTCCCCGCAGTGTTGACCCCCACACAGCACACGCACACAGAGACCCACACAGAGAGAGAGAGACACACACACATGTCTGTTATTCCCCACACGCACAACACTCAGCACGTCAGCACAGCGCAGCACACACCTACGCGAAATAGACACGCACATCCGCACTGACAGCCAGCGGCCGGCAGGGGGGGCGCAGCAGTACGGGCTCCCCAGCGCGCAGGCCCCGGGCGCCGGAGACACGTCGGCCATGAGCGCGTCGGACGCGAGTTTCTTCCAGTTCCTCCACGCCGCAGCCGCCGCCCCGCCCCCGCCGGCCCCCCAGCAGCAGCTGCCGGCGTACGCGGGGGTGCCGCCGTACCTGGCGGCTGCGCCGGAGCAGAGCTTCTTCATGCTGCCGCCGCCGACGCAGGTGTTCCAGCCGCTGGTGGGGCAGCCCTACGGCGGCGCCTACGCGGCCACGGCGGCGCCCACGCGGTACGCGCCGCCCGGCAGCCCCGTCTTCGCCGCGGGGCCCGCGCTGCCGCTGGCCCAGCCGCTGCCGCAGGCGCAGCAGTGGGGGCAGCAGTGGGGCGTGCCCGTGGCGGTGCCGGTGCCGGTGCCCGTGCAGGCGCAGGCGGTGGTCTCGATGGACCCCTCGCAGTGGCTCTGGCAGCAGCGCCAGCCGCTCGCGGGCCCCGCGCCCCCGCAGCCGCTGCCCCCCGCGGGCCCCGCGCCGCGCGACGAGGGGCCCGCCCCCGAGGTCCTCTGCCCCGTCGCCGTGCGCGCCGAGGTCAAGGTGCTGGGCATCGCCGACGAGAAGGACCCGCAGCAGCCGCAGCAGGCCAAGAAGAAGCCCAAGAAGAAGAAGAGGGCGGCCGCTGACGACGAGGCGCCCGGCGGCTGCGTCTGGGGCGCCCCGGCCGCGAGGGAGCGCACGGCGGCAGAGGTCGTGGCGGCGGCCGCGCTGATCCCGGAGCCCGTGCAGGCGCCGATCATGGCGCCCAAGGTGCTCAGCGTCGCGGCGGCGGTGCCCGTGCAGGACAACAGCAGGCTGAGGCCCGCGGCCCCCTTCTACAAGCTCAACTTCCCCCTCGACCACGAGAAGAAGACCCCCGCCTTCTGGGCCGCCCGGTGCGCACCCCGCTCTCACCGCTTTTTCGGGGTGGCGTTTTTTTCCCCGTTTTTTTGCTGCTGCGTTTTTTTGTTGTGTTGGGGTTTGTTCTGAAATATCTTCGCTGTTCGTCAGGGAGATATTTATCGGAGGGCTCAAGGCGACGACGACGCACGAGATGGTCGCCGAGTACTTTGGCAGGTACGGCGAGATCGTGAAGATGCGGATGCACCAGGGGTTCGCGTTTGTGGCGTACAAGGAGCCGGCGACGCTGAACAAGGTCTTCCACCGCAGCTTCGACGGCTTCGTCGAGCTCGACGGCAAGATGGTCGAGGTGCGCCGCGCCCACGGCGAGGACCGCAGCACCACCACCGCCAGGGCCGCAGCCGCAGCAGCCGCAGCGGCGGCAGCTGCCGAGGCCCAGGAGGCTTCCAGGCCGCAGGAGAGGGCCGTCCGCAAGAAGAGGGCGCCCGTGCAGACAGAGGCGCCAGCAGCAGCAGCCCCAGAGCCCCAGGCAGCAGCACCACTGCCCCAGGCAAAGGCCACCGCGGCCAAGGCACAGGACCACCACCACCAGCAACAGCAGCAGCAGCAGCAGCAGCAGCAGCAGCAGCAGGCGGGCAAGGATAAGCCCAGAGCAGCAGCCACAGCAGCCGCAGCAGCGCCCGAGAAGACAGCAGCCGCGCCCAAGCAACAGCAGCAGCAGCAGCAGAAGAAGAAGAAGCAGAAGCAGCAGAGGCAGGCGCCAGAGGCTGAGGAGCAGGAGCGGGAGCAGGCCCAGGAGCAGGAGGCCCAGGAGGCGACAGAGGCCCTGGCCGCCGAGGACAACGAGGCCGCAGAGGAGACGCCGGCAGCAGAGGGCAGCAAGGGCCCGGCGGCGCCCGCAAACGGCGACGAGAAGGAGGCGGCAGAGGCCAACGACGGCGACGCGCCCCAGGAGCCCGCAGCGGCAGACGCCGGGGCCGCGCAGGGGTCGAAGAAGAAGCGCAAGAAGAAGAAGGGCAGCGCGGCGGCGCAGACGGACGCGGACAGCGCGGCTGCGGACGCGGCGCAGACGGCCCCCGAGCCGCAGCGCCCGCGGGTCAAGCACCCCGAGCCCCCCAGGGAGCCCGCCAAGCCCAAGCACCCCCCGCCCCCTCGTGCGCAGGCGATTCCCCCCAATTCCCCCAATTCCCGGAAATTCAATTCGGGTTCTCTCTCGCGGGAGCAGCGGAGATCTGCGCCGAGGTCGTCAAGATGCTGGAGGAGCAGCCCGGGTACACGCTGCTGGTGGGCAGCGTGCCGGTGGAGTACCGGAGGCGCTACGACAAGCCGCTGCCGCGCCTGGGCCCGCTGGCCGACGTGCTGGGCGCGATCGAGGGCGTCGACGTGGTCGGCAAGCCCGGGCGCTACTCGCTGGTGCTGCGCGTCGAGAGCGCCAAGAAGGCCGCGCTCTACCGCGACAGGGCCCGCGAGGCCGTGGCCGCGGGCGAGTGGCAGCGCGCGCTGCAGCACCTCGCCAAGGCGCTGCGCAACTGCGACGCGCCGCTGGCGGCCGAGTGCCACGCGCACAGGGCCCTCGCGCTCGTCATGTCGGGCGCCCCGGCGCTCGCGGTCCCCGAGTGCTGCGCGGCCCTGCGCGCGGAGCCCGCCTGCGCGGGCCACTACGAGCTGCTGGCCCGCGCGCTGCTGCGCTGCGGCCGCCTGGCCACCGCGGCGGCGGCGGCGCGTGACGCGCTGGCGCTGAGCCCCGAGGACGCGCAGGCCCAGTCGACGGCCGCCCTCGTCAGCGCCACCGCCGAGAAGCACGCGCGCGCGGAGCAGCTCGTCGAGACCGAGCCCGCGGCGGCGGTGGCGCTGACCAAGGAGGTCGAGCGCGAGGCGCCGCAGATGACGGCGGCGCTCGTGCTGCGCTGCCGCGCGCTGCTCAGGTCGCGCCTGTACTCGGAGGTCGCGCCGACGGTGCAGAAGATCCTCGCGTTCGACCCGCGCTGCGCGGCGGCGCTGTTCCTGCAGGCCCAGGCCGAGCTGGCCGCGGGCGCGACGACCAAGGCCATCGGGCACCTGACGCAGGCGCGCGACATCGAGCCGGGCAACGCCGAGTACAGCGCGGCGCTGGAGCGCGCGACGCGGCTCGACGCGCTGGGCAAGGAGGGCTCGAAGCAGGTCACCGAGAAGAAGTACGCCGAGGCCGCCGAGACGTTCACGCGGGCGCTCGACGCCGTCGCCGACAAGGGGCTGCCGCTGCAGACGGCGGGCCTGCTGGCCAAGCGGGCCTCGGCGCACCAGGAGCTGGGCAACAAGGACCAGGCGCTGGCGGACCTGAACCGCTCGCTCGAGCTGCGGCCCAACAGCGCGGCGGTGCTCTCGCAGCGCGCGGCGCTGCACAGGCTGATGGGCAACCACGCGGCGTGCGAGGCCGACTGCGAGCACGCGCACCAGCTGCTGCCCGAGGAGGAGCGCTACGAGATCGACCTGCGGCGCGCCAAGGCCACGACGCGCAGGCTGACGGGGTTCCGGGGCCGCCGCGACCACTACAGCGTGCTGGGCGTCGAGAGCACGGCGACGGACCGCGACGTGCGCAAGGCGTACTTCCGCCTCTCGGCGCAGCACCACCCCAACAAGCAGCCGTCGGGGGCGAGCGAGGAGCAGCTCGCCGAGTCGGCGCGGAGGTTCCGCGAGGTCGGGGAGGCGTACTGCGTGCTGAGCGACCAGAGCAAGCGGAGCTTCTACGACGAGGCGCCGCTCGAGGACGAGGAGGAGGACGACGAGGCGATGTTCCTCGCGCCGCAGGGGTTCGACGCGCTCGAGTTCTTCAACAAGATGCTCGCGGCGAGGTACGCGTTCGGCACGCGGCGCGAGCGCAGGGCCTACGCCAAGAAGCTGCGCACCGGGCAGCTGGACAAGGACGACGAGGACGACGAGGTCTTCAACGCAGCCGTGGCGGCAGAGACGGGAGCGACCAGCAGCAGCGACAGCGAGGATGACTGACACACCGACACCGAACCACAAACAACGCTGCAACTTTGCATACGGAGCCCGACACGGCAACTCAGTCAGACTGACTGCCTCTTCGTAGGGGCACATACCACTCCATTCACACCACCGGATGGATAACGCGGTCGTCCCCCAGGAGCTCGTGTTGCGTATCGCTGTCTACGCAGACTCGCAGACCATCCTGTGCCTGCGCTCGTGCTGCCGTTACCTCAGGGAGCAGATCCCTGCCGTCCCTTTCCACGATTTGTGGTACCGCCCACCTGCCGAGGTCTGTGCTGCCCTCGAGGACCGTATAGCTCGGGGCGAGTCTGCCGCAGCCCTCGCAATGGCACGGTGCTTCACCCACGAGAACCGCCTGCGACCTACCTTCGCTTCTCCGGAGGAACTGCGCCCCAGCAACCTGCTCGCCATTGGGGTTGAGGGCACCATCCTGACGCAGGAGATCGTTGATGAGAACACAGCCTCGAAGCAGCACACCTTCGGAGACGTCCTCGGGTTTTTTTTGATAGCGGTGCCTAACCCAATTGTGTGCCCTCTCACACGTGCCCTCTAGCTACTACCTGGATTGCCCAAGCCGAGTCGTGTCCACCAGGTTCCGGTGGATGAACCCGTGGAAGCTCCGCGACCGCGTCATCCCCACGCTGATAAGCGATTTCGACTTCCTCATCGCGTCGTCGGACCACCCGGAGGTCTGCCGCACTGTCGCAGGAATTTTCCAGGCCGTGTTCCACCGAAGGGTGTTCTGGGGATCGTACTACGGAAATCAGGACTCGGGAGGAAACGACTGGGGTAGTTTGGAAAGCAGGGTGGCTGCATCTCACCCTGACGTTCCCTTCTTGATAAAGTAGGTTCCTTTTTTGTGATTAATGATTAACAACACACAGCAACTATCGACGGATGTACATTCTCGAGAGCAACCCCTCCGTATGGAGGAATGTCCCGATGAACGTGTTCGTCTTCGGATGCCCCTTCGACTTGGAGACTATCGCCAAGCTCCATGTCGTAAACTCAAGAGCTGGACAAGATGTGGAGGCCCGGTCACGGTTGGCCCTCATTAACTTCAACAGAACTCCACTGGTTGTGAATGACGGTACCTCTCTGTTATCCCAAGAACACAATGCCTCACAGCCACGACAGTTGACACAGTATGCGACTTCTGCCACTCGAGGATCGTGCAGGCCATCGTGGGCCCATTGACAGGGGTCGAGTTCTGTGCAAACTGCCTTCGAGTCCTCCAGCAGGGCCTGAAAAAATCCAGTAGCTCATCGTCCACAGGGAGTGTTACATAGCTCCTCGGACCCAGGAGGACCTGAGTACAGCGTTGCTGTCTCGGCAAAATCTACAAACATATCGGAAAGATATCTTTTCAACAACAATTGAAATCTCAGCACTTCAGTTCAATTCTCTGAAGATAAATGGACCACTGCCCTCTGGACGCCACTCACCTTGCCTTAATTGCCACACTGGGGGACTCTCAGACTCAGAGGAGCTTGCGCCTCACGTGCAGGGAGATGAGCACTGCTATCCCAGCAGTTCTCTTCCACTCCCATTGGTGGACCCCTGCCCACGCGTTCCTCTCCCTCGGAGATCGCATCTCAACGGGGGATGCTGAGGCAGCACTCGCACTAGCCCAGGCTCACATTCGATCAGCTGTTAATGTCATCCAACAGCCGAGAAACCTGCTCGTAATCGACCTCGAGGGCACTGTGCTGACGCAGTTTGATATCAACGACAAGTCAATCCTGCCATACAAGTGGACGTTCTCCGAGACTCGTGGCTTCTTCAATGGCGCTGTATGCAAGTGTGTTGGTCATCACTCCTCAAAAACTCAGTAAGGGCCATTTCACAGGTGCAGAATGGACGACAACAGTACTGTCTATAAGAGTATTCGATGGCTGAACCCCTGGACCATTCACTACGTGATACCCACGCTTCTCTCAGGCTTTGACTTCGTGATCGCCTCGCACGAGTGTCCAGACATGTGCCATGCTGTGTCTGAGGTCTTCCAAAGCCTCTTCAACAGGCACTTCTACGTCGCATCGTTCTACGAAACGCACAAGATGAGAATCAAGAACTGGAATCTGCTCGAGGCCTTAGTAGCAGATGCCTCCTTTCGGACCTCGTGAGTGTACATGCTTCTGCTGACAACACTTACCCTGTTTCGCACAGCAATTATCAGAGGATCTTCATTCTCGATGATTGCCCCAAGATATGGGCACACGTTCCATGCAATGCCTTAGTCTTTGGATCACCCTGGGACCTGCGGACAATTGCAAAATTGCACACAATAGAGGACATACCAGGGCTGGATGCTCAGTCCAGACTGGCACTTATCGAATTCCAAGGAGTGCCAACAAGTGACTGTATGCAATACTCCCAAAATTATCTCTTTTTAAATCAGCCGGACCCCTAGTGGAGGCAAAATGCGTTCATTGCAATTCGATTGTCCAGGTCATTGTTGGACCAAAAAGCAAGAAGAAGTTCTGTCCGATCTGTCTCGCACCTCTCAGCCATGTTTCACACCCTGCAGAAAATGGGAAGACCTCTGCAGACACACCCTGACGCCCACAGCAACACGACCACAGTGACAGCCACTCCTCCTATTCTGCCCACAAGGGGCACAATGAGCGAAGTTCTGGACCGTCTCTAATCCACTGGGACTCAGCAATGCTTGATGCTCGATTAAGCTCCACCAGGAATGGCATTTTGTGCCCGCAACAGGAAACAAGACAGTTTCATTCTACAGAATGGTCATTACTATGTCTTGTCTTCAGAAATTCAACCACCAGGTGCTATGCATACCATCATGGGGGATCTTGAGGCTTTCAGAAATAATGGCATTTGGTATCACTGTGTGTCTATAGAAACCACTGTCGTGGTAGTGCTTATCAATTTTGGTTCAAAAGACGGAAATCCGTCTGAGCCTATTTCCACTGACATGAATACTCTGAAATGTTTGACTTATAAGCGTAGGGGGTATGTATCAATCCATGGTTGCTGCCAGCCCTGGCAGTTTCATTTGTGTGGGTTTTCTTACTACATTTGCTGAAAAGAACTCAGAACTCTGATAGAAATAAGAAGTGTTGACCAGAGGCCTCCACAAAAATGGCCGCCCTCCTGCTGGTGCACTCTGGGAAGCTGGAACGTGCTCTGGGCACTGTGCTCAGAGGCCCTAGGCCCTCGTCCGTTCACTTGAACTGGTGTGCCATTCACCTATCTGAGCCTGTTACGAGCTGAGAATGCCAGAGAGGCCAAACATGTTCTTGTGGGCCATCCACCCAGTTTATTTGAAGGCATTCGTGATGTACCCATGCTGTAAGACTAATGAATTCATGCAATTCTCTGCCAGATTAGTTGGAATTCTGCTGGGATTGCAACTGCAGCTCTCTGATACTGGAAATCCTCACTCTGGAAGCAGATAACATTATCTGAAGCCTTCTTTGCTGGGCCACCCTTGGCCATTTTGGCATTCGTTGCTCACCCTTGGCAGAACTACTCTTTCTTCAAGAAACTCTGCAGCTCTCATCTGCAGGCTCTTCCTCCTTATGTTCCTGCTCTTCATCAAGCTTTTCCTGCTCTATGTTCTGCATATTGTCCTTCGCCTTCTTCTCATTCTCTGACTTCCCCATCCCATATTGCCTCTTTCTCTGTGGTCCGTGATATGGGATCCTGTGCCTCTACTCTGTCTTTGGAGCTGCACCCTGCCTGTATGAGGAGTTGCAGATCTGAGCATACTCGGGCCACAGACTTGCCACACATAAGTAACTGCAGGTGGCTCCCCAGAGTAGGGCTATAGAGCGCACTTGCCCTGTTGTCATTGACACGTGCAAGCGCAGTCTGCTTTTGCCATTCTCACACCTCCAGTAGCCCTGAAGTGAAGTCCCAACATGCAAGAATTATGTGCATAGTGTTTCATGGCAGCTTCTTTGCTTTTTTCTACTTGCACAGCAGGTCCGTCTTCCTTTTTGCACACTCTCTGCTCTTAATCATCTCCAATTCCACGTCACTGAATCACAGATCAAAAATGATGGGCATGCACTTGTTCTTCTGGCCTTGGACGCATGTCACAAGCAGCATGTCCCATCTGAGGGTATGAAGGCACATTATTTCTCAAGAGACTCTCAAGTATGAAGGCCATATGTATGGATGATTGTGTTTGAAAACAGGGAAATAGATGCCAGGCTTGTATCGTGCACATCCTCCCATGTCCTAACTGAAGTGACGAAGGGCTTAATTGAAGCAGGTCCCTTATAGATGATTACAGCAGAGCCGGATATGCTCTCTCTGAAGATCAGTACATGGCAGTAGTGCTGCTTTAGGGTCTTGTTTTCTCCCACATGTGACAGAAGTTGCCCCAGCAGCTCCCAGCCTGCGTGAAACCACTGAAAGTAATGGCCATAGTCAGATGCAGTTGCCCAACTGGTATCAGACAGCAGATAGTCACGGATAACCTTAGCAACCTTGTACTGTGTTGACCTTTGTCTGCTGCTGTCCAGGCCTATGCACACTCATGAACGGCCCACTGTCATATAAGCAAGCCAGGCACTACATCGTTATCATCATTGTTTTTGTCACCCCAAGATTTTGCAGATTTGCTGGTGATAGTGTTCGAGTACACACCAGAAGCTATCAGTAAGTGAACCAATTGGTTGGTCCCAGCCATTTCAGTGATCAGAGTGTTCAGGAGCAGCAAAAGGCCAAGTAGTACAGGCCTGAGGATGGTCAGGGAGTATTGCAGACTGTCAAACCCCCTCTGTGATTCTCTCACCACTTGTCTGGCAATGGCCTTAAAGTTAAGAACGTTGGTGTTGTGAGGAACGCCCTTCTCTGCAGACACAGCAAGGTGGCTCTTGACATACATGCACAGTGACTTCAGTGTGCACCAGTGCCCACTGCACTCACTGATAGCTGACTTGATCCAGTGGCAAGCCTCGCGAGCATGCTTATCTCTATGTGCAGCAGGTCCTCCATTGCTTATGGCTGTGCGAGGTGGAATGCCAAGAAGAAGCCATGCCTGTGATGCCATGGCACAGAAGGTGAGCAAGTTAATGCACCAGTACAGGGTGACACCCTCCTGTTTTGGTCTGAGTGAACAGTGACAAGTCAAGCGATGTGACGACAGTGAACAGAATGCCATGGTTGGCCTCGGGCTCATAGCAGCGGTTGTCCAGTGTCCCACCAAGCTCATGCAAGATGTTAAAGAAGGAGTACTCGCTCTTCTGGTGAAGGTTGAGGACCTCGTCCACTCTAATAAACCAGCTGCATCTGCTGTCACCCCTCGAGATGACAATGGCCTTAAGAACATTCATGAGTGTCAGTGCATCAAGTGTCTTCCTGCAGGTGCACCCCCACCTATAGAACTTGTCCCACTGCTGCGCCCCGCCATCATAAGTCCACTTGAAGTAATACCTGTGGGTGATTTGGTGAGTAAGCCTGTGCTTGTGGCCAGGGATCATCATTATCGAGAGCAATGCACGTGGCAAGTACACAGAGAGCCAGCATATTGCAGGCCGAGCCACTAATGTCAGGCGAGGTCAGCAGCAACCATGAGTTGTACGTGATAAGGAGCGGGACATGCCAGTGGACAATGTCCTTCACCTTATCACGCTGCATTGGAGATAAATGTGCCAGGAGCTTTGCATGGTTTTCTGTGTTCCGGTCAAACTGCCAGCTCATCTCCCCCTGCACCTCGTCCAGTAGCCTCGACCTAACGGTCCCTGGTGCCCTGCTATCAGGCACAGCGGATTCCGCACTCAGTTCTCGAGTCTCCTGAGCCCCTGCAGAGACTCAATGCACAGCAAAACACGGTGTGCATCGTCAGCTGGTTGCAACTGGTGAGTGCTGAAGGGGAGCAACACTTGTTTGCCCGAAGATATGAGGGAAAACAGATGCTCGGCAATGCTGTTAGAGAACTGACTGAGGTAGTACGACTTGAGCGCATCTATCATGGCTGCGTCCCCTTTGTACGTAGTCAGCACGTCGTGTTTTGTGTGCTGTGTGACGGTTTCGCGCAGTGAGCCAGTGGAAAAGCATCAGTTTGCTAAAGAGAAAAGGAACACTTGCATCATAAAGAAGCAGCTGTGTCAAGAGAAATGAGAGCAGGCAGGGTGTGCAAACCCAGTTGGGGACGTGACGCTTGTCGTCATCCTTGGACACCAGCCCGACCATGGGATGCTGGCGCATGTGGCAGACAAACTCCTCCATTGAGTCCGCGATTTCCGGGGGACTCCCACAGCGCAGTCGGGGAGTGCCTGAACAAACATAGTCTGTGAATGGAGAAAGACATCCATACAATTACCCGGCTGGAACTAACGCTGGAAAAGAGAACAGGATAGAATAAGTCGTGGCAGAGCCTCGATTAAGGGAATGAGGAATTGATATGACCGATGGCAAACAGAGAGAGACATAAAGAAGAATGGCAGTGCACGAGGATGAGTAGCATGCCGAACCTGGCGGCTTGGCAGCAGCCTTATGGATCACGAGGACGCCGTCTCCCAGCCGGTGGAAGAACTCGGTCGTGAGCCATCGCCTGGGGTCGAGCACGAGGGGCTTGGTGCAGTAGGACGCTAGTGCCCGCCTGACCAGCTGGGGGACGTAGACCTCGGACAGGAACAAAGACAGCTCGGTGGCGGGGCAGCTGATGCCGCTGATGGCCTGCCTTGCTCGCTCCTTCAGGTCGAGCACGCTGATGCCCTGGGGCGCGATCGGCCCGACGCTGACGCCATAGGCATTCCTTCCCTCGTACTCGAACCACACGGTGAACGTGTTGTCCTGCAGAGGCACGCGTTAATCACGGTTGTGAGGCACAAACGCGCACTGCCATGTCTAGAGCAACGGAGCACAGTGGGACCTTGTCGATAATCTCGAGAGATTCTGCGAGTATAAACAATTGATCGGGAAAAACTGAAGCCACGTCTTTCACAGAAGGACCTCTTTTCTGATGGCAGGGCCTGCGCCTGTCAGGGCGCTCGCTTGTCTCAGATACGGCGTCTCACTGCCAAAGGCGGGCTCTGCTTGTTCGGTCGGGATCTTCTATCCACGTCAGAGAATCCCGATATCAGCGTAATCTCGTGAATGCTTCATTTAGAGAGTTCGCCACGGAATGGTTGGGGTTCGTTCGCACGCCACACTCACTTTCGAGTCGAGAGCGCTGACGCAGCCCCTTCCCCCGCACACCCACTCCAGAAGCTGAGCGTCTTCGTCTCGCGCCTGAGCAGCGTGGGCGGCAGGCAGAGGAGGGAAATGGTGGAGCTGCGCGTGCACGAGGGCACCAGCGGCAGCAGGCTCAAGGACACCGCCGCCGCCAAGCTCCGCCTGCCGCGCTTCAGCTTCGACCTCGCTGTCAGCCCCGAGGTCGCGCGGGCTGCAGAGGCCGCTGCGCCCGCGATGCCCCCGCTTTTCGAGGAGTCGCCCGAGGGCAGCGGCCACTTCGTGCTCTCGGGCGACGCTGAGCTCTGCAAGCAGCACGCCGACTTCCTGCGCCTGCACCGCGACCCCATCGCCGCCCAGGTGGCTGCCGGTCCGTGCCCCTCTCCTACGTCTCCGCTTGCGTGTCGGCGCTCAAACGCGCGGATTTCGGGGCCGAATCAACCCGATTTCTCGCAGAGGCGGTGCCCGAGCCTGAGGCGGTGATGGCCAAGCTGGAGGAGATTGCCAGCAAGGTCTCGCTCTTGGAGCAGCGTTCCTCGGGGGCGACCGTCCTGAGGATTTGCACCCGCTCCCAGCCGAACCCGTCTGACTGATCGGCCGTCTGGCCGACCCTTTCATGGCCCTCTGTCAATAGATTCCTGAAGGCCAGATCAAAATCAGCCCCCGTCTGCGATGCGCCCCAAATTCCTTTTTGGAGTTGCCTCCTGCATGCCACTGCCTTCCCCTGTTTTTTAAAAATCTGATTACTGAGTTGCAATTGATCACACAAGGATCTCATGACAATAATATCAGTCTGGCAAACGCGAGTCCGAGTGCGTTCAAATGTCGGAGGAGGCACTCGTGCGGCAATTTGCAGTCATAGTATGTGAGAGGCTGGAGCCCAAGTTCGACAGCCTGCTCGCCGAGGTCCACGGCGTCTTGGCCTATTTCCATGGCATCACGGCGAAGGTCAGCGGCCTCGTGGACGACGTCCACGGCATCACGGCAGAAGCTAACGGCGTCGTGGACGACGTCCACGGCATCACGGCTGAAGCTAACGGCGTCATGGACGACGTCCACGACCTCACGGAAGAAGCTAACAGCGTGGTGGACGACGTCCACGGCGTGTGGCGCATCCTGGATGCCATCGCTGAGTCGCGGGTGCGCTCGGCAGTCGAGAAGCAGTACGGGACGGCGTTCGCTAAGCGCCGCCTCGTGCGCAGCGTGCGCGACATCGCCCGCCTTGCGCTCGTCGAGGACCTCGACGGCCAGGCCGTGGCATCGGACAAGAGCGCACTACTGGAGAAGATCTCTGCCGTCCTCGCCGACGCCGTCCTCGACGACATGCTGGTGGGCGGCACCTTCGTCTCCGAGTACGTCGCGTACCACGACGGCGCCGTCGCCGCCCTCGTCCCCGGGCTCTGCGCGCCGAGCCCGCTGAGGCTGAACAAGGACCTCGCCGACTACTCCCGCGCTGTAGCCGCCCGGTTCTCTGGTTCGCCTGCATCACCCCGGGCCACGTCACGAAATTGCTTCGGAGTGGCCAGTTTTTGTCCCTGACGCGCTGTGCTGCAGAGTACCAGGCGCTGGTGGCCGGGGCGGCCCTGCCACTGCCGGCGGAGCTCCCCGACGTCAGGGCGATCAGCAAGGCGGGCGAGGTTTTTGGTTCACTCTCGCAGTTCCTCGAACTCACGACGGACGAGCAGCGCAAGACTTTTGCGCTCTCGTGCAGCCCGCTCGTCATCGCTGCCATCACGTGGCGCCTACTCACCGATTCAGCCAAGGTTGTCATCCTGCTCTCTCTCTCTCTCTCTCTCTCTCTCTCTCTCTCTCTCTCTCTCTCTCTCTCTCTCTCTCTCTCTCTCTCTCTCTCTCTCTCTCTCTCTCTCTCTCTCTCTCTCTCTCTCTCTCTCTCTCTCTCTCTCTCTCTCTCTCTCTCTCTCTCTCTCTCTCTCTCTCTCTCTCTCTCTCTCTCTCTCTCTCTCTCTCTCTCTCTCTCTCTCTCTCTCTCTCTCTCTCTCTCTCTCTCTCTCTCTCTCTCTCTCTCTCTCTCTCTCTCTCTCTCTCTCTCTCTCTCTCTCTCTCTCTCTCTCTCTCTCTCTCTCTCTCTCTCTCTCTCTCTCTCTCTCTCTCTCTCTCTCTCTCTCTCTCTCTCTCTCTCTCTCTCTCTCTCTCTCTCTCTCTCTCTCTCTCTCTCTCTCTCTCTCTCTCTCTCTCTCTCTCTCTCTCTCTCTCTCTCTCTCTCTCTCTCTCTCTCTCTCTCTCTCTCTCTCTCTCTCTCTCTCTCTCTCTCTCTCTCTCTCTCTCTCTCTCTCTCTCTCTCTCTCTCTCTCTCTCTCTCTCTCTCTCTCTCTCTCTCTCTCTCTCTCTCTCTCTCTCTCTCTCTCTCTCTCTCTCTCTCTCTCTCTCTCTTGCTCCTCGCTCTCCTGGTGCTCTTTGTTCTCACTCGTGTTCATTGTCACACGCGGATCAGCACGAGTACTTGACGTGTGTCAACTATGACTGCCAGGGCACCAACATCGCCTTTGCCCCCGAGGGCGAGACGCCGATCGTGCGCTGCGAAGCGGGGGAGATCAAGACGAGCGCCTCAGACGTCGCCCGGGCCAAGCGCCAGCTGATGCTGCGCCTCGCCCTCAAGAGCTGGGCCGTGGGCGTGGTCTACGACTGCCGCCCCCACGTGGCCCTCGCCGGGCGGGTGTTCTACCTCGACGACGCCGAGGACGAGCTGCTGGCTCAGCTCTCCTCCGACCCCCCTTCCAACCTGCTGGCGTCGGCCCTCCGTCTCGTTCTCCCTCCACGAGATGTCCTCCTGACAAGGGCGAGGCCTGGCACGGACAGAACACAATTGATTATAAACGTGTCGTTCTGTGCGGTGAGACACGCCATGGAGTTGTCCTGCTACACACCCGAAGGGCGTGAATTGCGTGCGGTACGGATGCTTCTGTTGAGAGAAAAAATGTGAGGATTTCTTCCTTTCTGGGCACGCATAAATTGAAAATCTGGCTCGCTTTGGTGCACACCATCCTGTGTTCTGAACAGACTCATGCTCATGGTCGTTTTAATCGGACAGAGCTGCAAGGTCGTCCACAAAGAAAGGGAGAAATCATGCATTATTCTGGGGTCAGAATAGCGCGGGTTTTGCCCAGACTTGGGTGTTCGGAAATCCAAATGCATGCTGGGCGGAAATGTCGATGACGAGAAGGCGAGTCGCAGCCCCAATTCACTTGGGGCGGTGTGATATTATTCCGCTTGATATTTCGATTGCGTCATCTTTGCGTCCTTTTTTCGTTCTTTTGCTTTGCGCCTGCGCGCGGCTATCCTCCCCGACCCCCACTCGCTCCCCGTTCCAGGGCACGCGCAAACCCCCCGCAAAACCAGCCATGTCGCGCAAGGGAGGAGACGACGAGAGGTTGACTCGCATTGCGATCGTCAACGAGGACAAGTGCAAGCCCAAGCGCTGCCGCCAGGAGTGCAAGAAGTCGTGCCCTGTCGTCCGCATGGGTCTGTCTGCCCCCTCCCCCGCTGCCACCGGCCCTCTTCTGTCGCCTTCTCTCCCGTATTATTTCCTTCTGTTCTCCCCGCAGTGCCCAAAAATCAGCGGCACGCGCCCCATTGTGCCGCCCGCCCTTGGTCGATGCGCGCTCGGGGCCTCTGCGCGGCCTCGAGCTGCGCGCGGACGTCCCTGCTGCCGTTGACGGATTTCTCTTAACCGCACAGCAGCGCCCCAGCGGACTTTGTTTTTACTGCTTCCTCCCCTACCCCCCCCGTGACCCCTGTGTGCTGCCCCCTACGATGCAAGACGGCCCTCCTGCTGCCCCCTGCCTGGGCGATCTCTTTGATGTGCATTGCGCAAGGGAGGGTTTTTCTCCCTTTTCATTTACTGTGTGCTCTTGGCTCTGTTGCCCCCTTGCATGTGCTGACACCCCCTCCTCTTTCCTTCCCCCTACCCACCACACAGGCAAGCTGTGCATCGAGGTGGCGCCCACGTCGAAGATCGCGTGGATCTCGGAGGAGCTGTGCATCGGGTGCGGCATCTGCGTGAAGAAGTGCCCGTTCGAGGCCATCTCGATCCTGAACCTGCCCAAGAGCCTCGAGCGCCAGACGACGCACCGCTACGGCCCCAACAGCTTCAAGCTGCACAGGCTCCCCATGCCGCGCCCGGGCCAGGTCCTCGGCCTCGTCGGCACCAACGGCATCGGCAAGTCCACGGCCCTCAAGATCCTCGGCGGCAAGCTCAAGCCCAACCTGGGCAACTACGAGGTCTGTCCTCCTGGCAGGGAGGGAAGATCCCTCTATCTTCTCCCTGAGGAGAATATCTGAGCTGACTGACCCCGATGGGCCACTTGCGCAGCACGCGCCCGACTGGCAGGAGATCCTGACGTACTTCCGCGGCTCGGAGCTGCAGAACTACTTCACGAGGCTGCTCGAGGACAACCTCAAGGCGATCATCAAGCCGCAGTACGTCGACCACATCCCCAAGGCCGTCAAGGGCACCGTCGGCGCCATCCTGCGCGCCAAGGACGAGCGCAACGTCGCCGAGGAGATGATCAGGCGCCTCGACCTCGAGTCGGTCATCGACCGCGACGTCGCCAACCTCTCTGGCGGTGAGCTGCAGCGCTTCGCCATCGCCGTCGTCTGCGTCCAGGACGCCGATATGTATGACGTCAACGCAGGCGTTTCCCCGTTTGGGCTGACGTGTGGGGATATTTCCCCCTGCGCAGATACATGTTCGACGAGCCGTCGAGCTACCTCGATGTGAGGCAGAGGCTGCGCGCGGCCGAGACGATCCGCTCGCTGCTGTCGCCGGAGAAGTACGTGATCGTGGTCGAGCACGACCTGAGCGTGCTGGACTACCTCTCGGACTTTGTGTGCTGCCTCTACGGCCAGCCGGGCGCCTACGGAGTGGTGACGATGCCCTTTGGCGTCCGCGAGGGCATCAACATCTTCCTCGAGGGCAAGGTCCCCACCGAGAACCTGCGGTTCCGCGACACGTCGCTGTCGTTCAAGATTGCCGACTCGGTCGAGGGCCTGCCCGAGGGCGACGTGGCGCGCGGCAAGCACACGCAGTACAACTACCCGGCGATGACGACGACGCTGGGCAACTTCCAGCTCGACGTCGAGGCCGGCGGCTTCAAGGACAGCGAGATCGTCGTGCTCGTCGGCCAGAACGGCACCGGCAAGACCACCATGATCCGCATGCTCGCCGGCCTGCTCAAGCCCGACAGCGGCGTCGAGGTCCCCGAGCTCAACGTCAGCTACAAGCCCCAGAAGATCAGCCCCAAGGTATCTCGCAATATCCCCGCGATATTTTATTGGAATCCAGAGAGATTCCTACTTTTGCGTTGGCCACCCTTCGTTCCAACACAAACGCCGATTGGCTTGTTTGCAGCGACTAACCCACGGGGCCTTGATGGGATGCAGTACACGGGGACGGTGCGCCAGCTGCTGCAGATGAAGATCCGCGACTCGTTTGTGCACCCGCAGTTCAACGCGGACGTGATGAAGCCGATGCTGATCGAGCAGATCCTGGACCAGGGCGTGCAGGTGCTCTCTGGCGGCGAGCTGCAGCGCGTGGCCATTGTGCTCTGCCTGGGCCAGCCCGCGGACATCTACCTGATCGACGAGCCCAGCGCCTACCTCGACTCGGAGCAGCGCATCGTCGCCTCCAAGGTCATCAAGCGCTTCATCCTGCACTCGCGCAAGACGGCCTTCATCGTCGAGCACGACTTCATCATGGCGACGTACCTCGCGGACCGCGTCATCCGCTACACCGGAGAGCCCGCCAGGCACTGCCAGGCGCACACGCCCGAGGGCCTCGTGACGGGCATGAACGCGTTCCTCAAGGACCTCGACATCACGTTCCGCCGCGACCCCACCAACTTCCGCCCGCGCATCAACAAGCAGAACTCGGTCAAGGACAAGGAGCAGAAGTCCGTCGGCGACTACTTCCTCGTCGACGCTGGCGAGAAGGACTGAGCTGCACTAACACCTACCCCCCACCCCCCGCTTTTTGCGTCGCCCTGCCGTGCGGCCGTGTGTGTGTGTGTGCCCGCCCGCACCCCCGTAGTGGATTGGATTAACAAAGACCCCCAAGACGGATCCCCCCACCTGCTGCCTCGGCCCCCCTGCCCTACCACACCTTGCACCATCTTCCACACTATCTATGTGCTCGTGTCTTGACGCTACAGAAATCCGCCAGAGTCCACATGCGATGTGCTTCCCACAGGCAACTGCACGACAGTGGTCGGCGGAGCTGAGAGCTGGGCTCCTCCCTGACAGCTTGGCTATTGGCGGCGATGGCCCGGTGCTCGCTCTTGCAGTGGTAGTGATTATGCGGTGAGCAGTGCCGCGAGGCGTGCAGGAGGATTTGTCTTATCTATCAAATAAAGTCGGTGGGGAATTCTGTTTATGCGTCTGCAGGACAGAATAAGGGCTGTAGGGGGGGGGGGGGCCCGTGAAGCACATAAGTGCAAATGGGGGGCAGATCCTGCTGTCTACCAAAGGTCCACAAAGAATTATTTCGAGCTGGCGACCTCGGGGTGGTGGTCCCAACTGGTGGGATCTCATGGAGCATGCAGAGCAACCTCCATGTCCTGGAAAGAACAGAAGGATGGGCAGGAGGAGTCGGCTGCGAGGAATGCGAAGAGAGCGAGTGGCGTGAGATTGACCCCTTGTCCATTGGGTCCAGGGGACTGGCGCAGACTTGTCCTCGCTCTCGGAGCACTTGGGACTCCTTGCTGCCACTGCTGGCCTTGCTGGGATTGTGCAAGACGACACCAGCGCCCCCATTCCCCCCACCAGAGTCCTCCTGAGCACGAGGCACTTGGTCTCGTACTGCGCGG